>CM046880.1:248013544-248613544 GCA_025667525.1 Glebionis coronaria | reverse complement strand
ACGGAGGTTACGAAGTAGTGGGGTGAGAGAGGCTGCGTGTTTTTTAAGATATGATTAGGGTTACGTTGGATTAGGGATTGAGTGGGTGATTTATATCCCACGATTTAACTTAGGTGGACCAGGTAGTGTAACACGTGGGCCATTTGATATGTTTGCAAACCGAAAGTTCGATGTTGCACAACATATACATGTGGGTTTATACTCATCGTCAACACTTTGGTTAATTATACATTTTGGATCAACATTTTAGAATTTGTATTTTGGATCAAATTAACTTTTTGGTTAATTATACATGTGGTAATCTTTTTGGTTAGTTTGTAAAACAGACAAAGTTACGGGACAAAGTAACGAGACGCGGTGACGAGAAAGATTTACATCTTACCAAAAACGAATTAGAGATTTTTACGGATCTATCATTGGTTTGTAAAATCTCGAGAAATCAATTTCTCGATTTCTCAACGAATTATCATCTCCCGTATTGTTCAATGGAATCATTGACTTCGAAGTTTCAAGAGGGAGAATTGCATCTAATGCAAGAAAAAGCTAGAGAAAGTGGCATAACTTCATTTCAGCTGCTTCAGTATCATCTAGTGACTCTTTCATGGCTTCAAGGAGGGAGCGAATTTGTGACACTCTTCGGTCAAGATCATTACATATTTATCGACTCAATATTCCTCACTTTGAACCAACTAGCAGAGCAGCTCCACAATGAAGAATTCAATCACTCTTCATTGGCACTTTCATATAAGGCTCTCGTGACAAAACTCACGCCTTTTCTCCAATTCAATATTGTCAAGTCTGAAAGTTCAGTGATTTGTCAGTCATTTCTTCGAGACACACATACCGAGCTTCAAGATTTCCGTCGTACATTGTTGAAATGCATGTCATCGGTTTCATCTTCGATTTATGCAAGATCACAACTTCAACTTACGTTTGATAATGGAGCGCAAGAATTTACGATGCAAGAGGATAATGGTCATATGTTTGACGAATTGGAAGCTGCTAAAGATTGCCAGGACATGGAATCAACAGTTAAGCATGATATCAGCAACACGTCAGGGAATGTTACAGACATCTCTTATGATGACACCATACCCGTTTATGACGAAGAGCCTACAAATATGGTACAATGTAATGTTGTATATGATGTATATGCTGATGAAATGTCGCATATTGAGCATTTCAAATCTAATTATGACAAACATGGGATGGAAAAGAATGATAGCGATACCATTTTTTATTCATCCGATGTGCGTCATAATGGGGGAGAAAGTGTTCAAAATGCTAACAGTCATGATAATTTCCTTATGACTATTTCATTAACTGCTTCTGATTCCAAGATTAAAGAGCTCGAAACGATCGTAGCTCAGCAATCAAAAGATCTTGAGGATGCCAAACTTGAATTTTATAAGAGAATTGACAAGTTTGAAACATATTTTGAAAAACTGGAGCAGTCAAATGTTGTTCTTGAACGAAAATTAGATCAAAAAGTTTTAGATTCTAAAGCTGAAAAGGATAATCTTTTGAAACAAATTAAGTTGCTAGAATCTAAACTGGCATCCCAAGATAAACTGCTCAAAGAGAATGAGACTCTAAAGGCTCAAGTTCAGGAAAAGGTTTTTGCAATAGCGGCTCTAAAAAACGAGTTGAGGAAAACTAAAGGAACTAGTGTGGACACTAAGATTGAAAAACCATCAATCTTGGGGAAACCGCCTACAAATCAGTCTGTTAGACAACCGACTGCATTTAGATCCGAGCGACCACAATCCTCGAGATCGCGTTTTGCCTCCCAAGTTGATATGGCTCATCTCTCTAGACCAGTCACTCCACCAACTAGGACCAATGTGACTAAAACAGCTTTTACAAGACCTAATCACATGATTGCATCTAGCCTCCCTAGATATAGTCCAAAGAACACGTCTCGAACTAGTTCCAATGACGTTCGCCATAAATTTGGTCTGAGGGAAGCTATTCAAAAGACACAAGTAAGAGATAGGAATTTGAAACCTAGTCAGATGCCTTCTAGATTACCCAACACTGCTAACCATAGCATGTCATATACTAGGAGCATCAATCAATCATCTAGGAATTCTAGATCTTACTCGGACATTAAATATGCTACTTGTAAAACATGTAGGAAATGTGTCTTTAAGGCAAATCATGATTCTTGTGTCAAGAAATTCCTCCATGAGGTGAACTCCCATGCTAGAATTAAATCCCATTGGTTAGCTAAAATCAAACCCATTGGTAAAATTTGGCGCCCCACTGGTAGAACTTTCACTCTTGTAGGAAACAAGTTCCCTTTAACTAGGATTGTCTTCGATTCTACTAAGACTACTAGGAAGGAAATTGAAAAGGATGATACATCACTTAGGTCCGAACTTAAGATATTCTATAAAAGGAAACGTGTGCCAGCTAAGACAAGTGAATCATCTACTCAGGTCACCTCAGGCACAAGTAAAGCCAACTGTGAAATCCCGCTTGCTTCTAAAATAGATATCGCTAACCCATGTGAAAGTATACAAACTCCTAATGAGAATGCAGGTACCAAAGTTAACGTTCAACAAGAACAAAGCGGTCCAATCATTGTCTACCGTTCAACTAAGGACACTCTCAGATTTTGGTTACTGAAGAAGCAGATATCGGAGAAACAAGTGTCTCAGGGGCTTCACGGTTAAGCTTACCAACATTGGCTCATCATTAAATATCAGACGATGACCCGATCTTCAAATAAAGGAAAGTTTATCACCGATGATAAACTTATCCTCACAAACGAGAAATTAAATTTTCTCGGACACGAGCTAAAATTAAAACTATTCAAAGGTTTTAAGCTCGTGTATATGGTTCATCGTTAAATGTCAGACGATGACCCGATCTTCAAATAAAGGAAAGTTTATTGCCGATGATAAACTTATCCTCATTAACGAGAAATTAAATTGTCTCGGACACGAGCTTACATTTAAACTATTCAATGGTTTTAAGCTCGTGTATATGGCTCATCGTTAAATATCAGACGATGACCCGATCTTCAAATAAAGGAAAGTTTATCGCCGATGATAAACTTATCCTCAAAACGAGAAATTAACTTTTCTCGGACACGAGCTTGCATTAAAACTATTCAAAGGTATTAAGCTCGTGTATATGGTTCATTGTTAAATGTCAAACGATGACCCGGACCTCAAAGAAAGAAAATTCTGTCGCCGATGATAAACTTATTCTCACAACGAGAAATTAATTTTTCTCGGGCATGGGCTTATATACATTAATAAATATAATTTACATATTAGGAGAAGGCAAAGGGGCAACAAGCTGCGCCGCTAGCCCTTTTTGTATAGCAAAACCAAGTCTATTAAATACAACGTTTGTGGATTTAGGAGTCAAAACATTACTATTCATAACACGTTGTATTCTCGTAAGTAGCTCCACCGCCTCAGGTGCAAGGAAACCAAATGTATCAAATAAACACATGTTGATTTTCAACACATGTTTTCTCGTGTTTAGTCACTTTGCACGAGGCGACTTATATTAAAAACATTCGAAGATTTTAAGCTCATGCACAATGACTTACTGTTAAATATCAGACTGTAACTCGGACTTCAGTTTTTGGATAACTTATCTTTTATGATAACTTATCCTCGTAACGAGAAATTAATTTTTCTCGGTCATGAGCTTGTATTAAAACATTCCAAGTTTTAAGCTCAAAAAGGAAAGTGTATCTTTTAAATAAGAGAACTTTTCCTCATAATGAGAAATTCATCTTTCTCGATCATGAGCTTTACGTTAAAACATTCAAAGTTTTTCAAGCTCATGAAAACGACTTCTAAGTAAATGTCAACTTAGGACTCGTTCTTCAATTAAAAGGAAAGTTTATCACCGATGGTAACTTATCCTTAACAACGGGAAGTTTACAATTTCTCGGACTTGAGCTCGTTTAGTAAGATATTCAAATTCTTAAGCTCAAGTAATTGGTTTTCAAAACTTTGAACACAATTTTTCAAAAATTTGTCAAAAGGTTTTTCTAAATTTTTCAAAATTGTGTGTTCAAAATGTTTTGATAAAAAGAGCATGTCTTCTGGAATCGATAATATTTACGATCCTAGAAATGTCGTTCAATAATGACACGGGGTTGTAAATAAAGTTTGAGCAGAAGTTTAAATGAGTTAAAACATGCTCAAAATGGCTTGCTATTATTTCCGATAGTAACACGTTTTTCATATTAAAGTCAAGCATTTCACAGGAAAGCTTTTGTAGAAACTAGAAGGGGGGGGGGGGTTGAATATTTCTAGTTCATTTTCAAAACATTTCGTTTATTCCACTGGCCGCGGTTCCTTAAATATCACCGCGGTTCCTTATCAATAAAGAACCGCCTACAGTGGATGCCACATATTGATACGTTGTAAACCTTGACAATCGTTTGTATCAAATTCTCGATTAAGTTTGACTAGATATGAGGTGTGTTTGTAATAGGTAATAACTATAAGTAAGGAAACACACAAACACATCAAATCAAGTGTACATCAAGCAATAGTCTAAACACTAAGCACACACGTACTAAGCCTTAGCTTTTCCGCAACTAAGATGTTTAGACTAAAGGATGCACACTTGACCATAATCTAAACACGAAGCACACACGTACTAAGCCTTAGCTTTTCCGCAACTTAGATGTTTAGATTATGAGATGCACACAACACACAACATATAAATACATCTATAATAGTAAAGACATAAATGTAAAGGAAAGTACCGACACGATGATTTATAGTGGTTCGGTCACGAAGCTCCTCTTCGCCCTACTCCACTCCTCGAGTACACCTTACTCGAGAGTTACTTCACTAGTCAACAAAACTCCTTTCAAGGCGGAGAAAACCATACACGTCGCTTACACAATTTCCGACACTAAGCTAGATGTCAAGTCCTAATCTTAGGTAGGACCAATCTACACAACGTTGCCCACTTCACCATTTAACGACACAAGGCTAGATGTCGAGTTCTAATCGAAAGGTAGAACCAATCTTCACGACTCTTCACTTTGAAGCTAAGTGAGAACTTCACTAGACACAACTACATCCCTTTATAGTTTAGTGAGAACTCACAAGACACAACCACATCACTTTATAGTTTAGTGAGAACTCACAAATCTTACCTATTACAACTCAATAAAACACATATCCAAGTGTACACATGTAACTTGGATCTACACAACATAAATCCATGTATACACATATAAAATGGATTTACACAAGACTTAATCCAAGTATTCACAAATACAATGGATTAACACAACTAATCCAAGTATTCACAAATACATTGGATCTATACAATATTGATCCAAGTATACCCATATACATTGGATCTACACAAGATTGATCCAAGTATACACATATACATTAGATCTACACAAAACACAAATAAAAATGATGAACATGATGATCTTCATCAAGACTTCATCTTTAATGACATCACAAATGTGTGAGTGATCTTCTCTTTGCACTTAAGAGGATGGGGAGATTGAAGGAGAGAATCACATCTTAAACAAGATTAATCTAAACTAACTAATCAAGGGTTTAAAGATGTTTTTGAAGAAACTGTGCAAAAAGGGTTGAAAGAAAACCTGGAAATGATCCACTATTTATAGGTCAACATTACAACGGTCAAAAACACCCGCGGTTCCTTATCTCTACCTGTGGTTCCTTATCAATAAGGAACAGCGGGTTCCTTTAAGGAACCTCCGCGTTGGAGTCCGTGCAAATTTGTCCTTTAGTGGGGATATGCCATCTGGGGGAGTTTATACCCTCAAAGGATATTCCTTTGGCATATGGAATATGTTAAATTCAAATTAAAGAATATTCTTTGGAATATACCTTAGGGAATATTTTTTGGATTATTCAAAATTCAAATTTCCATTTTTCTTTTTAATAAAACATTTTCTTAAAAATAAAGTTAATTAAAAATTTCTTTGTCACTTTGTATAAAAGTGAGTTTTAAGAAAATATTAATCCTTGATCACTTAGTTAGGTTAATGACATGTTTGGACATACCTTGAGTGATTCATGCCGAATGCGATCTTGGATGTGTCGAGAGAAGTATACAAATGTATTCTTGAGTGATTACGAGTACCTTGACATTTTACATAATGTATTGCGAATTATACGTTTGTCATCAACAAAACATAAAGAGATTATATCGACAAAGCATCGTAATGTTTGCACTAACAATCTACCCCTTTTTGATGATGACAAACAAGTAAACCACAACGCATATTAAAATGTATAAGTTACTCGTTTACACTTACTTCTCCCCTTTTTTTCGAATCAAAATGGTAGTCTTCATTTGTAGAAGGAGAGGATCAATTGCAAGATGTTCGATGAATGCAATTTGAGTGAGTCAACGATCGCAAATGTAATAAATTGAACTCTTGCAAATGCTCCCCCTTGATATGAGCTCCCCCTTGCTTGAGGCACTAACAAAGCAAGAATAGTGACGAGCTACAAAAATGGGTTAGAAGTGTCCTACAAAACAAAGTTAGTGGACAAGAGCATATGCATAATGAGATGTCACCCAAACGGAGTTAGCTTTAAACAACTCGAGTAAAAAAAAGAGGGACTCGAGAGAAAGCTAAAACAATATTAACTTTTAGAAGTGTCAAAAATATGACAAGTTAAGATAAATAAGAGGGATATTAGAAAGAAAATAAAACCCAACTTATTTTGGTGACACCAAAAAAAAATATATAAAGAGGACTAAGAGAGAAAAGAATGTCCAATTTAAGAGAAAAAATATTGTCGAGAGAACATAATCCACTTTTAATATTTTGGCAAGAAATACCAAATCAAAGAGAGTATGACTTAAAAAAATAAGATCCCATATAGACGAAAAGAGAGGAAGAATGACTATGATGGAAAAAGAAAACGAGGATGATAAACAAGTCGTTTGCACAAACAATGACAAACATTGGAGAAATAAGTGTGCACGCGATGCTATCAATCAAAAAAAGTAGAGGATCTTGACAAGATCAATACACAATTGTTGGAATAGAGGTAAAAAAGAAACATCCATACCAATTGTAATGATAATATGTCAAAGGGTAAAAAGCTTAGAATTTTTGGAATCACCAAAGAAAATTCAAGATTTAACCATCAACTCTAAAAAAACAAGGAGAGGATTTTGAGGAACTCAATTCAAAATTGTTGGAATAGAGGTAGAAAAAAAACATCCAAGAATTTGAAGATATCATCTCAAGGGGTTAAAAACTTAGAATTGATGGAATCACCCATACTAATTGTAAATTTTAACCGCAATCAACTCTCAACAAAGAAGAACAAAAATATCTCAACCTAGAGACATTTTTGACCAAAAAAAACAAAAGCGGATAAATCGACGCTTTAAAAAAATATTCTGGATATAAGACATTATATGCAAGGATGCTTATGAATGTCGAAACCAAATGGTGTTTAGCATATGATAAACTACATGCTCAAAGTTTCGTAGCTCTTCTCAATCATTATGAATGTTCAAAGAACAATTACATGATGAGGAAAGGGTGAGGCTCGACTCAACTTAGTTTAGAAAGAATAGAAGAAAGTGACTCGACTTAGAAGAGCATGATTAAAATGAATTGAGAGAGACTCAACAAAGAAGTTAAGGATAACTTCACGAAACGAGAGAAGAAACTCAAAAGAGAAGAAAAGAGGGAATCTTCAAGAAAACTCGTCAAAAGAGAAAAAGACCAAAACGAACAAGGGACTCAATGGCCGCGGTTCGTTAAATAGGTCCGTGGTTCATTATCAATAATGAGACCCAAGGTTATTTGAGGAACCGTGGACATTGGGTGTCCAAAACGATTATCAACTCAAAGGAAAATCATTTGGTCAAACAATTTCACATAAGATGCTAAAAGGCTTGAAAGTCAATGCTTCGGATATGACTTTTAACAATTGCTATTGCAAGTTAAAATTGCTTGAATATTTCAAAAGAAATATTTTAAGTTGTCAATCTTACTAGGAGACGAATTAGATATAAATCTAACCTTCCTTGACAACCGAGTGAGAAAATAAAAAAGAAAAAAAAAAGATCACGAGAATAACGAGATCCAAGACCCAAAGACAAATCATGTTGAAAAACATGAAAGGAAATACAGGAGAGTAAAGATCATACAAAAATGTATGAAATACAAGCCTAAAACTTAAGCATAACTTTAATCCTAGTTATACTAGAAATCTAAGATTTGCTTAAATTGGGTGTCTTATTAATAAGCAATGCACATGCTTAATTAGAAGACAAGGTGGTGGTGGAATTTGGTGGAGAATGAGAGTGTGGGTAAGAGATGTTTTCACAATGCCTTGTGACATTTAGGTGGTGGTGAAAGGTTTAGGGGGAGTTATGTTCTCCAAAGGTGAAATGGGTGATGTGGGTGAATCTGGTGGGGTAAAAGGTGAAGTCACCAAGGGTTCAACAAAGTCATTCTCAATGGGAACGCTTTGGATAGGTTGACGTTGAGTAGTCACATCCAAGAGAGTACTAGGAGTGAAGGGTGAGGTTAGCTCATTCATTCTAGATTGGAATGAATAGGAGGTAGAACCATGTGAATGGTTGGTGACATGTGTTGAGGTAGTCTTGCATAGAGCAAGAGGTGGTGAGGGTGATGAAGAGATGAGAATGGGCACAATCTTATTCTTAGGTGCGTGAAAGGGTAAAGAGTTAAGTTTGGGTAACTTAATCTTAATTTTGAGGTGCCTCTTTGAAGAGGAGGTTTTGGATGAATTGGAGGTTCTTGTAGAAACAATAGTAGTAATGGGTGGTTTAAGGGGTAAGGATGAATGGTTTGAGGTGTGAAGAACATGGCTAACAAGGAGGGTTTAAAAGGGAGAGGGGATGATCCAAACTAGTAAAGGGTTAAAAAGGGAAAGCCCAAGATATTTAGGGAGTGATCAAAGGTTTGAAACAAATATTCCAAAGGGTGTTGGAATAGTTGGGAAGTTTCAGAAAACCCGAATTTGAGAGCTTCTACCCGCGGTTCTTTATCTTCACCGGCGGTTCCATATTGATATGGAGTCGCGGTATATTTAAAGAACCGCCTACAGAGGTTTGGTTTAGGTGGTGAAGGAGGATTTTACAATTCAGAAAATCCTAATGTTCTAGTCTAACTTATCATAAAGTCATGCTTAAGAGCAATAAAAACTAGAACATACACAAAGGAAAGACACATAGGTTCAATTAGCACGTTAGAAGAAAGATAAGAAAAACCTAATGGCTACAAAAGAAAAAGACTCCTAATGACATAAAAAGTTCATCAAAGTAAACTATCATTAGTCATATATAGGAAGAGCCATTTAGCCAATTTAGAGAATGAGTATGAGACTATCACTAGAGGTGCTCAATTAAGGCTACACACGACCATTTTTACGAGTTATACACCAACTCAACTTCCCACATGGAAGTAATTCAACCGTTAGGTCAAATTACGATCCTAGTGCATAAATTCTCAAGTAGTCATTCTCAAGTTAGACAAAATGTAATTCCAACATTGGCCTAATAAAGTTTTGCAAGGATGAAACTTGCATGGCGACACAATGCATGACCTAATGAGGGTTAAGAATGCACCATTGCATATCTTGTCAAACAAGTCTAGTTAAGGTTATTTACCTTAATAGAACTTGAGGCCAATAACTTTGAAGTGTATAAACAAAGTTTACACAAACCAAAGGAACACTCTTGATTGGTCTTTTGGAAATGACTCATTTATAAATTGCATAGCAATGTAAATTACTTGAGTATTTCGGATGAAACATCCAAGTTATCAAACCGACTTTATTGTCCATTATAAGTAATTATTAAACAAAATATGTCTAATAATTTGAACAAGTAGATTCAATATAACAACATCAACACAAGTGTGAGTTATGATCCGATGTATATTATTAATAAACCACATTCATGTCTACACTAAAAAACATGTCAATTAGATTCGATAATGATACCAATCATAGTTTGAATAATGCATTGATATTTAATCGAAATCTTTCTTGATTCCCACAAACACTCTTTTAAGAGAAAATAGCTAAGATTTTCAAAGGGTGTTTCATGTTTTATAGAGAGACATTTATTTACTTGAACTAATTACACAATGATCGAGTAAGACGACCTAAATCAATAGATTTAACAAGCTCCCAAAGATCTCAAACCTAAAAGTGTTAAAGAACATGCCGAGGTGTACAAGATGTTTATGTAACATTTATAAGCCAAGAGATGTTAATCCTATATGCAATGCACACATAATGTTGCAACTAAAATGCAAGAAATCTAGCATACATCCTAATTAGGAAAAACTAGATACTAACAAATACCAAGCAAGGCACAAGAGACTAGACATATAAGCAATACTACTAAAAATAGCAAGGAACACTTAATAATGTCTACATATAATGATAACACACAAGGAAACACACACAAACAATTAGCTTAACACATAAAAGCATTCATCCATGTTTTGAGTGTTAGATACAACAAAGTATTCATAGCTTCATTTTATTTGAAAATAGTCTTTGACCCATTTAAAATTTAATTAAGTTTAACACTTTTTAAATATATCAATTTTCAAAGATATATCACCAAGAGATGTCCAACTTAATAGAAAAGAGTAAAACACAAGTTTTACGACAAACCGACGCTCAATACTTTGGACAAAGTATGGAACTTAGAAACCATCCAAATTTTAAAGTTTGAATAAAGGTTTGGAAGCATTTTTATTTGAAATAAAATTCAATTACGTTCTAAATGACGGGTGGCACGACTTCTACGGACTTACGGTTGATTTTATATGATTTTTCAAAGTTTTCAAAAATCTGTGTCGGACTGACCGCGGTTCCTTTTTGATAAGGAACCGTGGGGAATAGATAAAGAACTACGTCCAGAGGACAAAAATAGGGTTTTTGGCCAAAATCATTTCGTAACTTTTTGGAAGGACTTAGGACTCTAAAAAATCATTTTAGACACACAGAAGTCGTATTTTAGAGTTAATTATGACACAAAATATTTTTATACTTCCAAACATGAAAAGATTTAATTCAAGCTATTATACAAAGTTTATTTAACACCAAAACTTGTATGAATGAAACAACAAAACACATTTCATAAGTAATCACTCTTCATGAACAATTTGATACAAAGATCGTCTCTATTTTTAAAAACCGTTTTCATTTTTAAAAATCATTTGTTTTGAAAAAGAGAGCAAAGATCGATCCAAGCTTTAAAGTACAATATACTTCAAAGATCTTGAATAACCTCGCTCTGATACCAATTATAGAAACTAGAAGGGGGGTTGAATAGTTTCTAGTTCATTTTCAAAACATTTTGTTTATTCCACTGGCCGCAGCTCCTTAAATATCACCGCGGTTCCTTATCAATAAAGAACCGCGGGCTCAATAAAGAACCGCCTACAGTGGATGCCAAATATTGATACGTTGTAAACCTTGAAAATCGTTTGTATCAAATTCTCGATTAAGTATGACTAGATATGAGATGTGTTTGTAATAGATAATAACTATAAGTAAGGAAACACACAAACACATCAAATCAAGTGTACATCAAGCAATAGTCTAAACACTAAGCACACACATACTAAGCCTTAGCTTTTCCGCAACTAAGATGTTTAGACTAAAGGATGCACACTTGACCATAATCTAAACACGAAGCACACACGTACTAAGCCTTAGCTTTTCCGCAACTTAGATGTTTAGATTATGAGATGCACACAACACACAACATATAAATACATCTATAATAGTAAAGACATAAATGTAAGGGAAAGTACCGACACGATGATTTATAGTGGTTCGGTCACGAAGCTCCTCTTCGCCCTACTCCACTCCTCGAGTACACCTTACTCGAGAGTTACTTCACTAGTCAACAAAACTCCTTTCAAGGCGGAGAAAACCATACACGTCGCTTACACAATTTCCGACACTAAGCTAGATGTCGAGTCCTAATCATAGGTAGGACCAATCTACACAACGTTGCCCACTTCACCATTTAACGACACAAGGCTAGATGTCGAGTTCTAATCGAAAGGTAGAACCAATCTTCACGACTCTTCACTTTGAAGCTAAGTGAGAACTTCACTAGACACAACTACATCACTTTATAGTTTAGTGAGAACTCACAAGACACAACCACATCACTTTATAGTTTAGTGAGAACTCACAACTCTTACCTATTACAACTCAATAAAACACATATCCAAGTGTACACATGTAACTTGGATCTACACAACATAAATCCAAGTATACACATATACAATGGATTTACACAAGACTTAATCCAAGTATTCACAAATACAATGGATTAACACAACTAATCCAAGTATTCACAAATACATTGGATCTATACAATATTGATCCAAGTATACCCATATACATTGGATCTACACAAGATTGATCCAAGTATACACATATACATTGGATCTATACAAGACACAAATAAAAATGATGAACATGATGATCTTCATCAAGACTTCATCTTTAATCACATAACAAATGTGTGAGTGATCTTCTCTTTGCACTTAAGAGGATGAGGAGATTGAAGGAGAGAATCACATCTTAAACAAGATTAATCTAAACTAACTAATCAAGGGTTTAAAGATGTTTTTGAAGAAACTGTGCAAAAAGGGTTGAAAGAAAACCTGGAAATGATCCACTATTTATAGGGCAACATTGCAACGGTCAAAAACACTCGCGGTTCCTATCTCTACCCGTGGTTTCTTATCAATAAGGAACCGCGGGTTCCTTTAAGGAACCACGGGTTCTTTTAAGGAACCTCCACGTTGGAGTCCGTGCAAATTTGTCCTTTAGTGTGGATATGCCATCTGGGGTAGTTTATACCCTCAAAGGATATTCCTTTGGCATATGGAATATGCTAAATTCAAATTAAAGAATATTCTTTGGAATATACCTTAGGGAATATTCTTTGGAATATTCCAAATTCAAATTTCCATTTTTCTTTTTAATAAAACATTTTCTTAAAAATAAAGTTAATTAAAAATTACTTTGTCACTTTGTATAAAAGTGAGTTTTAAGAAAATATTAATCCTTGATCACTTAGTTAGGTTAATGACATGTGATATGAGTGTAAATACTCATATCATTTATATCTTAAAACAATCAAAACGTGCAATAAATATCATGAATATGTCTTGTATATGCTTGTTTCTTGTTTGAATGTGTGTAGGTACCAAGTTCGCGAAAACCGGAAAATATCGACACGAGTTTGATGATAAAGATTGTAGAAGCCAAAATCGAGCTCGACTTGAGTGGATTTGATAATTATGCAAGTTTATGGGCTTAGTGGGACCCATAATGCTTATTGGGCCTGAAAAGCCCAACATGGGAATATCATTGTTATATCTTTTGGAACTTGACCAACTTAAGCCCAAGTTACGGCCCAAAGGAAGAAATTAACATGAAATGGGCAATTCATGGCCCAATTAGGAATAAAGGGACGTTTTGTTGGGCCTTGGACCCATTAGGGCTTTGTTTCAGTTAAGACACATTATAAACTCACACGTTTACTTTTCACCGTCCCACTTTCTCACCAAACTTCCATTCATAACTTTCCATTAAATGAACCGATACACCCATTTCACGTTTTTCCACTCACCATTAAATAAATAACGTTACTTTCTATGTTTTCACATTCTTCCCCATTTCCTCCATCTTCCCCAAAACAAATAAACTAGTAACTTTATGTTACTGTGTTCAAAACCCTAGACCAATAATTAATATTATTTGGGGCTTTTAACCTACAAAATTAATTCACACAAAGGGGAATAAAATCCCCATGGTTTAAGGAAGAGAAAGGTAGGAATGAAGAGGCTACGTGGCAGATTTTCAGTGGAAGAAACACCTCACCAAACCCATTTAACCAATCACAAGGCTCAAAAGAAGCACAACTAGCACACACGGATGCCACGTTGGCAATCCATGTGCTAGTGTGTGATTCTCAACCATCAGATCAACCAAGATAGAAAGAGAAAAGATCCAAAGGCTGAAATTAAAGAAGGATATGCTTCAAAGATTCGAATATTCCTCTCAGCAAAGCCTTGGGGTGGCTATAAAAACCCCCAATTTACTTGTAAAAGATCATCCTTTACTTTACTTTAAAGTTATTCTGTTGAAATAGTTGTAGGATTAAATCTTGTATTTCTTTTTAAATATTGTAATATCTCTTGAAGTTTAATAAAAGATCTGTTGATTTCTTCACAATCGTGTCTCGTTTTATTATTGTTTAAAGTTTTATATGAATTAATTTTATTAACTTTTTCTCATAACGATGTTTATGATATTGGATATAAGCTAAATAATAGTTTATATTTAATATTAAAAGTTAAGTTTTGGATTAAGTTTTTCCCCACTGGAAAAGTCTTAAAATAATCTGTTCGTTGATGGAGTTGGTTCGATGTTATATGATGGTCCGAATGGTGGTTGTTCATAACGGGTAATGGTGGATTAAGGTGTCGTTTTGGTTCACAAGGTTGTTCAGCACAACCTTCATCTCAAAGGAAATCTTCAATAGGTGCTCATTCTCTTTTAATTTTATTGTTTATGTTTTTAATTTGATAAGTTTGCTAGTTGTGTTAATTTGTTAATCTGCTTAAATTTTCTGTGAGTATTGATAAGTCTGCTTATTTTGTTGATTTGAGATTTGTTATCTTAAATGTTTACTTACTGAGTTTGTTAAGATGTTTAGTTGTGTTATATGAAGCTCATGGTTTAAATCTGTTAGATAGTCTACATTATGTTTAAGTTTAACGTTATACTGCTTTCAATTTGGTTTTACTGCATGATAAAACTTCAAGTTGTTACTGTAATGCTTGTTCATGTTTGCTTATTTTATTTCCTTAATTGCTTACTGAATGTATCATTTGGTTAAGTAGTGTGTTTGGGGTTTTGTTTAGGAGAAGTATAAGGTTCAGTATTGTTTAGATTTTATCTAATTGAGTGCTGTTAAAAGATTTTATCAGTGTTCATTTTACCTTTTGACTGAGCTTCTACACAGCTCTTATTTAGATTTGATTTGCTGATGTAAACTTTGGTAGCTGATTATTGCTTTTTAGTCATACTGTTTTGAAGATACTGGTTAAATTAAACATTACTTATATGATCATTTGATTGTTTAAATTCGTTGAGTACTTTAAACTGAATTGGGATATAATATTTTCTGTTTAGCTTGGATCTGGATGATTGAATTTGCGTGAGGATTCTTGTTACTGAATTTGTAATCTGTTATTTGTTTTGAGATTTACTTGCTGAATGTATTTGATAAGCTGACTTTTCTGGTTATATTATTCACCTGCTTATTCTTAGAGTTAGTTTGTTTAATTTGTGTTGTTTAGCTTAGCTTATCAGGATCCAACTGATCTGATAAGCTCAATAAGCTGTTTCCTGACAGCTTTAACTTAAATAAGCTTCATAAAAGTCTCTCCTGAGACTAATTTTTCATCAACTGTCCAAAAAGGAATTTATCCAAAAAAGATGTCCATGTCAGGACTCAAACCCTTGACCTCAAGGGTGTATGTACTACGTGTTTACCATCTGGGCTACATGCCCTTTTGATTTCTTTACTTGTTGTTTAATTAATATAGTAACATTTTAAACTGGCAGTTTTCATTTAGAATTACTTTCATTTGTTTCGCTTAATATAGTTTAATTTTTTTTCATTAAAGTAAATTTTAGATTTTAAATAAATAACAAATAAGTTTTGAAATAAAAATAAAAGTAAAAGTAAAAATATTTATTAGTTTAATTAATTTTAAAATTATTAGATTTCTACTAATTTAGATTTAAATAAAGTTTTTTTTTTAGATTTAGTTAAAGTCATTTAAATAAAGTTTTACTAATTAGTTAAATAGATTTCTTTAAATAGTTTAAGAGTTATTAAATAGTATAATTTTAATTAGATTATTAAATAGATTAATTTTTAAATAGTTTTAATTTTTTTTTAAAGTAATTAATTGTTTTAGATTTTAATTTAGCGGGGTTTACGATTCATGCACTTTTAGGATTTAAAATAGTTTAAAATTGGTAGATTTTAATTGTAGTTTAAAAACCGAATACCATTCAAATCGATTGCCCAAATCAAAGCAAAACGTCTCAAATTCATAAGATCTTCGTGTACAACGAACTTGATTCACTCACGTGTTTAATTGAATTCGTCATTGGTAATATTAGTCTATTACTTTTTCCTAAAGGTAATTTTCTAATTTACCCTATAACGTAATCTCAAATTATCACTATACACATCTCCACACATCAAAAATTTTGGCTCCGCTGCCGGGGATCTTGTGTACGATTCGCTTTTGTGGAGATTTGTTGATCGTTGATTTGAAGACCCTTTCCGTCCTCGGAAAGTTTGTTATTTTTTCTATTATATAGTATGCATCGTTTTTCTCGTTTTTTATGAATAATATATTGTATTACGTAGAACAATAAATTTACATACTTATCAAATAAGGCCTTAGTTGGGATTTCATCACCTAGCTATTGTATTCGAATCCAAAACAAAAATAAAGGCAAAATAGATAAATACTAATAAGAAGTTTGAACTCGATTTATACAAACTATAAGGTGGGTATAAGGCGATGTGCTATAAAAGACCGTCTAAGGAAAAAGGTTTTTAAGTGCTTTGTGCCACCTCGTTTCCCCGCTTGCTTGTGTGTATATTGAGAGGGACAACCTATTATTGGTTTGCCGACTCAAGTAGTAATAAATCTTATTTTTGTTGTTTAATTATTGAACCTCGAGACGTTTAGGTTTTCACCTATCGTTTCAAAGTCGACCGAGGGTAATTTACTTCCATAGTAGTTATCCTTATTCCTTGTTTTTATCGATCATTATTGATTGAGCAATACCAAATAAAATACCAAAAATAATCTTCTTCTTGTCTAATTTCTTTTCTTCAATCCTCTAAATTCTCGTCTTTGTAGTGTATGCAATTACGTTCTTCTCGTCTTGTGATTGATTTTAATAGGCTTGAAAACATTCCTCGTAGAAATAGAAATCGTCAACAACGAATAGTGGAACCCGAGCTTCCACCTATTGTTGTAGAGATGGCCGATAACCGAACAATGGAGGAATTGCTCCGTGCACCCACCGAAGGGTATGGGGAAGCAATCGTTGTGCCGGCTATTTTGGCGGATCATTTTGAGATTAAGACGGGTCTTTTATCGCTCATTCGTGCCGACCAATTTCGTGGCAATGAGACCGATAGCCCGCATTCTCACATTCGGAATTTTAATTGAATTACCTCGACTCTCAAGTTTAGAGATGTGCCGAATGATGTTATTAAGCTCATGCTTTTTCCGTACTCGCTCGAGGGTAATGCTAAGCTTTGGTATGAGAAAGAACCACCGGGTTCGATCTTAACATGGGATGATTTAGTGTCTAAGTTTATGAATTATTTCTTTCCACCTTCTAAAACAACACACTTTAAGAATGAGATCACTAGATTTGAACAAAAAGTGCATGAATCGTTTGGGGTTGCATGGGAAAGATTTAAAGATTTGTTGAGACAATGTCCACACCACGGTTTCTCGGAATTGCATCAAATTAATACTTTCTATAATGGGCTAAATATGATTGAACAAGATTCTTTAAATGCCGCCGCGGGTGGTAATCTTTTAAGAAAAACTCCGAGAGACGCGTGGAGAATAATTGAGGATAATTCTAGAGCACAATATTCACGAAACACACCGGTTGTTTCCAATGTGAATTCTTCTAATATCGAGATTGCTAGATTGGACTCTAAGATTGACACGCTTTTGAATGAGTTTAGGAAGAATCCTCATGGATCGATTAATATGGTTGAGAATGTTTGTGTATCATGTGGTGGAGCACATCCTAATTATGCTTGTTTAAACGCGGGGTTTGATCAAGCTAGTGCTTTTGCCGCGACGGGAACTTATGGCTCCAACGGTCAAGTTCCTCGTCAAAATCATGTTGCTCCACCGGGTTTTCCACCGGTTCAAAATAGGTACAACAATAGAAACAATGGGAATAATTTTAACCGTGGTAACCAAGGGAATTATAATCAAGGAAATGGGTTTAATGCTAATCAAAACAATCAAGGTTTTCAAGGGAATAATCAAAATGAGTTGTCAAGCTATATCAAGTCAAATGAGGCAAATTTGAAAGCTTTTCAAAATAATATTCAAGGACAAATGGCAACTTTGAAAAATGAGTTTCAAAATACGATTAAAGGGCAAAATAATAAGATTGAGCTTAATCAACAAAGACTTGAACAAAACCAAAACTGTTTTGAGCAAAGATTAGAGCAAAGTCATAATCGTATGCAACAAAGTTTGGAACAAGGTCAAAATAAGTTGCTTTCAATGTTTGAGGGATTTATGTCTAAACCGTCATCTTCTTCGGGTTGCTTACCTAGTAATACCATTCCAAACCCGAAGGGAGAGCTTAAGGCCATAACCGTTTATGATGATTGTGAAAATTTAGATGAAGTTGAAGTGATTGAGTTTAAGCCTCCACCTAAGGAAACTTTTCCAAGAAGTCACTAAGGCTACTTTGAATGTGATTAGTACCTCGGTTTTCTTTGATTTCTTTCCCGAGAAGTATAAAGATCCGGGTCAATTCTTGATACCTTGTGTTTTCAATGAGCTTGGGGTTTGCAAAGGCCTAGCCGATCTAGGAGCTAGCATTAACATAATGCCCCTAGCCCTTTGGAAGACTATTGACTATGCGCCACTTAGTACCACTCGTATGATCATTGAGCTTGCTAATGGAACTACCACTCGACCGGTTGGTATAGCGGAAAATGTCATTATGAAAGTGGGGAATTTCTTGTACTTAGCCGATTTTGCTATAGTTGATTACGAAACCAATCCTCGTGTGCCAATTATTTTAGGACGACCATTTTTGTGCACGGCTCAAATTCAAGTTGATATAAGGAAAGAGGAAATTAAATTGTTTTATGGAGATAAGAGTATTGTTTTTAAACCGGAAAAGATTTCAAGATTTGCTCCTAAGAAAGTTGAAAGTGTAAAACTTGTTGAAATAATTGAAAGTAATAAGAAAGCTCTTTTCGATAAAGGTGTTTTTCCAATTTTGGAAACTTCAATTTGTGATAAAGGAAAGTTAAAGTCTAATGAAGAAGCTTGCTTTGTTGAAACATGTTGTAACCTTTCCTCATCTACACTCACTCCACACGAGGATGATAGTGCTAAGATTGAAAAACAAATTGATGATTCCTTAAGTGAGCCATTCGATGCTACTGAGTTTGTTAGTGAGAATTTTGATCCTGAGAGTGACATTGCTTTAATTGAATAATCTTTGAAAATGGACTCATTTTCACTCTCTTCTAAGGATCATGTTGATGTTCCTAAGGCACAATCTTCAATTGAAGAGCCTTTGATTCCTAACTTCACACTGAGTGAGGTTAGTGACTATTCATGTGATAAGTTAATCGATGAACTTTTTGCTATCATTGATCCACTTCCACCGGGAAGTGAAGACGTTATCGATCTCGTGATCGAGTGTGATACTTGTGTTTTACCTACCATTCTCGAGGAATTCGCCGATGAATTGCCTTCTAATGAGAATGATGATCTTGTATCCGAGTGTGATACACTTGATACTTTGTCGGATATTTCTTGTGATGAAAAGGATGACGACACTTTTGTGACCTACTCAAATCCTCTCTCTGAAGTTTCATTGAACAATAATCCGTTGTTTCAAGAGGATTTTGAGAACATCATACCTCCTACATCTCACAACCTTTGTGATGATGATCTTCTTATGAAGGAGGTTGATGAGTTTCTTTATATAGACATTCCTTCGGAATTTGAGGAAGAGTCTAATGAAGGTGATGAAGACTCTTGGTTTGATCACCCGATTTATGATGATGATAATGTTGACCTGGAGGGAGAATTACTTTTGCTCCAATTATCCTTCCCACTCGCTTTGATCTTAATGTGCGGGTTCTCCATGCGACTCGTTTCGAGTACCATGACCCCTTTATTCACATTCTTAAGAGTGACAAGGTCAACAAAGTCATGCAAGTTGAAACCACTAGTGTTGAGACTTTTACACCACCATTACTATGTGCTTCATATGACTTAGGATTATCATGGGGGGACGACACCTTGTTGTCTATTCCTTTCTCCACCGAGGACGAGGTATTCGACCCCGGAATCGTTGATTTAGGGAAATCTCGGCCTTTCACCGATGCAATAATTGAAAGATTTTTCGATCATCTTGGTGCGAGTTTATCTCGGGGAGCATGCTACATCCATACCATTAGTTGTGACTACCATCTCTTGTTAGAGATTTGTGTTAGAGTTTTATCTTTTCGTTTGTCATCCGACAACGAGGATGTAATCTTTGACCCCGGCATCGCGCTTTATGTTGGTTTTTATTCCAATATACCGGTTTTCACCACTTTCCCTAAGGACCAATGAATGCGGGGATCGAGTCGAGCTCATGACTCGGTTAACAAAAACGAGTGCCTTGTGGGGGAGTCCCATACATTCTATCTTCTTTCTATTTTCTAATAACTAATAAGGCTTGATCTTTCAAGCTCGTGCTCGTATTTTGTTGTGTTGTGATCTTAGGTATGACCCTAATTTTTGAAGACTCTCGTGTTCGGTTTTTGCCAGTCCACTTGATCTTCCATTCTTTGAATGCCAAAAAGGGGCACACTCTTTACCCTTGATTTTTATCGACTAACATTTTATCTTGAGGCATAATTAATAAACGGCTTATAGATTTGCGTGCTCTTTCCATGCTAGGAGTTTGCATTAGACTCTTCGTGTTTTAGCAAGGGGGTGTTACTCTTGAGCTAAGAAACATTGAGGAAAATGTTTGGTTTTAGCATGGGGGAGTCAATCGATATAATCGCTTGCAATTGCTTTTGTCGTGTCTAAACGTATTGTTTTTCTCATTTTTCAATAAAATTTTAAATTTTTAGTGTTAATTTTAAGTTTTAATAAATAAAATAAGTGCTTTTGACACGAATGTAGGCTTTCCGTTGGTGAAAATAAGAATAGTTTTTGACTCGACTCGGTTTTTAACCTTAGCTTTTCCTTAACGTATTTGAATTAAGTTTTGCTAGGCTTTTATATAGGGAGCTTTAAAACGCGAAAGTCTTAATTCATACGAGTTAAGAACAAGAACTGTTCGTAAGTTCCTATAATTGATCCTAGAAAGTCGTCTATCAAGGGAACTTTAAAATGCAAATTCTAAAACTTGAAAGAGTATAAGAAGATGCAAGATCCTATAGATGACTTGAAAACCCAAAACTTTGATTTAATAGGCTAAGTATCCATTGATTTCACATTCTTGAAATTTTACAATATGGAGAACAAGAGCTGATAGAGCCAATTATAAGTTTGGTATTCTTTCGGGAATTTATGTGAGTTAATTATAAGCCTATTCCCCCATCGCTTGCTAATAAATTTATTTGCAATAAATAAGGTTGAACGATCTGAAAAGTTACTTAGCTTCTACCCCAAGATCGTTTAAAAGTTGCTCGGTATGGATTAGAGTTCATAGCCAAGGAATAACTTATTGAAGCGGGAGGCGAAGATTGGCAAGTCCAAAAAGGTCCTAACAAGACATGAGGGCTATATTTTATTGCTAAAGATCTCAAGTGATGTGAAGAATCATTTATCGAAAATCAATATGAAGGATCGAGACACACGACGAAAAGCAAATACTCCCCAAAAGTCATGGAGAAGTCTATCCAAAAAGACCATAACAAGGTATGAGGATAAATGAATCCAAGTCCAAAAAGGAGGCGGATCGTTGTATATCAAAATCCCAAATAAAGATTGGAGAAAAATGAATAAGTCGTGGTCCAAGTATTAATCTCTCAAAACTTCAAGTGAAGAAATTCCTATATGAAGAGAAGACCATTATTTCATGAACGTCTCTCAAGGTTTGAAGTATAAAGTCACTGCCAAATATCGGTCCGAGAAAAGTCTCAAATCGCGAAGCAAGTTATGCCAAGATATGAACTTTTTGAGGTCCCGAGAAGCAGTTTTAAAAGATTTTGTCCTTTAGCTAACTATTGATTAAATCGTTCACTTTATTTTCGGCCTAATAAATTATCGAAATAAGTCAACAATGCATCCTCGTGATCATTCAAGACAACTGATGACGTATAGTCCCCAGCCGGGTCATGAACCCGGCCCGAGGGTACTACCCATATCCGGCCCATCACATATGGGTGGGATAATGTCAGTCAGGCTTATGGGCTTGAATGAACAGTAACCGCACACACGTGTGCGGCCCACGGCCCTGTACGGCCGATACGGCCGACATAGGGTTAGACAGAATAATATTCTGTCTAGGAATATCTTTACCCCAATAAGAGAGGATATTCACTACCAGAATTAGAAGATAACAATCATTCTAATTCTGGTGCTTATCTCTTCCTTGGGGCCGAAGGATCAGTGAAAGCCCACTAGGGTTTCACTGCCTATAAAAGGAACCCCCAAGGGTTCCACAAAGGTATCACAATTCTCTCTAAACTCACATATAACCCTAAATCGATTACTTACTCTCACGCTGGAGTCTAATCGTGGGAAACCTTCCCACGGTAAGCTTAACGCGTGTTGTTTAGTGTGCAGGATCCCAACCAGACGATTCACTTGGTGCAGGAGCCGGTACCCAGCCAACCCGAATTAAGCCTAATTCGGGTCTAGCAAGGATCAACCAACTTTTGCATCAACAACAACAATAAAATATAAGAGATACATCTAGGAATAAGGGAGTCTAAGTGAATAATTAGCCCACATGAGTTCGTGTTAGTCTACCAACTTATAATAACAATGATATTGTTTTTGCACTTGGCATGGAAAAGTGAAAAGTCGAGGACGATGAATCTATTTGAGCTTTTATGATCCTTAAAGTTATTTTTTAAATAATGAAAGCAATACATTATGTCGTTGCAAAATAAAATGTCAAAAGTTGAATAAAGGTGTAGTTAGTGTTTTATTTTATCATTGCGTGAGGACACGGCAATTGCTTAGCATGGGAAAATTTGATATGAGTGTAAATACTCATATCATTTATATCTTAAAACAATCAAAACATGCAATAAATATCATGAATATGTCTTGTATATGCTTGTTTCTTGTTTGAATGTGTGTAGGTACCAAGTTCGCGAAAACCGGCAAATATCGACACGAGTTTGATGATAAAGATTGTAGAAGCCAAAATCGAGCTCGACTTGAGTGGATTTGATAATTATGCAAGTTTATGGGCTTAGTGGGACCCACAAATGCTTATTGGGCCTGAAAAGCCCAACATGGGAATATCATTGTTATATCTTTGGAACTTGACCAACTTAAGCCCAAGTTACGACCCAAAGGAAGAAATTAACATAAAATGGGCAATTCATGGCCCAATTAGGAATAAAGGGACGTTTTGTTGGGCCTTGGACCCATGATGGTTTTGTTTCAGTTAAGACACATTATAAACTCACACGTTTACTTTTCACCGTCCCACTTTCTCACCAAACTTCCATTCATAACTTTCCATTAAATAAACCGATACACCCATTTCACGTTTTTCCACTCACCATTAAATAAATAACGTTACTTTCTATGTTTTCACCTTCTTCCCCATTTCCTCCATCTTCCCCAAAACAAATAAACCAGTAACTTTAAGTTACTGTCTTCAAAACCATAGACCAATAATTAATTAATATTATTTGGGGCTTTTAACCTACAAAATTAATTCACACAAAGGGGAATAAAACCCCCATGGTTTAAGGAAGAGAAAGGGGGAATGAAGAGGCTACGTGGCAGATTTTCAGTGTAAGAAACACCTCACCAAACCCATTTAACCAATCACAAGGCTCAAAAGAAGCACAACTAGCACACACGGATGCCACGTTGGCAATCCGTGTGCTAGTGTGTGATTCTCAACCATCAGATCAACCAAGATAGAAAGAGAAAAGATCCAAAGGCTAAAATTGAAGAAGGATATGCTTCAAAGATTCGAATATTCCTCTCAGCAAAGCCTTGGGGTGGCTATAAAAACCCACAATTTACTTGTAAAAGATCATCATTTACTCTACTTTAAAGTTATTCTGTTGAAATAGTTGTAGGATTAAATCTTGTATTTCTTTTTAAATATTGTAATATCTCTTGAAGTTTAATAAAAGATCTGTTGATTTCTTCACAATCGTGTCTCGTTTTATTATTATTTAAAGTTTTATATGAATTAATTTTATTAACTGTTTCTCATAATGATGTTTATGATATTGGATATAAGCTAAATAATAGTTTATATTTAATATTAAAAGTTAAGTTTTGGATTAAGTTTTTCCCCACTGGAAAAGTCTTAAAATAATCTGTTCGTTGATGGAGTTGGTTCGATGTTATTTGATGGTCCGAATGGTGGTTGTTCATAACGGGTAATGGTAGATTAAGGTGTCGTTTTGGTTCACAAGGTTGTTCAGCACAACCTTCATCTCAAAGGAAATCTTCAATAGGTGCTCATTCTCTTTTAATTTTATTGTTTATGTTTTTAATTTGATAAGTTTTCTAGTTGTGTTAATTTGTTAATCTGCTTAAATTTTCTGTGAGTATTGATAAGTCTGCTTATTTTGTTGATTTGAGATTTGTTATCTTAAATTTTTACTTACTGAGTTTGTTAAGATGTTTAGTTGTGTTATATGAAGCTCATGGTTTAAATCTGTCAGATAGTCTACATTATGTTTAAGTTTAACATTATACTGCTTTCAATTTGGTTTTACTGCATGATAAAACTTCAAGTTGTTACTGTAATGCTTGTTCATGTTTGCTTATTTTATTTCCTTAATTGCTTACTGAATGTATCATTTGGTTAAGTAGTGTGTTTGGGGTTTTGTTTAGGAGAAGTATAAGGTTCAGTATTGTTTAGATTTTATCTAATTGAGTGCTGTTAAAAGATTTTATCAGTGTTCATTTTACCTTTTGACTGAGCTTCTACACAGCTCTTATTTAGATTTGATTTGCTGATGTAAACTTTGGTAGCTGATTATTGCTTTTTAGTCATACTGTTTTGAAGATATTGGTTAAATTAAACATTACTGATATGATCATTTGATTGTTTAAATTCGTTGAGTACTTTAAACTGAATTGGGATATAATATTTTTTGTTTAGCTTGGATCTGGATGATTGAATTTGCGTGAGGATTCTTGTTACTGAATTTATAATCTGTTATTTGTTTTGAGATTTACTTGCTGAATGTATTTGATAAGCTGACTTTTCTGGTTATATTATTCGCCTGCTTATTCTTAGTGTTAGTTTGTTTAATTTGTGTTGTTTAGCTTAGCTTATTAGGATCCAACTGATCTGATAAGCTCAATAAGCTGTTTCCTGACAGCTTTAACTCAAATAAGCTTCATAAAAGTCTCTCCTGAGACTAATTTTTCATCAACTGTCCAAAAAGGAATTTATCCAAAAAAGATGTCCATCTCAGGACTCAAACCCTTGACCTCAAGGGTGTATGTACTGCGTGTTTACCATCTGGGCTGCATGCCCTTTTGATTTCTTTACTTGTTGTTTAATTATTATAGTAACATTTTAAACTGGCAGTTTTCATTTAGAGTTACTTTCATTTGTTTCGCTTAATATAGTTTAATTTTTTTTTCATTAAAGTAAATTTTAGATTTTAAATAAATAACAAATAAGTTTTGAAATAAAAATAAAAGTAAAAGTAAAAATATTTTATTAGTTTAATTAATTTTAAAATTATTAGATTTCTACTAATTTAGATTTAAATAAAGTTGTTTTTTTTTAAATTTAGATTTAGTTAAAGTCATTTAAATAAAGTTTTACTAATTAGTTAAATAGATTTCTTTAAATAGTTTAAGAGTTATTAAATAGTATAATTTTAATTAGATTATTAAATAGATTAGTTTTTAAATAGTTTTAAATTTTTTTTAAAGTAATTAATTGTTTTAGATTTTAATTTAGCGGGGTTTACGATTCATGCACTTTTAGGATTTAAAATAGTTTAAAATTGGTAGATTTTAATTGTAGTTTAAAAACCGAAAACCATTCAAATCGATTGTCCAAATCAAAGCAAAACGTCTCAAATTCATAAGATATTCGTGTACAACGAACTTGATTCACTCACGTGTTTAATTGAATTCGTCATTGGTAATATTAGTCTATTACTTTTTCCTAAAGGTAATTTTCTAATTTACCCTATAACGTAATCTCAAATTATCACTATACACATCTCCACACATCAACATGTTTGTACATACCTTGAGTGATTCATGCCGAATGCGATCTTGGATGTGTCGAGAGAAGTATACAAATGTATTCTTGAGTGATTACGAGTACCTTAACATTTTACATAATGTATTGCGAATTATACCTTTGTCATCAACAAAACATAAAGAGATTATATCGACAAAGCATCGTAATGTTTGCACTAACAGCTTTGACTCAACAGCGGGAATTAATTTTCTCGGGCAAGGTTTACTTTATAACCATGTAAGGGATTGATAGTGGTAGTAATACGCTTTTAGGAAAAAGACGTATAAATGTGGTAAGTATTAAATTCGACGATTTAATGAAAAACCGACAAATCGAATAAATTCCAAGTTCGTTCTCGGAGGAGGTGTGTGTATTAGGTGCCAAAATAAATTAAACAAGTTTGGATTAGTGTCGTTTTTGGATGAGAAAAAGAGAAAAATAAAGACGATGTACGCTAAAAACTACACTACGACGTGAAACATGCGAAATCGTAAAACGCGACAAAAAATAAAACTCATCTAAAATTAACCAAAATTTATATTTAAACTAAGAAAAATATAAATAAAACAAAAATGCAAACACAAATTTACAGAACCTTTTTAATAATTTTATATTAATTTTTAAAGTTTATTAAAAAACTCAGAATTAAATAAAATGCAAAAAGAGTAAAAATGAAAACTTTTTCTAATGTAAACCTAGAAAATATTAATTAAAAGCTAAAAATATTTTAAAAAATTTTTAAACTAATTATTTCTATTTTTAAACTAATTTATAAAAACGTATTTTAAAAATATTAATAAAAAATAAAATAAAAAAGTGAAAAATAAACTTTTTAATCCAAAAAGTCCTCAACTATGATTAAAACACAGGAAAAATAAAAAAGGCTAAAAGTGCTTAACCAATAAGCTGAAAACCAGCTTATAACACACGAATTGGATTATAAGCTTAAAACGGAACACACCTTAAGTATAGGCCCTAGGGAAACTCTATCGTTAAAGTCCCTAGGGCGCATCGGTTATGTGTGTGCGTGTGTTGGTGTGGGTGGCGCAGGTTCGAGTCCTGGCCACATTTTTTTTTTGAAACTTTTTTTTATCTCTTTATAAACTACTGGATTACTGGTATCCGAAGCAACTCAAAAACAACTTACACTACTTATAATCACGACCTAAACCCTAATTCTTACTCAAAACGTACACAGACCTGTTCCTTTTAAAACTTTTTGAACTAGACAGTGGATAGAATAAAGGCTGACAGTGGAAAGGTTGTTTCCACTGAAGCTTCACAGAAACACGATTTGGTGGTCGATTGGTGCTCGTTTGTTGATGATATTAGACAAGTGGGGCACCCCGACACTCAGTTGAGTGTAGAGAGTCAGGATAAACTGAAAAACACACAAATCTTAACACAAAACCACAAAAAGATGGCAAACTAACTAATAAGTGTATAAACACTAATCCTTTTACCACTTAAAACAATGAAAAACGAGACAAAAACGTGTAATTTATATCGTAAATGTCGGAATTATGCGCGGTTTGTGTTTTTGTTGTGATATAGGTACAAAAGGTCAAAAGGAAAGAAAACACGGGATTTCACGGTCATTTATCGAGGAAAAAAATCAAAGATAAAGAACCAAAAAGTGCCAAAAGAATGAAATTTGAAGGGCTAAAGATGAATATTTGATGAAGATTGTACAACAAGGACCACTTTTTCCAATCTTCAAAGTCATCCACTAATAAATCACATTGAAGAGCAAAAAATTACGAAGGCAACGGTCCCCACCTCGCGTCTTAACTCTTCACGGTTTATTTTGTATGAATTTTTTAGTGTTGGACTTCCCAACGGGTCACCCAAGCTAGTACTACTCTCGCCCAAGCACGCTTAACTGCGAATTTCTGATGGGATCTAGTGCATTAGTGCTGGTACGAGGTGGCAGAGAATGACAGAGGTGGCAGAGAATGACGAGGTGGCAGTTGACTCAGTTTTTCAGACCAATCAGGGGATGACACGTGGTAGATGGCGCATGTCAGTACAAGCTGGGCGTGTGTCAGGCTTATGATCAAAATGTGAAAGAGTGTGATCCCATAAACTTAGCCTCCAAGGAATAAAAGACAATGAAAAGAACAAATTACCCCTCAATTTAAAGAAGGAAAAGAAGAATACCTCCTGAAATGACAAAACTACCCCACTAGGCATCTTGCTTATATATACCCCTTTATTTTCCCATTGTAAAGATGTTAGCTAGTTTTATTTTTCACATAGTAGTAGATTTCTCTCTAAAGTAGTTGTATTTTCTCCTTTCAAGTTTTGTATCTAGCTTATTCATTAAGCTTTTTCATATTAATAAAATTCAACTTTTAGCTTATTCTCTTAGCTAATTATCATTCTTCCTTTCTTTTTATTTTTCTTTATAATCTATCTTATTATTTGGGATAAGTTTTTATAACTTTTTCCTAATAAGTTAGATTTATATAAAGTTTGAAATAATTCATTTTGTTTCAAGCTTATTGTTGCCGTATTTTCCTAGATCTAGCTTATTGTTGGAGTATTTATTTAATTAGTTTTTTAGCTTTTTAAATCTCATAAGTTCTAAGCTTAGGCTTACAACTTATTTATAAGCTAGCTTTTTAATTAATTGTTTTTAGTTTATATCTTTTAGTTTTCTTTAGATCTATTAGTTTTAGCATAAAAATTTAAATACTTTTATAAAAACCAAAAAAATTAGTTTAGATCTATTAGTTTATCAATAATCTCTTTAGTTTAATTCTCATTCTTCCTTTCTTTTTTACTTTCAATTATAATCTATCTTATAATTTGGGATAAGTTTTTATAACTTTTTCCTAATAAGTTAGATTTATATATAAGTTTGAAATAATTCATTTTATTTCAAGTTTATTGTTGCCGTATTTTCCTAGATCGGGAGCTTATTGTTGGATGATTTGTTTAATTAGATTTTTAGCTTTTTAAATCTCATAAGTTCTAAGCTTAGGCTTACAACTTATTTATAAGCAAGCTTTTTAATTAATTACTTTTAGTTTATATCTATTAGTTGTTTACGGGCCGGGTTACGCTTAGTTTTGGTTTGATATTGGTTGGCCGTGTACTTTACGAGCCATGTTTTGTTGATTATGTTGATGTTGTTTTAGAGCGTTCTCTTCGGACCACGGGTAACAAAGTTCCCTCCTTTTTATTCTTCTAGCTTAATCGTTTTAATTTAATTAATTAGATTAATTTAGTTTAAATTGTTTTTATAACTATATCTTTTTTATAAAATCGGTTTAATTAGTTTTATATATTGTTATTGTGTTAAAAATTAGATTTAAAGGTTTAAAATTTAGATTTCATTTAGATAAACTTATTATTAGTATAAAGGTTACAGCTTTTTGAGATTATTAAGGTTATTAGTATATAAAGCTTCAAGCTTTATCATCTAAGAGATTAATAAGCTAAAAAGGTTGAAGCTTTACGCTTTATTTTAAAGTTTATCTTTGTGATTTCATTTTTTGTCACTTTTATTTGCTATTACGTGCTTGCATTAAGATTAATTTTGCATTTAGATATATTTTTAATTATAGTTACTTTTGTTGCATCTAGATCTACTTTTGTAGTTTAATTTTATTTTGCATCTTAGAGTAATTTTATTTGAACTAATTGCGCTTTTATTTTTATATATTCCTTAGCCTATATATTTTCCCCATTTTTAGTTTAAATAGACATAGATTACCAAACAAGCTATTATTAACCAAAAACAAGTAAAGTCTTAACGATAAAATTGGATATCAATTCGAGTCGAGTCGAGGAAAAACGATATATAGTAAAAAAAAATGGTTATTAGAATGGCACCGCTGCCGCTTCGCTCGTAACGACTGACGATTTTTCGTGAGACGATTTGGATTTTGGGATCCGTTCACTTTTGAACGTTATTTTTCTTGTTAGAAAATCAAAAACAAAAAAAATAAAAAAAATCAAAAAGATAAAAATACAAAAAAAATCATCAAAAGCAAATTCTTTCCTAAGATTTGCACCAAAAAAATTAAAAAAATCCAAAAGTAATATTTTTCCTAAAGTATTACACCAAAAATATTACGTATTGTTATTTTTCTATATCGATTTCTTTCGTTTTTTATTGTGAATATATTTTATTTTAAAAAATAAAAAATACAAAAAGATTTTTCTTTTTACTATAGATATTACGTATAAGAACCCCAATATACAATATTCCAAAAATATTGCTTGCAATACCCCATATTTGGAGGCGTTCCGGTTCCATATACATGTATCGATCTAACAAAATAAAAGGCAAAAATTTATAAATACTTTCGATAAGCAATAATTCGAAAAAATGCGAACTATACGGTAAATAGTTAGGCGACGTGCTATAAAAGGTCGTCTAAGGGAAGCTAGGTACTTAAGTGCTTCGCGCCACCTCATTCCCCCTGTTCACTTGTGAGTATTTTGAGAAGGAAGGCTAATCGAGGGTTTTGCCGCCTAAGTAGTATTACATATATATTTTTTGTAGCTTTTTAATATTGAACCTCGAGAGGGATAATCCCTTTCCTCTCAAAGTCGACCGAGGTCTCCTACCTCATTCCTCGTGTTTAGTTGTATGCGCACTCACGCGCGTTCACACATACCGATTGGTGTATCTCGTCCTTCAAAGAAGGCGAAAAAGAAACGTCTATCAAGCCGATCATAAGAATCGAGCTTTCGACACTATCATGGATCATTGTCCGATTTGGGAAATATTACAAGAAGAGCGTTATAAGATTATGTCCGAGGAGTGTACGACTTGTGGTGGACCTCATGCTTATTTTAATTGTGACAAAACTTATGAGGAAGTTTATACTAATGAGGAAACTATGTGCTATGCTACTAATACATATATTGGCTCCCCTAGTTTTCCTACAACTAGTAACCCACCACATTATGATCAAGGGTTTTATGGGGAATTTCAAAATCAAGGGTTTTCAAATCATGAAGGTTTTCAAAATGAAGGCAATTTTCAAAATTATAATCAAGGGAATATTTCACAACCTCAAATGGACTTAATTCTTCAAAAGCTTGAGGAACATGTGTTGGAAATACGTTTTACGTATTAGAAAGGATCGGTCACTCCAACAATAGTCCATGTAATAGCTCGTAGTTTAGTTTATTTTCACTTATTAAACAGAGCCCAAACAGAGCCCATGAGATGTATGGGTCGGCGTCCCAATGTAAGCCCAAGCCCGTCTCATGGGCTTAGGTATATAAACCCTCTCCATTGATGGAGACGGTGGTGGTTTCATTTTCAAATACATATAGTTAATCACTTTCTCTCTCTAAAGTGTCTGAGAAATCATCTATCTTTCTATCTCTTTCTCTCACTAAAACATAAGCTAGATTTACATATCCTACAAATGGTATCAGAGAGCCATGGGATGATTGTTTGCTTTTTGTGTTTGTATTCTTGATTCTCTCGCCTATTTTGATCCAATTTCACACGTACCATTTTTTTTTGTGTTTTTACGGTTGAATCTTGATTTACTTCATCTACTTACTTGTTGTAGTGATTTGGTATTGTTATTTTGATTGAAAACACAAATTTTTTGGGTGTTTGATTCATTTTTAGGCTTAGAATCTCGAATTTGTTGTGCTTTGTACTGTCCGAGAAAAGTGGTAACCATAGTACGATCTGTGTATTGTGATCGCATAAACCTGGGGTTTCTACTTGCGATCCAATAGCATGATCACAGGCCTCGATCACTCACTGCGATCACAGGCCACGATCCGAGACGATCGTTGGGTACGATCACGAGTGCGATCCAAGTACGATCGTTGGGTACGATCACGAGTGCGATCCGAGTACGATCATTGGGTGCGATTAAACAAGTGCGATCCGAGTACGATCGTTGGGTACGATCAAACGAGTGCGATCCGAGTACGATCGTTGGGTACGATCACTTCTCACGATCAAGGAGTACGATCACTTGTATCGATCAAGGAGTACGATCACTTGTCACGATCAAGGACTGTGATCCCCACTGCGATCTAAGTACGATCCCCACTGCGATCAAGTGTTGCGATCCAACATTTTTCAAAAACGTGTTTTTGAAAATTTTTAATCGTGTGTAATTTTGACTTGGATTTTTGGTTTATCGAGGGCATAATTTAGGGGATTTCAACATTATTTCTTGGATTTAAAACACAACAACAAATACATTTACTTTCTCTCATTGATCGATCAACTTTGTAAATCTTAACTTATAGAAATAGAGTACACATCTCTTACGGATAAGTCCATCCTCTCGGGTACGAATAATCGTCCACCAATGTTGGTGAAGACTATGTATGAGGATTGGGCTTCTCGAATGTAACTTTATATGTTGAACAAAGAAATTGGACATCTAATTTGGGCATCGGTGCTCAATGGACCATTGGTATATGGTACTGTGACGGAAGGTGTTGTTACTCGTCCTCTCATAACGGGTGAACTAACTGGAGATGCTAAGATACAAGACAAGTGTGATAAACAAGCTACAAATATCATTCTCCAAGCCCTTCCTCCAGATGTCTACAAACTCGTCAGTAAACATAAAGTTTCCAAAGAGTTATGGGATAGAATTCTTGTTCTAATGCAAGGCACTTCGTTAACTAAACAAGAACGAGAGTGTAAGCTTTATGATACTTTTGATAAGTTTGCCTATGTGCCAGGGGAGACTCTCAGTGATTACTATCTGAGATTTACCCTATTATTGAATGAGATCAATATCTATGGCATGGCAATTCCTACGTTTCAATTGAACACCAAGTATTTGAACACTCTTCCTTCAGAATGGAAAAAGTACGTGACGGATGTTAAATTGGCTAAGGACTTGCATAACACCAATGTGGATCAACTTCAAGCTTTTCTTCAACAACACGAATGCCATGTGATCGAGGCTCGGTTGTCTACACCTCAAGTTCATGATCCAGTTGCCATGTATGCTTCTCAACAAAACATGACTTATACTTATCAACAACCATCATACTTGCACCAGCTACCACCACACACCTATCAGCAACCACATCAACCATCTTATCAACCACTAATGATGCCACAACAAGCATTTCAACAAAGTGTTCATCAACAATCTTTTCCACAACAACCACCACATCAGACATCACCATCACAAGCCAACACTTCTCCAATGGGCTATACACCTCAGCAAGGATATTTTCCAATTGAAGCACAACCAGCAGAAGCCTTCTAATCCAATAAACTTCCACCAATCCAAGCACCGGTCTTTACTCCAAATGATACGCCAGCTGATCTTCTAAACCATCTCATGGCCTACTTGTCAAAACTTGTTGCAACTAGAGGATTTCCACCAACAAACAATCAGCTCCGCACCTCTTCAAATCCTCGACAACAAGCCACTTTTCAAGATGGTCAAGTGACGGTGCAACCTATTCAGGGAGGGCAAACTTCATATGGACCTCCTACAAGGACTGTGAATGCTCAAGCTGTGAATTCTCAAGCTAATGGAAATGGAAGCCCTATTGGTCCTCAAAAGGTTGTGACTTGCTACAATTGTCGAGGACAAGGTCATATGGCTAGGGAATGCACTCAGCCAAAAAGAAGAAGGGATGCAACATGGTTTCGTGCGAAGATGTATTTGGTTGATGCTTAGTCTAAGGGAAAGATTTTGGATTCAGAAGAGTTAGCATTTCTTGTAGACCCAGGGGCAACAGATAATGAAGGCATTGCAGTCGTTTCTACTTCTAATGCAGCATATCAAGCGGACGATCTTGATGCATATGATTCGGATTGTGATGACATTCACTCAGCCTCAGCTGCTCTTGTTGCTAATATTTCTTACTACGGTTCTTCGTCAGTGAGGTACCCACCACAACTAATCTTGGTAATGATGATAACCCACATCAAGTTGGGCATGAAAATGACAACCTCGAACAACATTCGGGAACTATTAACTCAAATGATGTGGTACCCAATCCTACACATTTGAGTGAACCTCAACCAAATGCTACGACGGGTATGGAATCTTATGCTCAACATGATTTGGTCATGGTGCCTAAACATATTATTGATCAAATGCATATGGCTCTCAGATAATCCGTAGATACGAATTCCACCCTAACAGCTGAGCTTGCCTTGCATATAGAAAAGGTCAAAGCTTTTGAAATGGTCCCTCAAACAGAGAAAATAATGTGTTCTGAATTTGACCAATTTCGTTTTGAGAATATTGAACACTTGAAAGAAATAGAATCATTAAAAGATAATCTTTCCAATTAATCAAAAGCAAAAGAGTCGGTTGTCAATGATTTTCAGAAACTTAAAATGGATTTCGAAACTCTCGTGTTTAAAAGTTTGAATCGGAAATTAATGTTACCAAACTTCTTAAATTCAAAGAACAGCAGAGTTTAAAACAATACGCTTCCATAGAAAAGGTTCATCTTTTAACTAAATCTGTGGATTTGCTATTTGCTAATCCGATGGTCTAACATGGTGGTAGATGGTGGAAGCCATTGTTGAGAGAGAGAGAATAGAGGTTGTGTGTGAAATGAATAAAAGATGTATTGAAACAAGAAATGAAACTCAAGCAACACCCCTCCTTGGAAGCCTAGGAGGGGTATATATAGTCACACACGCTACTTAAACTATACAACGATCCTAGTCTAGTCTAAGCGTGTGTGACTATGATAACTAATGGGAATTCTTACATGTCGTCACATAAAGTGAATTTCCAACAATCTTCCCCCATGGGACGCCGTGTAGAATTCCTTACAATATTCTTCCTAACAAGTACATAATGATTAAGAACAAGAGCTTTCACGAAGCGTCCAATGCTGATGAAGTCTTCTGAGGCCTTCGTCTTCAAAACGACTCATCTTTAAAGTAACTTGTAGAAGAAATACTGTAACGGCACGAGCTAAGTAACCCATACACTTCTGGTTAAGGAGAAGCTTCTGAATTAACTTCCCCCTAATTCATGCCACATAAACTTGATGTAGAAGATTTTAAATAGCTTCCCCCTAAACCGACAATCCTCGTAAGCAACTTCAAAGCTTTCAATAAAGCTTAGAATGATTAAGCGCATAGCAGAATCTAACAAGCAAATCCCATCATATAACATGATAACGTTGCTAAGAGGGATTGAAAGTTTGGGGCACACCAAGTAGATCAACAACTTCTCTTCTCACGCTTGAATAATTCTTCTGAATTTTTCTTCCCCCTGAGAAATCAAGATATGCATACTAGAAAAAATCAAGACATTTCTTCCCCCACATAGTTGAAGAAAGTAAATCAATATCGAGTATGAAGCTCAAATACTGAAGTAGACACTATATCCCATTCATGAAGTTGACATCATAACACCAGAGTCAATTAAGTCCCGGAAATGCACATATCTTCTTCCGGAGATGCACCAGAGTCAATTAAGTACCGGGAATGCATATAGGATAATGATGATGAATAATTGCAACAACCAAACAATTAAACATTGAATCAGTAGTGTACCGTTTAGAGATTGATAACGCCACGAGTTAAAACACTGATTTTCTCTGCGGCTATGACAAATGTCATCCCGGAATGTCTTCAAATCAAAAGAAGGTATGAAGTTCATCACGTGTACTCGTTGTGCGTTCAATGTGTCTTCTTCTTCCCCCTTGATGGTTTCGAAACTCGGAACCAACAACAAATCGTACACACATATACCTGAAATCTCGTGAGAATAATAAATAAGCTGAATTATATAGTTTGTGAGAATCAGTTGTTGATCGAAAATCTCTACTCATAAACTCTCCATGGCCACCTTTACCAACCCACTTGTAAGCAATTTGAAGTGACCACTGATAGAATAAACCATATACATCAAACATGAAACTGAATAAGAATCCTTCGATCTTGTGAATTAAGCTTGCACTATTGTTGAATGAGGAACGGTGGAGAAATCTCTAAGTACTCAATGCATCACTGATGAAGTCTATAAGCACAACACCTCTTGAAATTATCCATGTCGACTAAGCGCGTGACACTGAGTACAACAATGTAACCCCTTTAAGTGATAGTTATCCGAGTCATCAACCAACCACCCCGAACTCGGAAACTAGATAACCAAGTCGTCATTCTAAGATTAAGCACGAGCAAGTTATCTGTTCAAGGATAAAATAAGTACACGCCTTCGAAGAAATTTGTCTCCAACTTTAAATAATAATAATAGCCGGTCAAACAAATCCGTAGCTACTAAAAAATGCCAAATTTTTCTTGGTCTCGTCAAAATAAATTTTGTCACATTATCTCGTCATCTTGTCTCGTCACATTTTGTCACTTTTAAAAATAGTTAATCAAAAAATTGAACATTTATCATATGAAATGATAAATAAAATTTTTGATATAACAATTTTTTTCCAACAATTACCAAATAACATTTAAGGCCCGAGCAGCCCATTGCATTGTTTAATAATCGTGTCCAAGGCCCAAGTCATTGCAATAAATTGTGAGTCCATGGCCCATATCAAATTAAATACCCGATCCATCAGTTTGGTTTATATGAGGTCAAACCCTAAACAAATCACAGTTAACCTAATCACAACTCATAGTACAATCTGCCCCTCACCAAACTCCATCTCCTCCCAGCCTTGTTACATCCGCCCCATCATCTACCATAGTTTAATCTGTCCCCACTTTCCTACCAAACTTCATCTCTTCCAAGTTAACCTAGAAACATCCGTCCCATCTCAAAGCTCTCAAAAACATTACCCAAAATAAATCACAATCATCATCTATTACGAAATACAGAAATAAATCCCATCTCCAATCAAGAATAAAACCAATCACGTTTTTATTGTACCCACGAATGAAGAATAGTAGAAGGTTTCTGCTTCTAGATCTATGAGGGGTCTCGGGTAAGGTTCGAGTAAAGGCTGTAATTCGATTTTATTTTCTTTAAACGAATCAAATGTAAATCTAAACATACTTGTTTAAGATATACATTCCAGTTCGAAAATAAAAACGAAGCTTTGCCTTCGATATGATCTATGATGCATGTTGTTTCGAGATGTATAGATCAATTAAGATCTTGATATATCTTTGAAGGATATAGAGCGAAACAGAGACTGAGATCTAAATGTTTTTGTTTTGAGGCTTTTTAAAGATGTTATAGAGGGGATTAGGTGACGATGGGCATTAGGATTAGATTTGGTGTTGATTGGGAGTAATAAGGTGGGATGTGAACTGTTGGTATTGGTACTGGTAAACTATTGGTCACAGTCTGTTTTTATAAACAGATATACTGTTTGTGTTAAAAACTTGTCGCAATGATTTCTAAAAAAAAATCATCGCAATGTCATAGTGTAAACCCATCGCAATGTTTTGTTTTTCCATCGCAATGTTTTCATAGTAAGTCCATCGGAATGTCTTCTCTTCTACACCCCGTCGGAATGCATCCGTCGGAATGCATCCGTCGGAATGCGTTCCATCGGAATGTGTTCCATCGGAATGCGTTCCATCGGAATGCGTTCTATCGGAATGCGTACCATCGGAATATTCGATCGCAATGTAGAAACCAATGGTTTTTGCGATCGCAATATTCCGATCTGACTGTTACCATCTCAAAAATCTTATCCAAAAGTACTGTCCTTTTTCCATATTTTCAGGAACATGTTTCTGGGTCTAATTTTTTTCTGGCAAATCTGGGTTTTCACCTTCATCTTCAAAAAATATGTAACCCATAACTGATGATAAAACAAATGATATAACAGAAAAAACCATGCACGAAATCATTAGCAGATGTAATAATAAAAAATGGCAGGTTTTGACATCACTTTTGACCAGGAAAACGAGGCAAGTGGTGATATGACTAGATTATGACAAAACCAGTGACACAAACAGTTAAACCAATCGGACCAAGGGATTGATATAACGAGACAAAAAAAAAACATGTGAAAGTTATAAAACTTGTGATCATTGATAGCAAACCGTGACAATTTAAACAGATTTGGACCAAATAAGAACAAGACGTGACAAAAATGATAGATTCGGACCCAAATTTTTTTTAAGACCACCTAAATAGAAAACAAGAACTTTTTGAACTTTTGATCCAAGAAAGATTGTGTTTTAACCAAAATCAAGACACCAAAAACACTACAACACGACTGAATACGTTATGCTACTTGAAATCACGATCAAACACAAAAAAAATTTGATGATTCGACAAGAAACACTCAACAACCTACGAAATGTTTATAAAAACATACGCAACACTAAAAACAAACCTATATTTCATCCCATACTCTTGATACCAATTGTAGATTTGCTATTTGCTAATCCGGTGGTCTAACATGGTGGTAGATGGTGGAAGCCATTGTTGAGAGAGAGAGAGAAGAGAGGTTGTGTGTGAAATGAATAAAAGATGTATTGAAACAAGAAATGAAACACAAGCAACACCCCTCCTTGGAAGCCTAGGAGGGGTATATATAGTCACACACAACGATCCTAGTCTAGTCTAAGCGTGTGTGACTATGATAACTAATGGGAATTCTTAAATGTCGTCACATAAAGTGAATTTCCAACAAAATCGTGTAAAGAACTCGAACTTAAGCGTCTTCAAGATTTACCACCTAATCCCGGTTATGCAAAACAAGCTCAGGAATATATTCCGTGTCTTTATGATATGACCCTAATTGGCAAATCGAAAGAAGCACCTTTTGTTCGTAGTACCGAGGAGACACAGTCACTTGCGGAAGAAACTCATTCTAAAATGCTTTCAAAATTCCATAAGATTGATTATGATAAGCATAATAAAGATCAATTTTCTAAAAAGACACGTATTCTCTTACAAAAGGAATTAGTTGAATTGACAGTTCTTGTGCCCCAAAGTTTGTCAAATGAAAACCCTCCTAGTACGTCTCCTACACTTGTCAAAACGGATTTAACGAAGTTAATTCCACTGGTAAGTAAGGCGTCCGTTAGCTTAAATGCGGTACACCAACACTTAGCCGATTTTGACAAGGTCGTTTTGGAACGTACGACGGCTTCGGCCATAACAGAAGGTGAGTGGAATTTCGAGCACACTAGAGCTGTGTTTCGAGACGAAATTGTTCCGTTTGTAAAGAATGTTAAAGCTTGTCTTAGTAATCTTGATCAAGATTTGCTTCTGTAAATAGAAGAAGTTAGACGTGTTTTCAATGAAATGGATGATGCTTATGAAAACAGTTTACTTGAAATAAAACGAGTTTCACGCCAAAATGATCATCTTCTGAAGCAAGTGATGTCTCATGATATAGTTTCCGTCTGTGTGAATAAAAGTGTTGATAATGATTCTATTGTGGATAATGTTGAATCTGTGGATAATGTGGTAGATAGTACTTGTCACAAATCTGACGCTGAATTTTTAAAGCTTCAAGATTCTTATACTTTGCTTTCAAATTTTTTTTGATGAGATCCAAAAACATTGTATTTCGCTTGAATGCAAGCAACAATTTATTCAAGAGATCTTTGAAACTTCATTCGAAGGTGTTAATATAGATGAGGCAAATTTTCAAAAGAATTTTCTATTGAATTTAGAATCAAAACAGCGTCAGCCGAGTGACAAGGTTGCTAAATCATTGCCGATAGACATAGAGAAATCTAAAGAGCTTAACTGTGTGAACGTACTTGAGGCCGCTGAGAATTTTAAACTTGATTTAGATAATCGAGTTTCCAATATTTTGTCCAAAGTTGATAACTTAAAACAGAAAAATACAAAACTCTTCGATTCAGTAAAGCCCACATGTGCTAATACCACTGCACAAAATCAATCATTGATTGAACAATTGAATCGAAAGTCGGTGGAAATATCTGATTTGAGGGAAAAAAATTGTGATAAAAATCTGGCTTTGACTGAGTTAAAGGAAACACTTCGTACCCTAAAAGGTAAGAATGTTGTGGATAACGCAGCCACTCTCTCAGCATCGTCCTCTAGTGCAATCAAAAGGAACCTTATCACCGTCACACCACTTAACAAGGGCCCTAGGACTTAACCATCTCAAACATTGGTCACTAAAGATAAGGAAAAATCAAAACCCGCTTCTAATATTCCCGTGTTGCCTTCTACAGGAGTAAGCACTATTACTAAGGCTCAAAGATCTAAGCTTAAAATAAACAAGAAGAATGATAGGATCTTGCCCCCATCTAATAGTCAAGTGAAGAAGAAAGTAGAAGCCCATCCTAGGAATGTTATTTCTGTTTTGAATAAAAAGAATCATGTAGCTAAACCTAAAGGCTCTGCGGTTGTGCAGTGTTCTAAGCCTACTGTGAATTCTAATTTGAAATGTTGGAATTGCGATGAATGTATGTTTTCTAGTCGTCATGATTCTTGCCTTATTGACCATGTGAATGAGATGAATGCCCGGAAAAATGGAATAGAATGGAAACCGACTGGGAAAGTGTTAACCCAAGTTGGTTGGATGTGGCGCCCCACTTGTAGAACTTTCACTATAGTAGGAAATACGTGCCCTTTAAATAGGTCTACTCCCACTGTAGTGCCCGCTATTACTCCAAAACCTCAGAAAATTGGAACAATAAAACCTGTTAGTGATAAAACTCACATTAGAAAACGCAGGAAATCTAAGGGTCACAAAAATGTTAGCAATTCTGATAATATTTTATCTGTATCTGCTAACACTCTGGAACCAATAGTTTCCAATGTAATGTCTACTATTGTTGTTGAAAATAGGTGGTCCAAATTGTTCTCTGGTATTTGGACTCTGGTTGCTCTAAACATATGACCGGAGATCGCTCTCAGCTCAGAAATTTCGTCAGTAAGTTTCTTGGTACGGTTCGATTTGGAAATGGTCATATTGCAAAGATAATGGGTTACGGTGAATATCATATTGGGAATGTTATCATTTCAAGAGTGTATTATGTGGAAGGTCTCGGTCACAACTTATTTTCTGTGGGACAATTTTGTGATGCAAACCTAGAAGTTGCTTTTCGAGAGCATACCTGCTTCATTCGTAATTTGGAAGGGGTTGATTTATTGAAAGGTAATCGCGGGAATAATTTGTACACTTTTTCTCTACAAGACATGATGGCGCTTCTCCCGTATGTCTTCTCTGCAAAGCATCGAAGACTAAGTCATGGTTATGGCATCGACGGTTATCTCATCTTAAATTTAACGCTATTAATCATTTGGCGAAAAACGAACTTGTTCGTGGTCTTCCTAAACTTACATTTCACAAGGATCATTTGTGTTCCGCGTGTATAATGGGAAAAGCACTAAGAAATCATACAAACCCAAGACTGAAGACACCAACCAAGAGAAACTTTATTTGTTGCATATGGATCTTTGTGGGCCAATGCGTGTTGAAAGTCTTAGTGGTAAAAAGTACATCCTCGTCATTGTGGATGATTACTCTCGGTTTACCTGGGTGAAATTTCTTACAACAAAAAATGAGGCACCTAAATTCATCATCGGATTTCTCAAGATGATTCAAGTGCGTCTCAACACTACTGTCCGACGCATTCGTACAGATATTGGAACCGAATTTGTGAATCAAATCTTGCGTGATTATTATGAAGAAGTTGGCATATCTCATGAAACATCCGTTGCTCGCACTCCACAACAAAACGTGTCGTTGAAAGGCGAAATCACACACTTATGGAAGCTGCTCGAACGATGTTAATTTACGCAAAGGCTCCGTTGTTTTTATGGGCAAAAGCAGTATCTACAGCAGTTTACACCCAAAACCGATCACTAATTCGAAAACGCCATGGTAAAACACCTTATGAGCTACTCCATGTAAAAGTTCCAGATTTATCATATCTTCATGTATTTGGTTCTCTTTGCTATCCAAATAATGATGGTGACAATTTGGGAAAACTTCAACCAAAGGCTGATATTGGTATTTTCATTGGTTACGCACCCGCAAAGAAAGCATACCGAATCTACAATCGTAAGTCTCGTAAGATCCTCGAAACTATGAATGTTGATTTTGATGAGCTGACAGCGATGGCTTCTGCGCAAAGCAGCTCTGAACCCGCACTTCATGAAATGGGACCCAGTAACATTAGTTCTGGTCTTGTCCCAAACAACCCTACTTCATCATCATTTACACCACCTTCTAGGAATGAATAGGATACGTTGTTTCAACCGTTCTTTGATGAATTCTTTACTCCTCCAAGTATTGTTTCTCCAGAACCTGAGGTAATAGCTCCGGTAACCGAAGTTGTCGCTCCAGCAACCGAAGCACAATCAGACACATCTGCACCTACAATTAGTCAAGATATACCTTCAACGAGTAATTCTCAACCAACATGTTTTAACTACCAATGTCATGCCTATTGATGATGAAGAGGATGATGATGATCATGATTTGGAATTCGCTCAAATGCTTGAACTTCCATTATTTGGTGTACCAATTCCCGACCATAATCAAGCCAGGTCGTCCACCTCAAAGGAAGCTCCTACTACGGTTTACTCCAATCCACAGACTCGTGAACATGACAGCAAGTGGACAAAGTATCATCCTATAGATTCTATTATTTGTGACCCTAATCGTCCGGTATCCACCTGAAGCCAGTTATAAGAAAATGCAATGTTTTGTCATTTTGATGCTTTTCTCACTGAAGTTGAACCTATGACATGGAAAGAAGCTTTTACTCAATCCTGTTGGACAGAAGCTATGCAAGAAGAACTTAATGAATTTATACGTCTTGAAGTATGGGAACTTGTCCCTTGCCCGGATCAAGTGCAGTTACTCACTTTGAAATGGGTTTACAAGGTGAAACTCGACGAGTTAGGCGGAATATTGAAGAACAAAGCTCGACTAGTAGCTCGTGGATACAAGCAATTATTGGGCATCGACTTTATGGAATCCTTTGCACCTGTTGTTGGAAGCTATTAGACTATTCCTTGCTTATGCAGCTCACATGAATATGATCGTCTATCAGATGGATGTGAAGACGGTATTTCTCAATGGTGAAATCAAGGAAGAGGTCTATGTTAAACAGCCGGATTGTTTTGTGAATCCTAAATATCCTAACCACGTGTACAAGCATAAGAAGGCTCTCTATGGGTTGAAACAAGCTCCACGCGCATGGTATGATCTACTGTCATAATTCCTCATTACGCAAGGCTTCGCTAAATGCAAGGTGGATCCCACGTTGTTCATTCAGAAACGAGGTAAAGATATGATTATGGTACAAATATATGTTGATGATATTATATTTGCAGCCTTGACCCAAACCTTATCCGACGAGTTTGGGAAACTCATGTCTTCTAAGTTTAAGATGTCAATGATGGGCAAGGTATCATTCTTCTTAGGTCTTCAGATATCTCAGAGTCCCAGAGGCATCTTTATCAATCAATCAGGAAGATTTGTGCTCAAATTCTTTGGATGAGATCATAATTAACCGACTATGGTCTAGGTTTCAACAAAATTCTGATGTATTGCGACAACAAAAGTGCAATTGCCTTATGCTGCAACAATGTTCAATTCTCCCGGTCGAAGCATATTGACATTCGCTACCACTTTATCAAGGAGCAAGTGGAAAATGGAGTGATCGAGCTTTACTTTGTCCCATCTGAGTAGCAACTGGCGGATATTTTCACGAAGGCTTTAGATCGCGCTCGAATGGAATTTTTGGCCGACAAGCTAGGTTTGAGAACACTCTCGCCCGAGACTCTAAAGGAACTGGCAGATGAAGCGAAAGAATAGTGGTGGTAAACTATTCTCTGTATCCTTGGTGATCATCTGTATATATTGTTTATATTTTTTATCCACAAAAGCAAAATACAAAAATATAAAACTATAGAAAAACCATAAAAATTAAAAAATTTCATAAAAATCCAAAAATATTTTTACTTTATTTTTCAAAGGCATGTCTTTTGGTACGATACTATATTCGGCCTTAGAAATGTCGATTAATATTGACACGGCGCCATAAATAGAGTTCGTACAAAAGTTGTAAATATTTCATAAAACATGCCTATATGGCTTGTAGTTATTTCAGACTGCAACCCGATTTTCCTATTAAAGTCAAGTAATTCTTATGAAAGCTTTGGCTCTCAACGGGAATTAATTTTCTCGGGCAAGGTTTACTTTAAAACTTTGTAAGGGATCAAGTTTACTTTATAACTTGGTCTAACACAAATCTATGTACGCCTCAGTGCATTTATTTGTTAAAACAAGAGAATTCTTGTTGTTATGAAGCTATAATTTCTACAACCATAGCTATCTACATACTCGACGATGCGACTACTCAAACAACGACTACAGCTCTTTTAATAGAACACGGTTCAACAATTTAGGGGGAGCAATTGTCCAGCATTCAGAATCCTTGATGCCGCAAGTGCCAAGCTCACTAATTAGTGTCAAGACAACAATACCAATCGCACATGTGGTGTCAAGAGATGACTTCAGAAGTGACGAGGCGACCAACATATGCTGACAAGAACCATTTGATCTTATCATATGATGTTCTCATCAATCAGGTCCAACCTTGTCAATTTTTCTAATATGGTGAATATGTGATCATGTTACAAATCGGTATCATATCTCATACATTTGGTATCATGAAGATAAAACGGACATGCATTTTTCTTCCCAAAACCTTTGCTAAAACTTCATTAAATCAATTGATATTAAAAATATCGATTGGGTTAATATTTTTAATATGGGGGAGAAAATGTGATTTAATATGGGAAATTATCACAAATGGTTTGACTTAATGTGCTGGCTCATCCCGACATATGCGAAATGTTTTCGAATATCGTGGCATATGTTAAGGGGGAGCAAAACGGATTTGCATATCAAAATGGATTTTCATAGTGACATATACTCACCCAAAACCTATTTATTTCATGACGATGAAGATTGTGGTGACATAAGGATCGTAGGATAGGTTAAGTCTAATGATTCTTCTTAAACCGGAGGAATCTTCCCAAGGACATTCCATAGCTAGAAATAGTAGTCCTTAGGAAAGATGGAGAAAGATTGTGAACATAGCTGAATGCCGACCAAGTACTTAAGTTAGCACTGGAACAATCACAACAAGGTGCTAGTTATGACGTATTGGTAAGCATTAAAGGAGTTGAAGAATGAAAAAGAATTGTAAAGATAAAGGGTGTAAAGAAAGACGCCCTCCTTACAACCTTAGGCAGAAACCGGGTCAACACATATGCTATTGAGATCATTTTAATGATGCTCGATATTGAAGATAGACATCATGGACCCAGTGATGCAATGCACAACCCATCCCAGCTAACTCAGATATCTTTCAAAAGGTATTTGTTTTAATCACACAGAGATAACGCATTATCTATTGATTTATTCATTCCGAATAAATTAGTATTGAAATGGTGGCACTCCTTTCCAGCCTCCGATCACTAAAATCCAAAATGCACGATCGAGTCTAGAGCCATTTGAGATCATCAAATATCTCATTAGGACACACTTCCATATTTCCTTGCTTCTTCACACACTGTGAAAAGTAAGAAAGATCTTAAGAGTCCTACGTAAAATCTTCATGATCTTGCCTGAACATCCGAGTAATACAAAAGTATTTACAATGAAGATGGAAATCCTTCTTGAGCGAACATTCAAAAGCTCATGGTAGGTGACTTGTGCGATTCTTTATGAATCAAACTTGTGATAACTAGAAAGCAACATTTGTTTAATTCTTAATTGAATTTAAACACGTTCCAGGCCTCTACGCAATATCTCAGTGATCTTGCCAGAACACTCAGAGTGATACCTTAGTGTTCACAGTGATGAGTGGAAATCCTTCTAGTGTTAACCTTAAACAGCACTTGGTAGGTAACTTGCAAGATTCAATATGAATCAAGCTCGTGACAACTAGAAAGCAACGGTGGTGCGATTCTTTAATGAATCAAACTTGTTCCAAGAATCGGAATTGACGGCTTCAATCATGCGGATAACTTTATCCAAATGATTCACTCTTTACGTTCGCAGTTAGCTTTGGACGGTCGAGTAAAGAGAATGGGTTTACCCGCGAAATCTTGTCAAGGAGATTTTTAGTTAAATCTACCTGCCACAAGTACGATATTTTATATCGTCCAACGGTCTTCACCGACCGGATGTAAAATGCTACCGAATTAGAATAAAATGTTCAAAGCCATTTTGTTCGTGTCTACTTATGTTGCGGCATTTGAAGACGGTGGCGTTGCGGAATCCGAGAAGAAGTCGTCCCCACATGCTTATACTTTATGCACTTAATACCTCATCTAATTCAAGAAAGCCTAAAAGTTAAGTCTTCCTCTGTATCAAACTCTGAAGCTTTCAAGAATTACGAAGGTATAAGTATGTGGGACATGGTGTCACGAAGAGGCAAAGATCACAAGTGATGGATGCATAAGATCAAGGCAATAGATTAATGCTCAAGATTGATATCTAAGATCACATCAACATGTTCACCAAAAATGAAAAAGAAAAGAAAGACGAAGACTACGAGCTCAAGACAAGCATAGTATGCTAGGTTTATTTCATTATTATAACTCGGGTAACGCCCTTGTTTGGAGTGACCTTCCTTAGGGGGAGATTGTTGGAAATACGTTTTACGTATTAGGAAGGATCGGTCACTCCAACAATAGTCCATGTAATAACTCGTAGTTTAGTTTATTTTCACTTATTAAACAAAGCCCAAACCGAGCCCATGAGATGTATGGGCCGGCGGCCCAATGTAAGCCCAATCCCATCTCATGGGCTTGGTTATATAAACCCTCTCCATTGATGGAGAGAGAGGTGGTTTCATTTTCAAATACACATAGTTAATCACTTTCTCTCTCTAAAGCGTGTGTGAAATCATCTACCTTTCTATCTCTTTCTCTCTCTAAAAGATAAGCTAGATTTACATATCCTACAACATGATAGATTACTAAGAGAATGGCAAGAGGAAACCGATAGAAATTTCATGCTCATTTTAGAAACCTATCAAGCTCAAGGTGATATTGAGCCATCTTTGAGAGTTGATGTTGAGGCTAACACCACTACTAGTATTGATGTTCCTATTGTGGACCCTTCCATCTCTCTGCCAATAAAGGAGAGACAAGGCCCGGAGATTATCATGAGTGTTACTCCCCCTCTGGTGTTGACACCCACATATACATTTAGCTCTCCTCCTTCCTCACCTTTTGAGGAAACTCCTGAGATTGTAGTTGAGCCTACATTACCCATTGATGACCCCATTCCTTTTATGACTCCTTCACCTACTCCTCCAAATGATCTTATGCTTTATTCAAAAACTCTTAGTGAGACATGTTTTGATAAACCAACTTTTGAGGAGTGTGAAGTACCTACTCACGAGTTCGTAGGAGATGAACCATTAACTGATCCTACACCTAAGGAATTTGTGGAGTTGGTTTTTAATGAGGAAGATCCTATACTCTTAGAGAGTGATACCATCTTACTTAAGGAGTCTTTAGAAGAATCTAATTTGGATGATCATTTAGTAGGTTCTCCTCATAGTCATTATTCGGATATGGATGTGTTATCTTATGATCCGGACTATACTTTTAATTCTTCATCGGGATCGGATGAGGATGACTCTCATATTTTGCCTAACCCAAATCTTGAGGCTCATGTTGAGGATATTAATGAGTTCTTAGATCCTTCACAAATTAGGGATGATTTTTATGACCCAATTTTTGAGAAATTCCATCACGAGGATGATTTCTATGACCCTATATTGTTAGTCTTCTCTAATGAGACTAATAGTGATCATAGTATTGATGAAAAGGCACAAGGAGATTTAAAGCTTGATTTAGACATTGCTATTGACACCTTGGATTTTGACAAGTTCACATTTGCCCCTTCACCAATTACTTTTGATCCTACTATCGATTCTCTTCCACATATCACTTTTAGTGATGAAGATAATTGTATTATTGAGGAGATCGATGATACAAGAGGAAATCATCCCTAATTTTTTCAACGAGGAAGAAGACATTTTTGGTTTTCGATCCCTATTTGATGATACCCTACATGTCTCATACTCGTGTGATTCTACCAATTTGGGGTTTGTTTCATTTCGTGATGGAAATTATGTGTTTGACCCCGGTGGACTTTCTTAGGGTATTCCTTAAGTGAGTATGTACCACCCTTTGTCATGGAGAGATTTTCATCTCTTGGAATTTTCGGATTTTCCATGATTTCACCCATTTCCACCTTTTCACCTTTTCCACCAATAAGTGTAGGGGGAGCCATGTAGGTTGTTTGTGATGTGTTGTTTTGTAGGGATTTGTGCTATCATGCTCCACTTTTGGTACCTTTGAAGAACCATGTTCCCGTGTACCCGGTTTCTTATATACGTTTTTGCTATTGTGATTCAATTTTGTATATATATAAAACGTAAATAAATTGATCACTTTAGTTGTCTCTTCCTTAGCAATATTTAAACAACGTACTCAATGTCCTAAGTGTAGGGGAGTATATTCTCCCACATGTTTAAACATTGAGGGTAATGTTTATATTAAGTGTGGGGGACTTCTATCGAATTTTAGTGGACTTTTCCATGAATTTGACCTCACTTAACCGGGAAATTTAATTTTTCAACGTTTTTCAAATTTTTGATCTATTTTGGCATAGTAGTATTTTCCATTTATTTTCTTTTATCTTCTTTCCTTTTGTCATCGCATCGTACGTATTTGTTCCATTTTAAGAATATAGTAAAAAAAATAAATAAATAAATAAAATGGATTTAACAAGTTTAGATGTCTTTGATATATTAGGCCCGTCGTGAATATTTTGACTCAACCCGAGTTTACTTATCCAAGTTTACTCTAGCTAGTATCCTTAACCATATGGACCTTAATTGGTTTATTAGGCTAAGCATCCACGAGTCTCATTACTTGAGATTTTAAATTATGGAGAACGAGAGATGATAGAGTTGATAATAAGTTTAAGGGTTAATTCTTTCTTATATGAGTTTTTGTGGCTCTTTCTTTCCGCTTGTATATTTAATTACTTAATAAATGGGGATTTTTGCGGTTTAGATTCGATATCTTAGCTCTTAGCCAAATCTTTTATCTCCTTGTAATTAAAGCATGAACACATTGAGGATGCCAGCGTTGTGGACTTCCGACTAAGGTGGCTTATAACCACTAAGTAGGAGGTATTCAGACCATGGGACCGCGGAATTTGGCCTAATATATATATCATAAACAAAGAAAGAATAAGATTAAAACATGACCTCAAGGAGCCTTAGCATGGTAAGTGTTGAATAAAAATTGATCTATAATCAATTCTCTTCTTTATGGTTCAAGGAACCTTAGGGTGTGGACCATAGATAAGGAGCATTTTTATATCTTAAAGAGCCTAAAGGGTATATATGATCTGAACTTGCTAAGCTCCACATAAAGTCTACATGACTTTGGAGGAAATAATAAGTAGTACAATTGGCCAAATTTCGGATCCGGGAATTTATTTCCCAAATCATGTTAAATTATCCTTGATGTGGGATTACTTTAGTGACAACGTTTTTGAGGACGAGGTTAGGTTCTGAGTGTCGAGTTTGCACCGTTTACCCTTCATTTTTCGACTAAAGATTATTAAATAAGTCAAACGAGCCTACGGGTGAATGACAATCTTTAAAATCTAGAGATACAACTTAGGAATTGGAGAAGGAGTATTACACAATTGTGTTATATAAGTGGTTTTAACTTGATAACTTATGGTAAACAATGATCTTGTTTTTAAGCTTGGTATGGGGAACGTGAAACTTGAGGGTGATAAATATTCATGACACCAAAGCCCTAATTTAAGTCTTAGATTTCTTTACGAGTTTCTTCCATCAAACAATTTCAAGTAAATAAATAAAATGGAAATTGTTTTATCTTTTGCTTCCTTGAATAAAGTTTTTCATCGTTCTTTAGTTTCTTTTATTATAGTAGTAGTAGTATATTGTAATAAAGGCCAAGGTGGGTTAATTATGATGAAAAATGTAAATGTGTGCTTTGAAATTTTGCATTGCATGGTGGAATTGCAATGATCAAGTGTAGGGGATTTAATAAGTGTGTAAACACTTATCCTTTTACCACATTTTTTTTTGAACGGCAGTTTAGTGCAGCGGAGTATCTTGCGTGCCACCGAGGCACCAAGTCTCTCAACCCGAGTTCGAATCATCTCACGAAGAGAATATCAACCCCCATGCTAGCCATCCAGTTTCCCATTAAGGGGCTTCAAGGCATTGCGATGGGAATCAAACCCGGCTGCAAATTCTAGGAAAATCCCCCACATGGGGAATGACATAAAACAATGAAAAACGAGACCAAAACGTGTAATTTATATCGTAAATGTCGGAATTATGCGGGGTTTGTGTTTTTGTTGTGATATAGGTACAAAAGATCAACAGGAAAGAAAACACAGGATTTCACGGTCATTTGACGAAGAAAAAAGTCAAAGACAGAGAACCAAAAAATGCCAAAAGAATGAAGTTTGAATGGCTAAAGATGAATATTTGATGAAGATTGTACAAGGACCATTTTTGCCAATCTCCAGAGTCATCCACTAATAAACCACATTGAAGAGCACAAAATTACGAAGCCAACGGTCCCGACCTCGCGTCTTAACTCCTCACGGTTTATTTTCTATGAATTTTTTAGTGTTGGACTTCCCAGCGGGTCACCCAAGCTAGTACTACTCTCGCCCAAGCACGCTTAACTGCGAATTTCTGATGGGATCTAGTGCATTAGTGCTGGTACGAGGTGGCAGAGAATGACATAGGTGGCAGAGAATGACGAGGTGGCAGTTGACTCAGCTTTTTAGACCAATCAGGGGATGACACGTGGTATATGGCGCATGTCAGTACAAGTTGGGCGTGTGTCAGGCTTATGATCAAAAGGTGAAAGAGTGTGATCCCATAAACTTAGCCTCCAAAGAATAAAAGGCAATGAAAAGACCAAATTACCCCTCAATTTAAAGAAGGAAAAGAAGAATACCTCCTGAAATGACGAAACTACCCCACTAGGCATCTTGCTTATATATACCCCTTTATTTTCCCATTTTAAAGATGTTAGCTAGTTTTATTTTTCACATAGTAGTAGTTTATTTTCTCTCTAAAGTAGTTGTATTTTCTCCTTTCAAGTTTTGTATCTAGCTTATTCATTAAGCTTTTTCATATTAATAAAATTCAACTTTTAACTTATTCTCTTAGCTAATTCTCATTCTTCCTTTCTTTTTACTTTTCTTTATAATCTATCTTATTATTGGGATAAGTTTTTATAACTTTTTCCAAATAAGTTAGATTTATATAAAGTTTGAAATAATTCATTTTATTTTAAGCTTATTGTTGCCTTATTTTCCTAGATCTAGCTTATTGTTGGAGTATTTATTTAATTAGCTTTTTAGCTTTTTAATTCTCATAAGTTCTAAGCTTAGGCTTACAACTTATTTATAAGCTAGCTTTTTAATTAATTGTTTTTAGTTTATATCTTTTAGTTTTCTTTAGATCTATTAGTTTTAGCATAAAAATTTAAATACTTTTATAAAAACCAAAAAAATTAGTTTAGATCTATTAGTTTATCAATAATCTCTTTAGTTTAATTATTATTCTTCCTTTCTTTTACTTTCAATTATAATCTATCTTATAATTTGGGATAAGTTTTTATAACTTTTTCCTAATAAGTTAGATTTATATATAAGTTTGAAATAATTAATTTTTTTTCAAGTTTATTGTTGCCATATTTTCCTAGATCTAGCTTATTGTTGGAGAATTTATTTAATTAGCTTTTTAGCTTTTTAAATCTCATAAGTTCTAAGCTTAGGCTTACAACTTATTTATAAGCTAGCTTTTTAATTAATTACTTTTAGTTTATATCTATTAGTTGTTTAGATCTATTAGTTTTAATTAAATCTCTTTATAATATAATAATTATTGCTTATTATCCTAACCTTTTATATTTTCTTTGATCTCGGCCTATCGATCTATCACTATTGGTAAAGAGCTTATAGTTGATTAATTTGGTTCAAGTTGATATGGTTGATTAATTTGGTTAGAGATCGATTTGGTTGGCCGTGTACTTTACGGGCCGGGTTACGCTTAACAAAGTTGTTGGAAATGTGTTTTCCCAAAGAAAGTCTCGGTCACATCATTATTAGCATAGATCACGAGCCATAGTATATTTAGAACTTTGTAACTTGGAGCGACCTCCCTTAGGGGGAGATTGTTGGAAATACGTTTTACGTATTTATGAAGGATCGGTCGCTCCAACGATATTTATGTAATGGGCTCGTGGTCCACTTTGTAATGTATAGTCCATATAGCCCACATGTAGGGTGGGCTATATATATACCCCTCCTAGCATGTTAGGAGGGGGTTGGTCATTCATTCATTTCAACACATCATTAATCTAATCACTTTCTCTCTCTACTTTTCTTCCCTCTCCTTTCTCTCTCTACACCTAATCTCCCTTCTTCCCCATCTCTTCCACCAAATCCATAGATCTAATCCATCCATTACCAAATCCTTAGAATTCGTAGACCTTCAATTGGTATCAGAGCCATGGTTGAATCTTAGGATTTGTATTTTTTTATCTTTTGATTTGGTGGTAAAAATCCTTTCTCTTCTAATTTTTTATCAATTTTTTTATAAATTTTATCAATTTTCATTTTTTATCAGTTTTATTTTTTACGTTTTTTTTTATAATCAAATTTTTCGTATGTTTTTACCATCAGTTTTTGATTATCAGTTTTTTAGTCTCATTTTATCAATTTTGTTTAAAATAATCAGTCTTTTTCTTTTTCAATAATCAGTTTTTTTTTTTTTTTTTTATAATCATATTTTGTTTAATTTTTTTTAATAAGTCATTTTTTTTTATAATTTCTTAATCAGTATTTTTTTCTCTCAGTTTTCTTTTTCATTTTTTTTTTAACAGTCCAAAACAGTCAAAAAGTCCAATCTGTTAACTCATATCTGTCTACAGTCCAAACAGTCCAAATATTATCAAAAGATCTGTATTTTTCCATCTATTTTTGAGATCGAGCGAATGGTCATATTTTTCGAGTAGTAAAAATTTTCCGAATAAACCAAATTATCCGAATAGACCAAATTTACCAAATTTTCCGAATAGACCAACTGTTCCGAATAGACCAAAAGTTCCGAATAAGAAAAAACTTCCGAATAGGAAAAAACTTCCGAATAAGAAAAAAACTTCCGAATAGACCAAAACTTCCGAATAGGAAAAAACTTCCGAATAGAAAAAATCTTCCGAATAGAAAAACTTCCGAATAGGCTTTAAAAACAACTCGACCCAAAACAGTGACTCAAGCCTCACCGACACCTTCCCTCACAGACTCGACAAACACAAACCCCCAAACTCATTTACCCACCCTCGACCTCCCTCAAACTCTCGACTACAACATATCTGACTCAAAACTCCCTCTCTCGACAATATTCTCACCCTCGACAGACCCTTCCAACACCCTCAAACCCTCGTCTCTCGAACACACAAAAATCACCCTCTCGTCACAACTCTCGTCACAAACACCTCTCGACTGACACCAACTCACCCCGACTCATCAAACCCACATCACACTCTCGATTTACCAAAACCCACAACTCCTCGACCCATTCTCTTACCCACCCTCGACACCTCCCCACCCTCTCAAACCAACACCCTCGGAACCCTCACCCGATCCATTCTCTCAATACTCTCGACAATCTCTCTCTAACTCAAACCAAACCAACAGGATCCCCATATCTACACTCATCTCACCGACACCCTTTTGACTCTCACATCATCAAACCAAAAACACAACACATCCTCACCCTCACGTAAACCCCCTCACGACACTTAAACCCACAACCCACTCACCCTCGCTCGACCATCGATCTCCGTCTCACCAAACATCCTCGATCAAGACCAGATTTTTCGACAGAAAGACTCAACAGTAGAAGGGAGAGACTCGAAAACATAATATTAAAAGAAAATACCCACCTGAGACCCATTTAAGGATCTTGAAGACACACCCGTAGATGATAAATAAAAGATTGGTGGGTTACTCGGTTTATTCGAATTGGTTCCGGTGTTGATTTTGGATTTCTTTTGAGATTCATAGATTGAAGAGAGGTTGGCGGAGGAAACAAGAGAAGAGAGTTTTAGGTTTAGTCTGTGAGGAGAGAGAGAGATAGGTATATATCTGTGTTTATGTGATTTAGTCAAACAAAAGTGGGTAATTGCAGATATATTTTTATGGGGCGGAGTTAACAAAGCAACTTAGTGGGGCGGTGATTTCGTTGTGATTGGGCCACGTGCTGTGATCTGACGGAGAAAACAAGAAACACACCAGCCACGTCTTTTGTTTACTATATCCGTTTATTTTTCATTTTTAAACGTTTTTTTGTCTTTAAACGTTTTTTTTTCTTTAAACGTTTTTTTCTTTACTTTTATCAATTTTTTATGTTTTTTTTTTCTTTAAATAGATAAATCATATTTTTCTATTTTTTAGTTTAAATTTCAAATTTTTCTAATTTGTTTAGTTTAAATAGATAATCACAATTTTTTTTAAAAATAAGTTAATTTTTTATATTAATTTTTTGGCAAAATCGTATTGAGGCGGGTATTTTAATAGAATTAACGTGGAAAAATTTTTGACGGGTTATCGTGACGAGTTATAGTGACGGGTTAAAAGTTTTGTGGCCGGATTTAAAGACAAACGTGACGAGTCAAAGTGACGAGCTTCATTTATACCATCCATCGAGGAATCCATCGATCTTTAATGGATTCGTTCGATTCGACATGTAAAAAGGGAGAGTTGTATTTAAGGCAAAACGAAGTTAAGAAAAGTGGCATCACCTCCTTTCAACTACTCCAGTCTCATCTTGTCACCCTTTCGGGGATTCAAGGAGGGAGCGAATTTGTGACAATCTTTGGACAAGATCGTCATATATTCATCGACTCCATTTTTACCGCTTTGACCCAACTCGCCGAGCAACTCAATCATGGAAACTTTAATCACTCTGCATCGGTACTTGCATATAAGGCTCTTGTGACACACCTCACGCCTTTCCTCCAATTTAATATCATTAAGCCTGAAAGTTCAATGATTTGCCAATCGTTTCTTCGAGATACACATACTGAACTTCGAGTCTTCCGTGATACAATTCTGAAACTCATGACATCAGTCTCGTCTTCGATTTATGAAAGATCTCGACTTCAGCAAGGGTATGATAATGGAGTGCACGACTCTTCGTTGCCAGAGGAAACTGGTCATACGGTTGACAACTTGGAGCCTAACGATGCCAAGAGCACAGAATCAGGAGGACAACATGACGCCAGTGGCACGTCAGGGAATGTTCACGAGATTTCTCTTGATGACACCTTACCCATTTATGACGCAGATCCTGCAAACATGGTACAATGTAATGTGGTTTATGATGTATATGCTGATGACATGCCGCATATTGAGCATTCTGAACCTAATTATGACAAACATGGGATGGACAAGAGTGATAGAAATACCACTTATGATTCATCCGATGTGAATCATAATGGGGGAGAAAGTGTTCAAAATGCTACAGTTCATCATGATAAATGCTTTATAACTGCCTCGTTAACTGATTCTGATTCTAAGATTAAAGAGCTCGAAACGATCGTAGCTCGGCAATCAAAAGATCTTGAGGATGCCAAACTTGAATTTTCTAAGAAAACGGACAAATTTGAAACATACTTTGAAAAACTTGAAAAGTCAAACGTTGTTCTTGAAAGAAAATTGGATCAAACTGTTCTAGATTCTAAAGCTGAAAAGGATAATCTTTTGAAACAAATTCAACTGCTTGAATCTAAGTTGGCATCCCAAGATATCTTGCTCAATGAGAATGAGACTTTGAAGGCCCAAGTACAGGAAAAAGTTTTTGCTATAGCTGCGTTGAAAAACGAGTTAAGGAAAAGTAAAGGACCTAGTGTGGACACTAAGCTTGAAAAACCATCAATCTTGGGGAAACCGCCTACAAATCAGTTCGTCAGACAACCGATTGTCAGACAACCTACTGCATTTAGATCCGAGCGACCACAATCCTCGAGACCGCGGTTTGCCTCCCAAGTTGATTTGGTTCATCTTTCTAGACCAGACACTCCAGCAACTAGGCCCAATGTGATCACTCCAGCTTTAGCAAGACCAAATCATATGATTGCCTCTAGTTTCCCTAAAAATACCAAGACCACGTCTAGAACTAGTTCAAATGACGTTTGCCATAAATCTGGTCTTGGGGAAGCTAAGCAAAAGACACAGGCAAGAGATAACAATGTCCAACCTAGTCAGATGCCTTCTAGATTACCCAACACTGCTAACCGTAGCATGCCATCTTCTAGGAGCATCGATCAATCATCTAGGAATTATTCAGACATTAAATATGCTACTTGTAAAACATGTAGAAAATGTGTCTTTACGGCAAATCATGATGCTTGTGTCAAGAAATTACTTGATGAGGTAAACTCCCGTGCTAGAATTAAGTCCCAGTGGATAGCTAAAATCAAACCCTTTGGTAAAGTTTGGCGCCCCACTGGTAGAACTTTTACTCTTGTAGGAAACGAGTGCCCTTTAACTAGGATAGTCTCTGATTCTACGAAGACTACTAGGGAGGAAATTGCAAAGGATGATACATCACTTAAGCCCGAACTTAAGATTTTCTATAAAAGGAAACGTTTGCCAACTAAGACAAGTGAATCATCCCCTCAGGCCACCTCTGACACAAGTAAAGCCAACTGTGAACCCCCACGTGCTTCAAAAATAGATATCTCTAACCCATGCAAAAGTATACAAACTCCTAATGAGATTGCAGGTACCAAAGTTGATGTTCCAAAAGAACGAAGCGGTCCAATCGTTGTGTACCGTTCAACTAAGGACACTCTTAGAGTTTGGTTGCTGAAGAAGCAGATATCAGAGAAACAAATGTCTCAGGGGATTCATGGTTAAGCTGCAAACAAGGACTTACAGTCACATAACAGACTGTAACTCGCTCTCAAAAGACAGGAAAGTTCATCCCGATGATGACTTATCCTCAAAACGAGAAATTAAATTTTCTCGGACACGAGCTTCCGTTAAAACTATTCAAAGGTTTTAAGCTCGTGTAAAAGGACTTATAGTCACATCACAGACTATAACTCGATCATCAAAGAAAGGAAAGTTTATCGCCGATGATAAACTTATCCTAAAAACGAGAAATTCATTTTTCTCGGGCATGAGCTTACATCAAAAACATTCCAAGTTTTTAAGCTCATGCATGATGGCTCATCGTTAAATGTCAGACGATGACCCGTGCTTCAAAGGCAGGAAAGTTTATCGCCGATGATAAACTTATCCTTACAACGAGAAATTAAAATTTTCTCGGACACGAGCTTACATTTTAAACCATTCAAAGGTTTTAAGCTCGTGTACATGACTTACAGTTAAATGTCAGACTGTAACTCGAACTTCAAATAAAGGAAAGTTTATCATTAATGATAAACTTATCCTCATAACGAGAAATTCAATTTTCTCGGTCATGAGCTTGTCTTAAAACATTCGAAGTTTTAAGCTCAGAAAGGAAAGTGTATCTTTTAAATAAGAGAACTTTTCCTCATAACGAGAAATTAACCTTTCTCGGTCATGAGCTTTCCGTTAAAACAGTCAAAGTTTTCAAGCTCATGAACACGACTTCTAAGTAAATGTCAGCTTAGGACTCGTTCTTCAGATAAAAGGAAAGTTTATCGCCGATGATAAATTTATCCTTAACAACGGGAAGTTTACAACTTCTCGGACTTGAGCTCGCTTTTAAGATATTCAACATCTTAAGCTCAAGTAATTGTTTTTTCAAAACTGTGAACACAATTTTTCAAGAATTTCTCAAAAAGGTTTTTTCTAAATCTTTCAAAATTGTGTGTTCAAAAACGTTTTGATAAAACGAGCATGTCTTCTGGAATCGATAATATTTACGAACCTAGAAATGTCATTCAATAATGACACGGGGTTGTAAATAAAGTTCGAGCAGAAGTTCAAACTTTTAAAACATGCTCAAAATGGTTTGCTATTATTTCAGATAGCAACCCGCTTTTCATACTCAAGTCAAGCATTTCACCAGAAAGCTTTGACTCAACAACGAGAATTAATTTTCTCGGGGACGTGACGAGGTGACCAACATTCGTGAACAAGAACCATGTGCTTCTTTCATATGCTGTTCTCCATTATTCAGGTCCAACCTCGTACATTGCTAATCTTGTGAATTCATTATTATATCTGATCTTTGCACGTAATAAATACCTTACACTTGTGTTTAAAAGGTATTTAATTTACGTTTCAAGTACACCCTCATTAATTTGAGGGGGAGCTTGTTAAAATCATGAAGATAATTGGATTTGCATTTTTCTTCCCAAATTTTCTTCAAATGCTATTAAATCAATTGATATTAAAAACATCGATTGGGTTAATATTTTTAATATGGGGGAGAAAATGTGATTTAATATGGGATATGATCAATCATAAATGGTTTGACTTAACGTGTTAGCTCATCCCGACATGTGCGAAATGTTTTCGAATATCGTAGCATATGTTAAGGGGGAGCAAAATGGATTTGCACTTCAAAATGGATTTCATGGTGACATACACTTACCCAAAACATCTCTATTCACGACGGTGAAGATTGTGGTGACATAAGGATGGTAGGATAGGTTAAAGTCCAATGATTTCTCTAGAACCGGAGGAATCTTCCCAAGGACATTCCATAGCTAGAAATAGTAGTCCTTAGGAAAGATGGAGAAAGATTGTGAACGTAGCTGAATGCCGACCAAGTACTTAAGTTAGCACTGGAACAATCACAACAAGGTGCTAGTTATGACGTATTGGTAAGCATTGAAGGGGTTGAAGAATGAAAAAGAATTGTAAAGATAAAGGGTGTAAAGAAAGAAGCCCTCCTTACAACCTTAGGCAGAAACCGGGTCAATTCATATGCTATTGAGATCATTTTAATGATTCTTGATATTGAAGAAAGACATCATGGACCCAGTGATGCAATGCACAACCCTTCCCAGCTAACTCAAATATCTCTCAAAAGGTATTTGTTTTAATCACACGGAGATCAACACATTATCTATTGATTTATTCACTCCGAATAAATTGGTATTGAAAAGGTGGCACTCCTCTCCAGCCTCCGATCACTAAAATCCAAAATGCACGATCGAGTCTAGAGCCATTTGAGATCATCAAATATCTCATTAGGACACACTTTCATTATTTACTTGCTTCTTCACACACTGTGAAAAGTAAGAAAGTTCTTAAGAGTCCTACGCAAAATCTTCATGATCTTGCCTGAACATCCGAGTAATACGAAAGTATTTACAATGAAGATGGAAATACTTCTTGAGCGAATATCAAAAAGCTCATGGTAGGTGACTTGTGCGATTCTTTATGAATCAAACTTGTGATAACTGGAAAGCAACAGTGGTTTAATTCTTAAATGAATTTAAACACGTTCCAGGCCTCTACGCATTATCATATGATCTTGCCAGAACACTCAGAGTGACTCTTTATTGATCACAGTGACGAGTGGAAATCCTTCTAGTGTTAACATCAAACAGCACTTGGTAGGTAACTTGCAAGATTCTATACGAATCAAGCTAGTGACAACTGGAAAGCAACGATGGTGCGGTTCTTAATTGAACTTCACTTGTTCCAGGAACATGAATTGACGGCTTCAAATCATGCGGATAATATTATCCAAATGATTCACTCTTTACGTTCGCAGTCAGCTTTGGACGGTCGAGTAAAGAGAACGGGTTTACCCGCGAAATCTTGTCAAGGAGGTTCTTAATTGAAACTACCTGCCACAAGTACGATATTTAATATCGTCCAACGGTCTTCATCGACCGGAGGTAAAATGCTACCGAATTAGAATGAAATGTTCAAGGCCATTTCATCCGTGTATATTGTTTGTTGCTAACTGTCTTATGCAGCGTAACAAGAAGGTGGCATTGCGGTGTACAATCCAGAAGAAGTCGTCACCACATGCTTATACTACATACACTTAGCACTTCAACAAATTCAAGAAAGTCTGAAGGTCAAGTCTTCCGCTGTATCAAACTCTGAAGCTTTCAAGAATTTAAAGGTATAAGTATGTGGAACATGAAGTCACGAAGAGGCAAATTTCACAAGGGATGAATGCACACGGTCAAGGCAAGGAAACATGCTCAAGACTAAAGTCAAAGATCACATCAAGCATATTCACAAGAACAAGATCGAAGACTCAAGCATAGTATGCTAGGTTTAAGATTTTGTAAAATGGTGTGACCTCCCTTAGGGGGAGATTGTTGGAAATGTGTTTTCCCAAAGAAAGTCTCGGTCACATCATTATTAGCATAGATCACGAGCCATAGTATATTTAGAACTTTGTAACTTGGAGCGACCTCCCTTAGGGGGAGATTGTTGGAAATACGTTTTTACGTATTTATGAAGGATCGGTCGCTCCAACGATAATTATGTAATGGGCTCGTGGTCCACTTAATATTGTATAGTCCATATAGCCCACATGTAGGGTGGGCTATATATATACCCCTCCTAGCATGTTAGGAGGGGGTTGGTCATTCATTTCACACACTTTTCATTAGTTATCATAGTCACACACGCTTAGACTAGACTAGGAAACAATGTATAGTTAAGTGTGGCGTGTGACTATATATACCCTTCTAAGGCTTCCAAGGAGGGGTGTTGCTTGTGTTTCATTTTGAGTTTAATACATTTTCTTTCTTTTTAACACACAACCTCTCTCTCTCTACTTCATCCATGGCTGCCACCACCTTCCACCACCCACCTAGACCACCGGATCCTATTTTAGCAAACCTACAATTGGCATCAGAGCTTCGGTTCAATCCTTGGATCGTGTTTTTTTATTGTCCGATTTTGGTGGTCTAATTTTTTTCTGTCTCAAAATCTGTTAAACATTTTTTTTACGAATCTGTTTATTTTTTTTTGTTACACAAATGGTGTCTGGTGGTCATAATTCCTGGTCTCAATATTTTAATCTTTATTTATCTCGTTTACATCCAATCAGTCCATCAAAACAGTTATATTTTTGTCTATTTTTGGTCTGAATTTATCACAACTCTTTGTCTCGTTTACATCCAATCAGTCCATCAAAACAGTTATATTTTTGTCTCACTGGTTATTATATCCTGGTCAAATGGTTTTCCCGTGGTCAATGTTTACTTATCTGATTTTTAACAGCATTTTCTGGATTTTTCTGGTATTTTTTATACACATGATGATGAAGATGATACCTAGAAAAGTAAGATCCTGAAAATCAGGAAAAAGTATACTCGGATAAGGTTTCTGCTTTACAGTACGATCGCATTGATTGCGATGGACTCAATTTTTAAACATTGCGATGGCCACCATTGTGATGGCTACCATTGTGATGGCTACCATTGTGATGGCTACCATTGTGATGGGTACCATTGCGATGGGTACCATTGCGATGGGTACCATCGCGATGGGACATCATGTTACGATGGATGTTTTAGACTGTGATGGCATGTATTTTAAGGGACTGCGATGGCCATATTTTTTTTAGACTGCGATGGGTTTAAAAGTATGACTGCGATGGCAACATGTATACGATGCAGTTTTGACAAAAACGTGAACATGTAGTTTAAACATTACCCGAGACCAGAACCAACATATCAATCCAACCTTTTAACTCCACAACACCAACCAATCATCTATACTAATCCCTTCGTCGCCTAATCCCATTTACAAACCATCTAGACTCGAACAAGAATATATAATCATAGATCTCAGATTCGTTCAAACTAACAAAAGATCTATTTAGACCGAGTATGTTTGAACTTATGTCATCACAGATCCATGTTGGGTAAGAACCCATCTCTATTAATATACGAAATCTTAAGAATGATGTATAACATGCATGTTATAATCAGTTCTTCATTTCGTTTCAAACTAAAAAAAAACGACATGCAATTAATCAGGACTTACCCGAGACCACTGATGATCTTAGAGCCGTCACTTTGGAGATGAGTTTCTGTTTAAACTTATTAATCCATAAGATCACAGATTGGTTTAATTTGTTGGTTTGATTTGGTGACTGAGTTTGGGAGTAACATAGGTTTATTATTCGTATGTCTATGGAGTGATTTGGGTTAAGATAGATGGGATTGATGATGCGTTTGAGTTTGACTATTAGCAGTCGAAGATTTGAGATGAGATGGAGAGATATGAAAAAACGGCTGGTGGTATAGTGAGATTAGGGTTGGGATATGAGTAAAATTAGGGTATTGGTCTTTAAATACTCATTTTGGGTGGATTAATATGGGCCGGATTATAGTATTCCTACCAATGTAATTTGGAACATACGTATATCATTCGAGTAGTTTTGGTATACATTGGTTTACTTGGGCCCTACTTATCAAAAGTTAAGCTAAATGTGTTTGGTTCGTTAAGTGGTGTATAAATGGGCCTAAAATTGGACTTCATTTTTTAAAGTGTCTATGAAGTTGATCGATAGTTATTATCAGTGACTAAATAATGTGACGACCCAAAGTGATGAGATTTATTTTGACGAGACCGAGAAAAAATGGCTATGTTTTTAGTGACTACGGATTTTTTAGATCGGGTATTCTTATTTGAAGTTTAAGACGGATTTTTCGAAGGCGTGCACTTAGTTTATCTTTGAAAGATAACTTGCTCGTACTTAATCTTAGAATGAAGACTTATTTATCTAGTTTCCGGGTTTGGGGTGGTTGGTTGATGACTCGGATAGCTATCACTTAAAGGGGTCACATTGTTGTACTTAGTGTCACGCGCTTAGTCGACGTGGATAATTTCAAGAGGTGTTGTGCTTATATACTTCTTCAGTGATGTATTGGGTACTTAGAGATTTCTCCACCATTCCTCATTCAACAATTGTGCAAGCTTAAGTCACAAGATCGAGGGATTCTTATTCAGTTTCACGTTTGATGTATCTGGTTCATTCTATCAGTGGTCACTTCAAATTGCTTACAAGGGGGTTGGTAAAGATGGCCATGGATAGTTTATGAGTAGAGAATTTCGATCAGCAGGTGATTCTCACAAAATATATAATTCATCTTATTTATTATTCTTACGAGATTTCAGGTATATGTGCGTACGATTTATTGCTGGTTCCAAATTTCGAAACCATCAAGGGGGAAGAAGAAGACACATTAAATGCACAACGAGTACACATGATGAACTTCATACCTTCTTTTGATTTGAAGACATTCCGGGAAGACATTTGTCATAACCGCAGAGAAAATCAGTGTTTTAACTCGTGGCGTTATCGATCTCTAAACGGTACACTACTAATTCGATGTTTAATTGTTTTGATGTTGCAATTATTCATCGTCATTATCCTATATGGAGAGATATGCACTTCCGGGACTTAATTGACTCTGGTGCATCTCCGGAAGAAGATATGTGCATTTCCGGGACTTAATTGACTCTGGTGTTACGATGTCAACTTCATGAATGGGATAAAGTGTCTACTTCAGTATTTGAGCTTCATACTTGGGATTGGTTTATTTTCTTCAACTATGTGGGGGAAGAAATGTCTTGATTCTTTCTAGTATGCATAACTTGAACTCTCAGGGGGAAAAAAATTCAGAAGAATTATTCAAGCGTGAGAAGAGACGTTGTTGATCTACTTGGTGTGCCCCTTACTTTCAATCCCTCATAGCAACATTATCATGTTATATGATGTGGTTTGCTTTTTAAATTCCGATGTGCGCTTAATCATTCTAAGCTTTATTGAAAGCTTTGAAGTTGCTTATGAGGATTGTCGGTTTAGGGGGAAGCTATTTAAAAGCTTCTACATCAAGTTTATGTGGCATGAATTAGGGGGAAGTTAATTCAGAAGCTTCTCCTTAACCAGAAGTATATGGATTACTTAGCTCGTGCCGTTACAGTATTTCTACTACAAGTTACTTTATAGATGAGTCGTTTTGAGGTGAAGACTTGAAGTCAAAGGCCTCAAAAGACATCATCAGCATTGGACGCTTCATGAAAGCTTTTGTTCTTAATCATTATGTACTTGTTAGGAAAAATATTGTAAGGAATTCTACACGTCGTCCCATGGGGGAAGATTGTTGGAAATTCACTTTATGTGACGACATTTAAGAATTCCCATTAGTTATCATAGTCACACACGCTTAGACTAGACTAGGAAACAATGTATAGTTAAGTGTGGCGTGTGACTATATATACCCTTCTAAGGCTTCCAAGGAGGGGTGTTGCTTGTGTTTCATTTTGAGTTTAATACATTTTCTTTCTTTTTAACACACAACCTCTCTCTCTCTACTTCATCCATGGCTGCCACCACCTTCCACCACCCACCTAGACCACCGGATCCTATTTTAGCAAACCCACAAAAGTTCTCTCCTTTTTATTCTTCTAGCTTAATCGTTTTAGTTTAATTAATTAGATTAATTTAGTTTAAATTGTTTCTAAAACTATATCTTTTTTATAAAATCGGTTTAATTAGTTTTATATATTGTTATTGTGTTAAAAATTAGATTTAAAGGTTTAAAAAATTAGATTTCATTTAGATAAGCTTATTATTAGTATAAATTTTACACCTTTTTGAGATTATTAAGGTTATTAGTATATAAAGCTTCAAGCTTTATCATCTAAGAGATTAACAAGCTTAAAAGGTTGAAGCTTTTTTTTTTATCGACAAAATTTTATTAAAACTAGCAAGATGCTAGAACATTACAAGGATATACAATACGGGTTTTTAAGCCAATCTATCCAAGAAAAGGAACTACGACATCGAGTGGAACACCAATTAAAAGAACAAAGGACAATATCGTCGAACACCTCAGCACGTTTAGGAGTAACAATGTCGAAAAGAAGACGATTACGAAATCTCCAAATAGACCACCAAGCAACCGAAAAAACTCCTTCCAAAAGAGATTTAATATTTATAGGTAATCGAAGTGAGAGTAACCAAAATTGCCAATCCTGGAAAGAATGCCAATCATGCGCATCCAAATTCCACCATCCGCATATTCTATGAAGAATAGTCTGCGCAAAGTCACAGCAGAAAAAAAGGTGGTTTACATCCTCCTCTTTGGTGTCACAATTCGGACAAGACATGAATTCAATATCCACTCCTCTTCTTGCCAAATTGGTCCTCGTAGGGAGACAATCAAGTCTAGCACGCCAAGTAAAAATGTTCACCTTGATAGGGATGAACTTAATCCATCGAGTAGGATTCGAACTTGAAGGAAGCAAAAGATCATCTAAAAAATTTCGAATGTCCTTAACACAAAAAGAACCATCACCTGAAAGGGTACACACCCAGCGATCCTCTGAATTTGAAAGGATAACCAGCTGCATGAGATTGCTAAGAACCTCAAGTTGTTGAGATTCAATACCGCCACGAACAAGACGCCGGAAAGATTCCGTTAAAGATCCACTCACTTTGTCCGCAATTGTTATGTCCTTGTTTGTTTCCAGCATGAACAAACGGGGACATACAAACTTTAGAGGTTGGTCACCTATCCAACAGTCGTGCCAAAACCTTGTATGAATACCATTACCAACCTTTTGTTTACAATAAGACCAAAAATCAAAGCCTTTTGTTTTCAACGCTTGAACTTCTCGCAAAATAGCACACCAATTTGAAGCAGTGTTAACCAAGTGTGATTCAATCCAAAAACCATGAATAGCTCGAATGACCTGAGACCTTAGGGATCCATCATTAGAAACAAACCTCCAAACCCATTTAAGGAGCAAAGCACGATTAAGAGCAAAATAGCTGGAAACGCCCAGCCCACCGTGTTTCTTGGATGCTAAAACTTTTTTCCACGCCACCTAGGCTAACTTACGATCATTGAGGGATGCAACATTAAAGAAACGCCCCCTAATACTTTCCATTAAATTCAAAACTCCGTATGGAACCTTGAAGATAGACATGTTGTAAATAGGAGCTGCACCAAGAACGGATTTGAGGAGAGTAAGTCTCCCTCCTATAGATAAAGTATGCACCTTCCATTTAGATAACCGCGCTTTAAGTCTTCCCAAAATATCCTCCCAAGCATTTATACGAGATGATCGTTGTCCAACCATTACTCCTAGATATCGTAATTGAGTATCCATAACAGAACAACCAATAGAAGACGTTGCCTGATCAACTTCCCTTTTTGAAATACCTACTCCTAAAAGTTGGCTCTTGGAAATATTAATACGAAGACCCGAAGCAAGGAAAAAGCTTTTCAGAATATGAATGATACCTTTAATATTATCTTCAGACCATTCACCTAAAAACATGGCATCATCCGCGTAAAAGAGATGAGAAATGTTTGTCTGATTTGGAAGTTGGATGCCTTTGTATAAACCAGCAGTTATCACCTTTGCAATAGAAACATGTAAGGCTTCCATTACAAGAATGAATAAATAAGGAGCTAGAGGATCCCCCTGTTTAAGACCTCGCCAACATGTGAACTCATTGGATGGACTTCCATTGATCAAGACAGAATCCCTTGCGAAAGAAAACACTCCTCGGATCCATTTGCACCACTTCTGACCAAAACCAAAAGCGTCAAGAACATCAAGGAGAAAATCCCATCGAACAGAATCATACGCTTTTGCGAAATCAACTTTGAAAAACATAGCATTCTTTTTCTTCCTTTTACACCAATTAAGTATCTCGTCTAGAATAAAAGGACCGTCTAATATTTGGCGACCCGCTACGAAAGCAGATTGAGAATCAGACACTAGATTTGTAATGACTGATGATAATCTATTTGCAAGAATCTTGGTAATTACCTTGTAAACGCTCCCAATTAGACTTATAGGTCGAAAGTCATTCACAAATTTAGCATCTATTACCTTTGGGATCAAGGCAATAAAGGAGGAGTTACAACCTGTAGGAAAAATACCATGCTGAAAAAAGAACTCCACAGCCTCACAAAAATCTGACCCAAGAAGATTCCAATTTTTTTTGAAAAATTCAAACGTATAACCATCCGGCCCTGGAGACTTATTGTCACCACACCCCCAAACAGCAATTCGAATCTCTGCTCGGGTAACATCACGATCTAGCAAATTAGCTTGGGTACTCGACATTTTGTTTTGAAACTGATAATTAATTTTGAAACGGGAGAGAGGAGGTTTATCAAACCGATTAGCAAAATGATCATGAAAAGCTGTTTTAATAGTGCCCGGATCAGTATGCCACGAACCATCTAAAAAAAATCCCTCGAATAGCAAGTTGGGATCTCTTCTTGTTAATTATCCCATGGAAGAATTTTGAGTTCTCATCTCCTTCCACTGCCCATTTAATTTTTGATTTCTGAAGAAGATCTTTTGTTTCCAAGCTGTTTGAATTAATAAGATTGCGCTTCAGCTCAATATGACGTGTCCGCAGCTTATTATCATCATCGCCCCTGTCAATGGCTTGATCCAACATCTGCAACTCATTGATAATAGTAGCTTTGTTTTCCTTAACACCTTTCCGTTTATCTTTTACCCATTGACGGATAATAACTTTAAGATCTTGTAACTTCTTTTTAAAACGAATTATAGGATTAGGATCCGAATGAGAGAAAGATGACCAAGCCTGAGTAATAAGATCATCGAATCCTACAAGATCAAACCAAGAATGATAAAACCTAAATGGGGTAGGACCAGAATCTACCTTTACTTCATGCATCAAAATCGGACGGTGATCAGAAAGGTGCCTATCAAGACAAGTTCCTGTAATAGAAGGAAAAAGCTCAAATATACCATCCGTGACCAAAAATTTGTCTAGCTTACTCATTTTAGGTGCCGAGGGGTGGGACCAAGTAAAGTTATACCCTTCCAACCCAAGATCAGTAAGACCGGATTTAGTAATAAAACTGTTAAATTGTCTAGCTTGATAAGGATTGAAACATGTACCATACCGCTCAGCTGTTGAACGAACATCGTTGAAATCGCCCATAATTATAGATTCCCCGTTCCATCTAGAAACAGTGGAAGAAATGTATTCCCAAAGCATCCTCTTATGCACAACATTTTGCGGCGCATACACTACAATAAAAAGAATCTTGGCGTTGTTAGGAAGCCAAGTGCCGTATATTGCTATAAAGTTATCTGAGATTGTAACGTTATCCTTCTTAAAAATGGAAGCCTCCCAAACGCACAGAATACCTCCCGAGAATCCAAGAGACTCACTACACACAAAATCATAGTTCGAATTACCCCATAATGATTTAACCTCCATATGTGATATAATCTCCAGCTTAGTTTCCTGAATGCCTATGAAATTAAGCTTATTAGAATTAATCAACGCCTTTACCCACTCCTTCTTAGTCTTGGAACCAAGACCTTGGACATTCAAGGAAAGAGCATTCATTTAATAATGTTGCCTCCTCCTTGTCGACTGATAACGCGTTCCAAATATGAAGTACATCCTTCCATAGAGAAGCCCAACGCTTGCCCAAACCGAATAACGTCCTCAATGAATCCCAAAACTGATCCGCCGTTATGTTTAACATTGTGAACTGAATTAACACTTTCAGAATCCTCATTAACCTCTTGTGATGCATTCATGACTTCAGCGTTAATCTCCTTTTGAGGACCAACCAGGTTCTCCATATTTGTTGTATCTTTAGGAGGGGTGTAACCTGGTGGATGTGGGATAGATGGAATTTGTTGCGGTATAACATTTGCAGCCTGCTCGTTCATTTTGTTCATGTGATCATAAAGACCAAAAGGATCTGGAGATGATGGATCCGTTGAATCATTTGCTGTACACCCATTTGGATCTGGAGAGGTTGTAGAGCCAAATGTAGTTTCTGGAACCATATCATCGTCACTATCAAAATCGTCTCTAGCCGCCTCACCTGTACCACCAGAATCAGTGGGGGACTCATCATCTGACTATAGTTCCTCCTCCTTATCAATGACAAATATGGGTTTCCAAGTAAAAAGTTCCTTTGCATGAACCATATATACCCGACCTTTAATAATGATCTTGAATGATTCCAGAATTGATGTCGGGTATGATGTCAAAATACATACTCGTTTCCTGCTAAAGGACTCCACATTGTCTTCCATATCCAGAATAGTTCCCCAATGTTTACCTATCCTAGTAAACGTCTGTTTAGACCAAGCTTTAATAGGCACACCTTCAATATCCATCCAAACGATACGCTTCAGACAGGAGAAATCATTGTTAGCTGCTTGAATATTATCAAACCAAGATTTAACACCCGTGTGTTTTAAAAATTTTTCCTTGGTAGCCATGTTATCAAGTTCTATTAAAATCCAAGCCCCTCCAAGATGAGAGATCTTGACAGCAATACAACCTTCTTTCTTAAGGATGTTATACATATTTGGCATGGATAAGAAATTTTTCACCTTCCCCATGACATGTAATGAAAAGTCGCGTTCCACAAGACATTCTTCGTCCAGTACCATAACAGGCAACGAAGAATTAGAAGTCCTTTGAGGGATACCACCACTCACAACCTTCGCATAAGAATTAGTATGACCATGGGGTTTAGATTGCGAAACCTTAGGGTTACCACCTGATACATTCTGCCCCGAAGAAGACTTAGCAGGTCTCTCGTATCTAACTTGATTAGCATACAAGTGATGACGCCCTATCCAGATTGTACATAAATTCTCCACCAACCTAGATAAATTAGACACCTTGATAAATCGAACAAAAGCGAACCTTTTCCCATTCTTAGATTTCTTAAATGGGATAAACACATCCACAACAGTCCCGTATGCACTGCAGGTATTCCAAAGGTCACGTGAAGTAATAGTATCTGGAAAAACGGTGACAAACACTGATTGAGAAATTTTCTGCGCCTGATCTTCATTAGAAGAATTAGGGTTTCTATGAAAACGAGGAGCCATAATGGAAGATCAGATCCCTATTAACAAGAATGCTAACGTATAACAAAGCTCGTTCTTAGGGTTAATCGCAAGAAAAACACACCCCAAGACAACAGGTTCCTTATACCTACGATTGCAAGAAAAAAGGGATCAAACATCTGAAAAAATGGGTTATGAGAAAAATGATTAAAGAAAGAAAAATTGAAAAAAATACCGTGATCGGATCTCTATGGCTTCAGGACTACTAACATAGAAGAAAGCTCGTTCTTAGGGTTAATCATAAAGAAAAACACACCCAAGACTACAGGTTCCTTTTATGTATGATTGTAAGAAAGGTAGTGGATCATATCACTGATTGGGATATAGGCGGCGGATTATGGTTTGAGGGAGGGGAGACGGAGGGTCGCCATAGTATAAGGGTATTAACTTTAAAAAGGTTGAAGCTTTAAGCTTTATTTTTAAGCTTATCTTTGTGATTTCATTTTTTGTCACTTTTATTTGCTATTACATGCTTGTATTAAGATTAATTTTGCATTTAGATATATTTATAATTATAGTTACTTTTGTTGCATCAAGATCTACTTTTGTAGTTTAATTTTATTTTGCATCTTAGAGTAATTTTATTTGAACTAATTGCGCTTTTATTTTTATATATTCCTTAGCCTACATATTTTCCCCATTTTTAGTTTAAAAATAGACATAGATTAACAAACAAGCTAGTATTAACCAAAAACAAGTAAAGTATTAACGATGAAATTGGATATCAATTCGAGTCGAGTCGAGGCAAAACGATATATAGTAAAAAAATGGTTATTACTAACCTACGGATGTAACAATGCAGGCCTGTGAACAGTTTGCTAGTGTGATATGCAATAAGACGACTTTTGACACCCCAAAACTTGTTCAAATGACTATCAAATCACTATCAGCTCATATGCAACCCTAAAGTATCACTAACACTAACTAATTCCAAGATTTCAGTATAAAAAATAACTAAAACAAGCTAGAATCAAGCATACTGGTGAACATGACAGATTTTAAAAACTAACATGCAATCTTACTTTTCAACCTACCCAAACTGAAACTAACAGATGATATAACCTAACACTTAACCAGCAGAGATTGTTTGAGCTGTTTTTAAGCCAAATAGGTGTCAATTTCTTAGCCTATCATGCAAACCCAAACACCCCTTAACTTAGCTGAAAATCACATTATCAAAGCAGAATCAAGCAAATCACTTCCAACTTGGTTCCTACTTAATCTAGCATGCATATATTCATTAAACAAACATAAACAAACAAGTAAACTAGCATTAACAGTTATCTAAACAAATCATCAAATAGCAAATCCACATACACATAAGAGTCAAAAAAACAAATGCAAAAGGGTTCAAGCCAAACCTTGGTGGTTGATGCCTTCTTCTGGCAATGTTCAAGAGCTTATGAGAAGTATGTAGAGGAGCTTTGTTGGGGTTCTACAAAAGAACCAAAGCTATACAATGTCTTCTATAGTAACAAGAAGTGAAATGAATGAGTGAGGGTTGTTTGGTGAGTTTACAACAGACAAGCACCAAATGCCTTGTACCTGCTAAGAACAAAGGAGATCCAAGCCCCTAAAAGTTGCTCAAAAAGCCTTTGTCAAGGGCTTTTTGAGTGACTCTTTGAGACAGTAAGCTACAATAAACAATATACCAAAAAAATTTGAAATTTATCTTTCTAAAAGAAAACTTGAAACCAGATTATACCAACAAGGAAAAGTAACAAAAACTCAACCTCTTGCTTGAGCTTGGTTTATCAGACCAATCTCACACCAAGAAGCTTGAGCTTTTGGTTCTCAAAGGCTCTTGACCAAAAATATTTTGACAAAAACAAACTTTGATAGAATGATACAGTAACAAAACATGAATTTAAATAAACAATTAAAGTAAAAATGGAACTTAGAATTACTCTTGCAAGGATTTACCAAACTTTAACTATTTAATGAATAAAAGTTCACAAGAGCAAAAATCTAGAACAAAGGTGCATTCACATGCGAATGCCCTTTTTATAAGCTACAATAGAACTATCTAGAGACTACAAACCCTAATTCATGAAATTCCTAAGCTTGCCTTTGGTCTTGTTCTTCAAATTTAGTCAAGAGGTCTTCACGTGATGCTTTGTTGTTGCCATCTGTAAACAAGCCATCTTGGACGTTCCTTTAAGCTTAGGGAGCAAGCAAATGATCTCAAACGTTTATCTGGTCGAGTTTGGGGTTTTGGGAAGAAAGGGACGTGCAGGGGACCATTAGAGTGGGGCCGTGGGTGAGTGTGAGTGGAAAAAGGTAAGTGGGTTTTGGTGAGGTAAGAGGGAATTAATGATCTGGAGGTTTAGGGGTTAAAACCCTTTGGTTTGGGGTGGGTTCATAATCAGGGTTTAAGTTTAAGAAGGTGATGAATAGTGTGGTTTAGAATCGGATTAGGGATTAATTAAGTTTAAAATTTTGTTTCCTCATTAAGTATAAACAGATTTTTAAATCTGTTATAAAATGGATAGTGGGAACGTGACATGGAGAAATGGAGTGAGGTGATTGGGTGGTTGACTGGTCAAGGTGACGTGTAGGGTATTGGTTGGCTGATGAAGGTTTTGTTGTCTCCCCAAAATGGTCCCTATATTCCCTTTAACTTGTCATAACAAGTTTAGCGGCCTCCATACTAGTTTCCCTTTGTAGAAAAGTTTCTGTTTTCCAACATTGGCCACAAAAACTTTTGTAAGTCTATTCCAAGGGCTTAACATGCAATATCAACATATTTCAAGGACCATTCTTGTATAAAATTGACATTTTAGGGACCCATAAGCAATATTTGATTTTTTCAAGGGTTTAAATTGACAAGTCTTCCAAAGTTAAGGGACCAATCTTGACAAATCTTCAAACTTCAAGGGCTTCAATGAAAATTCATGATTCGGGTCCGGTTCTTTGTGCGGCTTCGTTTCCCGTGTTCGTTTTTGCTTTATTTTTGTGATCTTTTGTTGATTTCACGATATCTGTACCTAAAATACACAATGAACAAACACAAGAATATTTTGGGGTACTTTGATGATATTTTAAGTATTTTAAGCCCGATTTGGACGATGAGACTATGTATAATTGCAGTCTCATCACTCCCCCATACTAAAACATTGTCGTGTCCCCACGCAATGCTAGAATTAAGTATGGTAGCACTTCCAAAATTCATTTTTATATGATATTTATTGAAAACATAAACTTAAATAAACTACTACACGTGTTTTAGACATAATATATTGTTTTCATCACGATTAAGTGACTTTTAGGGTCAAAGAATAAGAACACGTGAATGCCACATAGAGATAAGTTCGTCATCCTCGCTTTTCACTCGATTTCATGCTAAGCGTGCAACGAGATCATTGTCATTATAAGTTAGCAACACAATCATTACTCATGAGTGTTAATTACGTACTTAGACTCCCTTATTCCTAACTGGAATCTCTTATATTTTATTTTGTCTTAATGATCACGAGGATACATTTTTTTACTTATTTCGATAATTTATTAAGGCCGAAAATAAAGTGGGACGATTTAATTAATATTTAGCTAAAGGACAAAATCTTTTAAAACGACTTCTCGTAATCTCCTTAAGTTCATATCTTGGCATCACTCGTTTCACGATTTGAGACCTTTCTCGGACCGATATTTGGCATGTGTTTCGAACTTTAAATCTTGGAAGACGTTCTTGAAATAATGGTCTTCTCTTCATATATGGAATTTCTTCAAACTTGGATCACGACTTCATCATTTTTCTTCAATCGTTATTTGGGATATTGATGTACAACGATCCGCCTCCTTTTCAGACTTGGATATATTTATCCTCCTACCTTGTTAGGGTCTTTTTGGATAGACTTCTCCATGATCTTTAGGGGAGTATATTGCTTCTCGTCGTGTGTCTCGATCCTTCATATTAATTGTGGAATAATGATACTTCACATCATCTTGGATATTTAGCAACAAAATAGAGTCCTCATGCCTTGTTAGGGCCCTTTTGGACTTCGCCAATCTTCGCGTCCCGCTTCAATAAGTTATGCCTTGGCTATGAACTCTATTCGAACACGAGCAACTTTTAAACGATCTTGGGCTAGAAGCTAAGTAATTCTTTTAAATCGTGCGACCTTACTTATTGCATTTATTTAAACAAAAGCGTGGGGACAATAAGCTAATAATTACTACACATGAGATCGCGAAAGATTACGTAACTTATAATTAACTCTATCATTTCTCGTACTCAATTAAGAGACTTAGCCTAATTTGAAGTTAAGGAATCGAAGCTAGTGCTCAACACGCACGGTCAAATCAAAAATTACTCTTATTCTCACCATCGGAAAACCTACATTCGTGTCTAAACACTTATGAAAAACTAGAAAATTTTTAAGATTTGGCCATTTTTAGCCTTATTTGCAAAAAAAAACGATGAAAATTGGATTGCGTGTTGACGTGAGCAAGGTGAAGTATCTACTCACCACCCCCCCCCCCCCCCCCAATACTAAACCAAACATTGTCCTCAACGTTTCGAGTCTAAGGGTGAAACACCCCCATACTAGAGACGTAGTCGAATTCTTAATCTCGAGCATGGAAAGGGTAAAACGAATAACCTATAGCAGTGTATGAATTATGATAATAAGATAGACGTTAGAACGAAAAAGGATATCATCGGATATCATAATCTCCAAAGGCAACGATCGAAGCTCGAGTGATACGTAAAACGAACACGAGAGGCTTTAATGATGATGATGAACCTAATAAATCACAATCACAAACAACCACGAAACAAAGGTTGGAAGAGCACAATTCCCCTCGTTAATCTAAGAAAGCGATAATATTTAGAAGGATAAACATTGGAACTCCCCCACGAGGCACCTGGTTTTTGATAACCGAGTCAAGAGCTCGACTCTACCCTCCCCACAAATGTGATCATTTAGGGATTATCATGGTTTTGTCATTTTTGTTGAGGCTTACATGATACACAATGCCCATAAGTACATGGAGTACTTTAAAAACCCGATATACGTATACCGGGGTCGAAGATGGCGTCTTCGTTTTCGGATGAAAGACGAAACAACACTACTCCAACCGATGCTAAAATCAAAACCTCAAAGAGGTAGGGTGGGACAAAGGGTGGGGCAATACAATGAGCTACTCGAGGTAGACTCACACCTAGAAAATAGATAATTTTTCCATTTATTGCATCGGTAGAAGACCGAGATTTCCCTTTACAAGAAATTTCGAGATCGAAGATTTCGTCCTCGGTGGAGAAATGTGAGGAAACATAAGGGGCTTCCCCCACACTAGATCCACACGAAGCATCGTCAATAGGAGTAGACGAGCTCGTAGCACTCAAAACACGATGTGATGACGGAGTTAAACATGTGGAAAAATCTTTTAAATCAAATTCAAAATCTTTTCCTTTTTCGTCGTTTTTTAACTCTCTATGAAAACCCGATTTTATTATGTCGAAAATATTTGCCATTTCAAATTCAAAATTAGTCGTGCTAAAAATTCTCACATTTAAGTCATTGGTGGGAGGGGTGGGTTGTACAAACACTCAAAATGATGATCGATAAAGAACACCGCCCCTTGGGGTCTACATATTCGTCATCCGCTTGAACGTCGATCTCTTTGATTTCTTCATCGTATATAGGCTTGTCAAACCAAGGTTTGTCATTCCCCTCGTTAATGATTTTAGAAACTCTCTCGAAAAGATCGCGATCAAGCACAAAACCATCATTCTTTTGTGAGGATCGTTGATAAGTTAGATCCTCACGAATGTGGTAAACGTCATTCTCATTTGAGGAGCGTTGATTAGGTAACTCCTCGAGAATGGGATTTTGAAGTACATGAGTTGGTTCGTTGTCAATAAAAATTAGACGTTCCAACTCATCAATTTCGGCCTCGACGTTGGAAAAATCGACCTCGCTCGTAGGTGTAAGTGGAGGTAAAAGAGCTAGCTCTCGTTTGATTATTTCCTCGATCTCGGGCTCGAAGACGAAATCATCGTACTCACCACACGTAGAACTCTTTTTGGGAGAATCAAATATCGCTTTTGGATTTTTGAGTATGTGATCGAGTTCGGTAAAATCGTTCTCGTCTTCCTCGTCAAAGAAAGTGTCGATGTGAGAACTCACAACCATGGTCATACAAGTCAATTGACTATGCTTAGGTGACCTTTCTATGACGACTGGATCGAGGTCGATTAAACCTTTAGCCTCAACGGATTTTGGGCTAGTAAATGGAGGCACTTCAATAGATTTAGAAGTCGATGCCTCAAAGACGTGGTCCTTCGAAGGTGGTGAAGACGGGTCCATTTTTTTCATTGTCATGGTGGCACTAACGTCGCCCTTCGTAGTTTTTTTTCACTTGTTTCATCGAATAAATCCCATAATGATTTTTCATCCATAAATTTACGAATACCCTTTTGAATTAAGTAAACGTATTCTTTATCGTTAAAATCGTTATCTTTAAAACCGTTCATTTTAATTCTTTCAAAACAAGCGTCAAGCCTCATATTTTCCGCTAAAGTTAACATTTTGAAATCATTATAATTTGAAGCTTTGGTTTTATCATGATCATTTGAAATTTGGGATCTACTTGTGAAAAAATCCATTTTTTCCTACCCATACGACATAGTTAATTTTCCACCGTGGACATCGATTACGGCTCGAGCCGTCGATAAAAGGGTCGACCTAAATTAATGGGACACTTAGGATCTCACTCATAATCGGAAATGACGAAATCCGCAGGAAAAATAAACGTTCCAATCCTAACGTAGACATCCTCGGCTATACCAAATGGTTTTAATGGCGTACAATTTGCTAGCTCGATAGTCATGTTCATACGGGTAAAGCAAGGCAATCTCATCAATTTATAAAGAGAATGAGGCATGAGATTGATGCTAGCACCTAAGTCGGCAAGGGCTAAACATCCCTCAATCTCGTAAAAATCACAAGGTAATAGAAATTGGGCCGGATCTTCTTCCTTTCTCGGCATACGCCTTTTAGGCTTTTGTAGAAGAATCGAAGCATAATTTTCTTCAAGGGTTACTTGGGTAAGGACGATAAAGCTCTCTATTTGAACCTTGGATGGATTTTGAGGTACACGAGGGTGTGCACTCTTTTCCTTCGTCACCACGTTCATCCCCTCGACTTTAGAACATGAAGGCGTTTGAGAAGTCGAGGGTCGAGATGAAGTAACAACTCTAGAACTGTCAAATTTGGGGAAATCGAACGACCTTTTCCAATAGACGTTGTGGCAACTTTACATTGTTCTTTCGGATTAGCAACGGTGTCACTAGGTAACGAACTCGATGACACACCGCTAGACTTGTTCATAATAGCCAAAATCATCTTTTTAATGTCGATTTGTCCTTGTTCAATTTTCGTGTTTTGGTTCCTCAACGTCATGGAAAACTCGTTTTTCAAAGTACCAATTTCTACCTCTAATCTCCTCATATTAGCCTCATTCGTTTTCATGTAATTTTGAAAATCGTTTGATGAACTCTTTTGATTTGAATTTAAGTTTGCTTGGTTTTGATTGTTTCTTTGAAAATCCCTTGATTGTTGTTGTTCGAAAAATTCGAGTTTTGATTATTATCTCGATTTTGCCAACCTATATTATGACCTTGATTGTATCCACCTTGATTCGAAAAATTTCCTTGACTATTTCCTTGAGAATTGTTACGATTTTGGTTCGAAAAATTGTTGCCTCGATTATAGTTCGTTTGTTGCGATGGACCGGCGTTATTTTGATTTTGATTTGAAAAATTGTTACTTAACGCATTTACGTTCGACGTTTGGCCATCCGTAGCCGCACACTCGTAATAATTATGAGGTCCACCGCAAAACGTACACGAAACCTCGACCGCTTTCACCGTAGCGGGAGCGTCTTTCTTTTGCATTTCGATGAGAAAAGACGTAAACACATTCGTCAACTTATCGAATTTCGCATCAACCCTCTCAATATCGCGATTAGAATCACTAACATTAGCGACATTGGCACCACTCGGTGTGCTACAGAGTTGGAAAACCTTGGATCGATTTTCGATAATCACTAAAGCGTCTTTCGGGGTTTTACATAAAAAATTGCCACCGGCGGCGGTATTTAACGAATCTTGTTCTTGGAAACTAAGACCGTTATAAAACGTGTCGATTTGGTGTAACTCGGATAATCCGTGGTGAGGACATTGCCTAAGCAATTCCTTAAAACGATCCCACGCGTCTCTAAACGATTCATTCGGTTTTTGTTCAAATCTCGTAATCTCGATTTTAAAAAACGTCGTCTTAGACGGTGGGAAAAAATGATTAACGAATTTGGAGACGAGATCCTTCCACATAATTATGGAATTACGTGGCTCTTTCTCGTACCAATCCTTGGCGGCACCATCGAGCGAGTACGGAAAAAGCATAAGCTTGACGAAATTGGTGTCGATGTTCTTAAACTTGCTCGTAGCTAAAAGACGATCGAAATTTCGAATGTGATCGTGAGGAATATCGACTTCACGACCTCGAAACTTCGTAGCTTGGATTAACGAAAGCATTCCGCTCTTAATCTCAAAATTCTCCGCTTCGATAGCGGGAATTATGATCGCGTCTCCATAACCCTCGGTGGGTGCTTGGAGCAATTCCATCATCCTACGATTCTCGGCCATCTCGTCGTTAGTTTCGACAATGATATTAGGAACGTACGTTTCTAAACTTTGTCTTCGTCGTCGATTCCTTCGATTTCGATTGCGTCGATTCGATGCGTCGCAAGAATTCGTATAGTCCTTCGATCGAGTGCGCATGCACTAACGTAGAATGGGGGGTAGCAACGAAGATTCTTTTTACGTTTTTTCAATTTTTTGGTTTTTGATTGTTTTTTAATTTTTTTGGACTTTTTAGTGTATTACGTAGACTCAAATCTACAAATATCTCCTCGAATCAATTTCTCGATTGAAGGAGCCTCAAGGAATGAAAACGATCACGTTGAGTGAACGCTTTCGATGAATTTAGAATGTTGGTGGAACACCAAAACGTTCAAGCGGGTTTAATCTTGAAAACAAGCAAATATATATGATACGTAGATAATACTTGGGCGGCAAATCCTCGATTAGCCCTCTTTCTCAAAACACGCACAAGCAAGCGGAGGAAACGAGGCGGCGCGAAGCACTTAAGAGCCTTTTTCCTTTAGGTCGTGAAATACAACCGCCTTATACCCACCTTATAGTTTGTGTTAATCAAAATTAAGCCTCACGAAAGTAATTATCTATTTTTCCTTTAATTTTTGCTTTGGATTCGAATACAATAATTGAGTGATGAAATCCCAATTAAGGTTGCGTTTTCACGCTTTTGGAGATATTTTAAATTTATTGTGATACGTATACAATATAGTAATATTTATTCACAAAGAAAACGATAAAACGATAATGGTATATCTACAATATAGTAAAATGATTTTTTTTAGTGTGTTTAGTTTAGGAAAACTAAACACGATTTTTTGGATATTCTATAATATAGTAATAAAAATAAAAAGGAGTATGTACGTTATATACGCTTTCCAAAAATAAAAAGCAAAAACGCACTGCTCACACAAACACGATATCTAATATGGCACTAAATACACCTACCCGGCAGCGGCGCCAAAATGATAGTGGTAGTAATACGCTTTTAGGAAAAAGACGTATAAATGTGGTAAGTATTAAATTCGACGATTTAATGAAAAACTGACAAGTCGAATAAATTCCAAGTTCGTTCACGGAGAAGGTGTGTGTATTAGGTGCCAAAATAAATTACTCAAGTGTGGATTAGTGTCGTTTTTGGATGACAAAGAGAGAAAAATAAAGACGATGTACGCTAAAAACTACACTACGGCGTGAAACATGCGAAATCGTAAAACGCGACAAAAATTAAAAGTCAACTAAAATTAACCAAAATTTAAATTTAAACTAAGAAAAATATAAATAAAACAAAAATTCAAAGACATATTTTCAAAACCTTTTTAATAATTTTATATTAGTTTTTAAAGATTATTAAAAAACTCAAAATTTAATAAAATAAAAAAGAGTAAAAATGAAACCCTTTTCTAATGTAAACCTAGAAAATATTAATTAAAAGCTAAAAAATATTTTTCAAAACTTTTAAACTAATTATTTCTATTTTTAAACTAATTTATAAAAACGTATATTAAAAATATTAATCAAAAAGTGAAAAATAAACTTTTTAATCCAAAAAGTCCTCAACTATGATTAAAACACGAGAAAAATAAAAAAGGCTAAAAGTGCTTAACCAATAAGCTGAAAACCAGCTTATAACACACGAATTGGAATATAAGCTTAAAACGGAACACCCCTTAAGTATAGGCCATAGGGAAACTCTATCGATAAAGTCCCTAGGACGCAGCGGTTATGTGTGTGTGTGTGTTGGTGTGGGTGGCGCAGGTTCGAGTCCTAGCCACGTTTTTTTTTGAATTTTTTTTTCTCTTTATAAACTACTGGATTACTGGTGTCCAAAGCAGCTCAAAAACAACTTACACTACTTATAATCACGACCTAAACCCTAATTCTTACTCAAATCGTGCACATACCTGTTCCTTTTAAAACTTTTAGAACTAGACAGTGGATAGAATAAAGGCTGACCGTGGAAAGGTTGTTTCCACTGAAGCTTCATAGAAATACGATTTGGTGGTCGATTGGTGCTCGTTTGTTGATGATATTAGACAAGTGGGGCACCCCTACACTCAGTTGAGTGTAGGGAGTCAGGATAAACTGAAAAACACACAAATCTTAACACAAAACCACAAAAAGATGGCAAACTAACCTACTGATGTAACAATGCAGGCATGTGAACAGTTTGCTGGTGTGATATGCAATAAGACGACTTTTGACACCCCAAAACTTGTTCAAATGACTATCAAATCACTATCAACTCGTATGCAACCCTAAAGTATCACTAACACTAACTAATTCCAAGATTTCAGAATTAAAAATGACTAAAACAAGCTAGAATCAGGCATACTGATGAACATGACAGATTTTAAAAACTAACATGCAATCTTACTTTTTAACCTACCCAAACTGAAACAAATAGATGATATAACCTAACACTTAACTAGCAGAGATTGTTTGATCTGTTTTTAAGCCAAATAGGTGTCAATTTCTTAGCCTATCATGCAAACCCAAACACCCCTTAACGTAGCTGAAAATCAAATTATCATAGCAGAATCAAGCAAATCACTTCCAACTTGGTTCCTACTTAATCTAACATGCATATATTCATTAAACAAACATAAACGAACAAGTAAACTAGCATTAACAGTTATCTAAACAAATCATCAAATAGCAAATCCACATACACATAAGAGTAAAAAAAACAAATGCAAAAGGGTTCAAGCCATACCTTGGTGGCTGATGCCTTCTTTTGGGAATGTTCAAGAGCTTATGAGAAGTATGTAGAGGAGCTTTGTTGGGGTTCTACAAAAGAACCAAAGCTATACAATGTCTTCTATAGTAACAAGAAGTGAAATGAATGAGTGAGGGTTGTTTGGTGAGTTTACAACAGACAAGCACCAAATCCCTTGTACCTGCTAAGAACAAAGGAGATCCAAGCCCCTAAAGGTTGCTCAAAAAGCCTTTGTCAAGGGCTTTTTGAGTGACTATTTGAGACAGTAAGCTACAAGAAACAATAAACCAAAAAAATTGAAATTTATCTTTCTAAAACAAAACTTGAAACCAGATTATACCAACAAGGAAAAGTAACAAAAACTCAACCTCTTGCTTGAGCTTGGTTTATCAGACTAATCTCACACCAAGAAGCTTGAGCTTTTGGTTCTTAAAGGCTCTTGACCAAAAATCTTTTGACAAAAAAAAACTTTGATAGAATGATACAGTAACAAAACATGAATTTAAATAAACAATTAAAGTAAAAATGGAACTCAGAATTACTCTTGCAAGGTTTTACCAAACTTTAACTATTTAATGAATAAAAGTTTACAAGAGCAAAAATCTGGAAAAAAGGTGCATTCACATGTGAATGCCTTTTTTATAAGCTACAATTGAACTATCTAAAGACTAAAAACCCTAATTCATTAAATTCCTAAGCTGCCCTTTGGTCTTGTTCTTCAAATTTGGTCAAGAGGTCTTCACGTGATGCTTTGTTGTTTCGAGCTGTAAACAAGCCATCTTGGACGTTCCTTTGAGCTTGGGGAGCAAGCAAATGATCTCAAACGTTTATCTGGTCGGGTTTGGGGTTTTGGGAAGAAAGGGATGTGCAGGGGACCATTGGAGTGGGGTTGTGGGTGAGTGTGAGTGGAATAGGTAAATGGGTTTTGGTGAGGAAAAAGGGAATTAATGATCTGGAGGTTTAGGGGTTAAACCCCTTTGGTTTGGGGTGGGTTCATAATTAGGGTTTAAGTTTAAGAAGGTGATGAATAGTGTGGTTTAGATTCGGATTATGGATTAATTAAGTTTAAAATTTTGTTTCCCTCATTAATTATAAACAGAATTTTAAATCTGTTATAAAATGGATAGTGGGAACGTGACTTGGAGAAATGGAGTGAGGTGATTGGGTGGTTGACTGGTCAAGGTGACGTGTAGGGTATTGGTTGGCTGATGAAGGTTTTGTCGTCTCCCCAAAATGGTCCCTATATTCCCTTTAACTTGTAACAAGTTTAGCAGCCTCCATACTAGTTTCCCTTTGTAGAAAAGTTTCTTTTTTCCAACATTGGCCACAAAAACTTTTGTAAGTCTATTTCAAGGGCTTAACATGCAATATCAACATATTTCAAGGACCATTCTTGAATAATCTTGATATTTTAGGGACCCATAAGCAATATTTGAGTTTTGCAAGGGTTTAAAATGACAAGTCTTCCAAAGTTGAGGGACCAATCTTGACACATCTTCAAACTTCAAGGGCTTCAATGAAAATTCATGATTCGGGTCCGGTTCTTTGTGCGGCTTCGTTTCCCGTGTTCGTTTTTGCTTTATTCTTGTGATCTTTTGTTGATTTCACGATATCCGTACCTAAAATACACAATGAACAAACACAAGCATATTTTGGGGTATTTTATGATATTTTAAACATTTTAAGCCCGATTTGGACGATGAGACTATGTATAATTTCAGTCTCATCAGGGATTGTGTTTACTTTATAACACAATCAAACACGAATATATGTACGCATCAGTTCATTTATTTGTTAAAACAAGAGAAATTTTGTTTTTATGAAGTTATCATCTCCACAATCCGCAGTAATTCACTATTGATATCTACATACTCGGCGATATGACTACTCAAACGGCGACTACAACTCTTTTGATAGAACACGGGTCAACAATTGAGGGGGAGCAATTGTCCAGTATTCAGAATCTTTGATGCCGAAAGTGCCAAGTTCACAAATTGGTGTCAAGACAACGATATCAATCGTACACATGGTGTCAAGAGATAACTTCAGACGTGACGAGGCGACCAACATTCGTGAACAAGAACCATGTGATTCTATCATATGATATTCTCTATCATTCAGGTCCAACCTCGTAAATTATTAATCTTGTGAATACATTATCATATATGATCTTTGCACGTGACAAATACCTTAAACTTGTGTTTAAAAGGTATTTAATTTACGTATCAAGTACAACCTCATTAATTTGAGGGGGAGCTTGTGATAATCATGGAGATAATTAGATTTGCATTTTTCTTCCCAAATTTTCTTAAAATTTCATTAAATCAATTGATATTAAAAACATCGATTGGGTTAATATTTTTAATATGGGAGAGAAAATGTGATTTAATGTAAAACCCGCATGCTTTTACCATGAATAGTACACTTACGATCGTACGTACATGATTAGAACTTTCCTTTTATAGCACGTTTACGTTTCACGAACAAGAATTACAAGTATTACGTACGTGTTATGACACGATAAGTATTTATTACGTATTAAGACACAATAATTATTTCAAAAATAATTATAATCACGAACATACGAACATGAAATCATGAACGTAAATAATCAAGAGCTTAGTATTACGTATTTATGTATATTTATTTCGATCATGAATAAATATAATAAGACACGAGCGATAACTATTTAAATCACGTAAAACACGAACACGAGAACAAGTATAATATTAGACACGGAAAAACATATGGGTTACCCCATGTGGGCCCATCTACCCGCGGCTAGACACAAGGACAAGGGCCAAGCCCATTTGATTTTTACTAAACAAGAATTAAGGGAAAGATTATTTTCATAATAACAAAATATTAGAAAATATCAAAACCCTAATTCTCTCTTTCTCCTCTCCTTGGCCGTCGGGTATAAACACACACCAAGGGTGTGTTTGTTGATTTTGGTGATTGATTTTGGTAATTGATTTCGTGCAAGTGTGTTAGTGTTATCGTTCTCCTTTGATTCACGTAATCGGTAAACCCTAAAACCCTTTTCTTTTTTTTGATTAATTGATCACATGAAATCATGAATGGTTTAAAAACAAGTAATTACATGTTATAAAATCATGGGGGTAAAATTTATTTGGGTTTAAGGGATGTTTGTTTTTGGCCGACGCAAGGAACCGAGACCCAAGGGGGTCTCGGCTTGTTTTTTATTCACACCAACCGAGACCTCAAGGTCTCGGTGTGTGTTGTGTGTCTCGGCCGCAGGAGAAAAAGGAACCCCGACCTTGGTCAGGCTATGTTTGGTGCTCGGGTGGGTCTCAGCTAAAACAAGTACCACCACCGGCTTAAGCCGGTGGCTAAATAAGGAGAGCAAGAGGAACCCCTAGCCGCGACAGCAAGGGGAACCACCGGCTCGCCGGTGGGAACTTTTGCTAGCCGACGGCTAGCCTCGACCAAGGGTGCGTTTGTGACCGGTTCATGGGTCTGGTTCACGGGGTTCACAAATACGGTTCACGAAATGTTTAGATTAAAACACGGGTTCGGTTCATGGGTTATTTTTGCAAGTTAATTATTTTACAGGTTAATTATTTTTACAAGATTAAATTAAATTAATTAAAACATGCACATGATTAATTTAATTTATACATGACTTAGGTTATTAATATTATTATTAATACATGAATTTTAACCTAAGTAATTATCATTTTAATTAGACTATATAATTCATTAATTATTGAAATCATGACTTATAATTAATTAATTTACATGACTTAGGTTATATTATTAATAGATAATAATACATGTTTTAACCTAAGTATTTTTACCTTTATTTAATTAAATCATGTTATATTTAATTAAATACTTTAACCTATAGTTTATTTAATTTACATGAAATAATTACTAAACTATACTATTTAATTACATGACTTAGAATATTAATCAGTAAACACTTAAGCTTATATAATTAGCTTAATAATCGAGCTTATTTCTATTTATGGAAACTTTCTATTTTTAGAAAATTATTTTATTATGGCAGCTAACCTATTTATGGAAACTTTCTATTTTTAGAAAATTATCTATTTTAAGCAGTAAATCTATTTTGGAAACTTTCTATTTTTGGAAACTTTCTTATTTTGGAAACTTTCTATTTTAGGAAACCTGCTATTTTTAGAAAGTTACTTATTATTACACAACAAGTATAATAATACAAGAAGTAAAAGAAATACTTAATCAGAATAGACAGAATACATGATAAACACAGTATAAAGCTTTAATCAGTAAAACATGACATGAACATATAAAACAAGTTAAGACATGATATAAAACCAGTTACGTACTCAGTAATCAGATACTTATACACGTATGTATTTATGTAGCATTAGTGATACCGAAGTAGGACTCTCTTCCGTTCGTCTTCTTCGTTCACTGGACATAAGGTACGGATTCTCCGTCCTTTCAGTATGGACATTCTTCCTTATTAGGATTTCCCGTATGCAGCCAACTGTTTTCCCCAGTATATGTTTTATATGTTTCTGAATTGCTTATGTTTAATTAGATACCTAAAGCCATATACATGCATGACCAATTTTACCTAGTTATGGAGGTACCATAACCATAACACTGGAGGCACCAGTGTTATGACTCCACCACGACGGAGTGATAGCTCGTGGCGTCCCTTCAGCTTTTGGCCATATTATTATTATTATTATCAAGTGGGGCGTATGGGTGCATCCTAGTTTACATGTTTTCAGCAGATTATTCAGGTGAATGTGGTGTGTGCCTTGCATCCTTCACAAGGAGCTAATCCCTCCTACCCAAACCAGTATATTAAATTAGAGGCAGCCCCTCTAATTTGCATGACGAGGTCACCCCTCTAAGTATTCATGCACGTTGATAATTCATGACCTATATTGGCTAATGATAAATATGTTAAACAGGTTTTTACAAGATAAACATAAGGCTTTTCAATCTATAAAACCTGTTTTAATAAGATATGTCAGGTTATTCAGGACTTAGTCTTTTCCGCTGCTTTATGCTTATATGCTTATATTATTCATGCTTTACTTGTATATCCGTGCACTGAGCGTTATGCTCAGCCGTTTTCCTTTTCATGTTCCCAAAACGGCAGGTACTCAGGGACGCTCGTATACTTTAAGCGTACGTGCATATGGACTGGAAGCTTCCTAGCCTTCTTTACTTTATGCATTTCTTTATACTTTGATACTCATTTCCATTGACATTGTTTAGTCCTTTTCATTTACAGTACTTATGTTTGTGTGTGATGAGTTCTACTTTTGGGGTACCGATGTTTGATTCCGGTATTTCCTTTATGGTCATGTGATGTTTTATACATTTATCCTTGTATGCTTTGATGACACGCCATAATCACGCGTGACATTCCATTTACCAAAATGGGGTGTTACAATTATGGTATTAGAGCCAAGGATTCGACCTGTAGGCTCTCAAAACACGACCTGTGATTAGTGGGTAGTCATTATAGTCTTCCTAGAACTGACAGTCGGTTTTCATGCATTCATCATTTTCATGCATACATATATATGTCACTGTCGCAGGTTTATGACTAAGTAATGGTTGGTACAGGACTGGCCCTATTTAGTCGCATGTGTTTTATCTAAACTTTTAAATTTGGGACCGACCCATTGGCGTCCCCTCGCCATGTCTTTTGTTTTGAGTGAACTGACCATAGGCGTTCACTCTCGCGCATACAAAAGTTTTTATAAAACTGCATCATGCATTCATGTACTAGTTTTTCCTGCATAAAATTTTTCTCATGATTTATTGGTATAATTTTTTTTATGTATATAGTTTATGTTGATCAGTTTAATCATGTGTTTTATGTTATACTGTCAGATAGTAAACACACACAATACCCGGGAGATGGTTGCAGCTGCCAATGCAGATTTGCAGGACTATCCTTCCCCACCTCGCATCTTTCCCACGGAAGGAAGGAATAGGCTCATGAGTGGATACTACACTATTAGCCAGCGACCTGAGGAAAATAGCAATGATTTCATGCAGCGTTTCCTTCGGTTCACTGGTGTCCTGAGAGCAACCGCGGGCACTACTGAAGAGCAGGCACAACATTTTCGTTGGGCTCTTTCTCCAATGATTGCCAATAACTTAGGAGGTGCTACGTTCAACACGGTAGCACAAGTTGCCGATCCAGCACGTAAGCTGGAGATGCTGTAGGAAAGAGATGAGTTCGGGGAAGCAGAGAGACCCGATAAGAGGTAAACATTCGTATTCTAACGGTGACCAATTCGTATTCTTTTAGTATATGTCAATATTTCATCTCTTTAAAACTGTATCTTCCAGGCAGAAGACTGGGGACCGGTCTCAGCCGGCTACTCAGCATCAGCCTACTCAGCCCAAGGGAAACGGTTAGACTCGCGATCGTTCTGCTACGGATAGGCGTGGCAGTAATGATAATTACCGTAACAACGCTGGACACTCCAACAGTAGAAGGTCCTTATACTTACTCATTTTCTTATGATTACATGTTATAATTCTTAATTCTAACACATTAGCAAATCTTCTACCAGGAATCAGGGTAACGGGAGGGACCAGAACCAGAGAAGTTCACAGCCTAACCATCCAGCTATCACTGGTATTCAATCTTACGATTATCCGCATTGTCCTTTGTACCTCTTTACCATGTCTCATGTGTATTGTTCTTATCAGGCTCTCGGCCAGTCAGGACACCTGCTGGAGGATATACTCGTCCTCTTTGGTCTACTTGCTACTGTAGGCACCCAGGGCCATGTCGCCGCGACATCAACGCATGCTACAAGTGTGGTCTTCCTGGCCATCGCATGAAGGATTGCCGCAAGGGCGAAATGGAGGGTACATCAGGACATGCTGATACCAATCCGCCTCCTACTAGTGGACGCGTTTACACGACATCTCGCGATCAAGCCAACAAGTCTACAGGTACCATCACTGGAATCTTGTATATGTATGGTCAAGTTGCATGTGTTCTGTTTGATACGGGTGCTACTCACTCGGTCATTGCTACTGTATTTGCCAAGAATGTTAGGATACTCCCAATACCACTAGAGAATATACTGAGTATTTCCACGCCTTTGAGAGGCTCTGTACGCATGACCCATGTGTACAAGAGCCTTCCCAAGAGTTTGACGATAGGGTTCGTCCTGTTGACACACTTCCGCTGGACATGAATGATTTTGACATGATTTTGGGCATGGATTGGTTATCCAAGCATCATGCTACCATAGACTGCCATTCATATCGAGTCATCTTCGGTGATGTTAATGCACCAGAGTACATTCACAACGGGTTTGTACCCGGAAGGTCTGTACAAATGATATCAACCCTGCAAGCACGTGCATTACTTTCACATGGTTGTGAGGGTTATCTAGCTACAGTTCATGACATGGATGCTGAATCTCCATCAATTCAGAATCCGCCGATTGTGTCAGAATTTCCATATGTATTTCCAAAAGAACTTCCGGGCATACCACCTGCACGTAAAGTAGAATTTAATATCGAGCTCATCCTAGGAGCTGAGCCGATTTCCAAGGCTCCTTATCGCATGGCTCCCATAGATTTGAAGGAGCTAAAGGATCAATTGCAAGAACTTCTGGAATGAGGCTTTATTCGATCGAGCGCATCTCCATGGGGCGCACCGGTCTTATTCGTCAAGAAGAAGGACAGTAGTATGCATCTTTGCATAGACTATCACGAGCTCAACAAGATTACCATCAGGAATAGGTATCCGCTACCACGTATAGACGATCTATTTGACCAACTCCAAGGGGCCAAACATTTCTCCAAGATTGATCTAAGGTCGGGCTATCATCAACTACGGGTTAAGGAGCAGGACATCGCCAAGACTGCTTTCCGTACACGCTATGGCCACTACGAATTTGTAGTCATGCCATTTGGCCTTACTAATGCTCCAGCAGTTTTTATGGATTTGATGAACAGAATCTTCCATGATATTCTTGACAAGTTCGTCATTGTCTTTATTGACGACATCCTAATTTTCTCTAAGTCCAAGGAGGAACACGAAGACCATCTTCGTATAGTACTACAGATTCTTCGCCAGAAGCAGTTGTATGCTAAATTCTCCAAGTGTGAGTTCTGGTTAGACAAGGTGGCATTCTTAGGTCACATTGTATCAGCAGAAGGAATCACGATGGATCCAGCGAAGGTTGAGGCTATTACCAAGTGGCCAAGGCCGACATCAGCAACTGAAGTCCGCAGTTTCCTAGGCTTCGCTGGTTATTACCGTAGGTTCGTGGAGAACTTTTCCCGTTTAGCACTACCATTGACCAAACTGATGCGGAAAGGGGAGTAATTCGTCTGGACTGAAGAAAGAGATAAGAGCTTTGAATACCTAAAGCAGAAGTTAGTATCTGCACCGATTCTTACTCTCCCGTCTGGTACAGGTGGATTTCAGATCTATAGTGATGCATCGGGGAAGGGACTTGGCTGTGTTCTCATGCAACATGGGAGAGTGATCGCGTACGCTTCACGACAGCTTAAGCCTTATGAGGAAAATTACCCTACGCATGACTTGGAACTTGCAGCAGTCGTGTTTGCATTAAAGATATGGAGGCACTACCTATATGGAGAATCATGTGACATTTTCACGGACCACAAGAGCTTGAAGTATATCTTCACTCAGCGTAAATGGAACATGAGACATAGGAGATGGTTAGAGCTGTTGAAGGATTATGACATTAATCTGTAGTATCATCCCGGCAAGGCGAATGTAGTGGCAGATGCACTTAGTAGAATGTCTGGAATGATAAACGGCATTAAAATTGAGGAGGAAATTATAAGAGACTTGGAGCGACTAGACATAGAGATCATGGTACGTGGACAGCATGGTTACTGGGCTAATCTTAGAGTGGAACCTGAGTTACTCTCTAAGATCAAGGAAGCTCAGAAGGATGATGGTCATATCTGGGCGATAATTCAGAATTTGGAGAAGCAGACAGAATTCCGAGTAGACGCTGATGGTATCTTATGGCAGAGCACGAGACTTTGTGTTCCTAATGACCAAGAACTCCGGGAAGCATTGTTAGCTGGGGCTCATTGCTCCCCATTCTATATTCATCCTGGTTCGACCAAGATGTACCATGACATCAAGCAGTACTTTTGGTTGAGTGGTATGAAACAGGATGTTGTTACTTACGTATCAAAATGTCTTACCTGCGAGCAGGTTAAGATCGAGCATCAACGATCCGGCGGTCTTCTACAACCGTTAGATATTCCAGAGTGGAAGTGGGACAAAATCACCATGGATTTTGTTACTGGTCTTCCGCCGACAAAGAAGAAGCACAATGCAATTTGGGTTATCGTTGATCGACTTACCAAATCAGCTCATTTCTTACCGATCTGCAAGGAAGATTCGGTCAGTAAACTCGCTGATACTTATAGGAGGGAGATCATGAGACTTCACGGTGCTCCATCCAGCATCGTCTCAGACAAAGATCCTCGGTTCACTTTGTGATTCTGGAGAAGTCTGCAGAAAGCTTGGGGTACACAACTTAAGCTTAGCACGACTTTTCATCCTCAAACAGACGGGCAGTCAGAGCGAACGATTAAGACATTCGAAGACATGTTGAGGTCATGTGCGTTGGAATGGACAGGTGATTGGGACGATTATATCTGTTTGGTGGAGTTTGCATACAACAACAGTTGGAACGCAAGTATCAAGTGTGCTCCTTTCGAGATGTTGTATGGCAGAAAGTGTCGTGCCCCAATCTGCTGGGATCAGGTTGGTGAGCGAACACTTGAAGGACCAGAAATGATGGAGTTGACTAATGAGAAGGTCTCAGTAGCTAAGCAGAAACTGCAAGAAGCACGGTCACGTCAGAAGAGTTATGCAGACAAGCATCATAGGGACTTACATTTTAACGTAGGATATCACGTTTTCCTTAAGGTTTCGCCGACACGTGGTGTTAGACGTTTTGGAATCAAAGGGAAGCTCAGTCCTCGATTCATCAGACCGTTTGATGTCATTGAACGAGTCGGTGAAGTATCTTACCGTTTAGCGTTACCTCCGCAGCTTTCTCATGTTCACGATGTTTTTCATGTGTCCTTACTCAGAGGGTATAAGTATCATCCCCTTCACATGGTTCAGTATCTACTGGAACAGATTCGTGAAGATCTCACTTTCATAGAAGAACCCGAACGAGTTCTTGACAGACAAGAACGGGTCATCAGATGGAAGACGATTCCATTCATCAAAATCCTTTGGAGGGATCATACCGAGCCGGAAGCCACTTGGGAAACAGAGGAGTCTATCCGGGCTTCTTACCATCATTTCATATTTTAAATTCGGGTATGTTCTTCTTTTCCAGTTTACTTTATCTATTATTCAGGAACGAATTATTCTTTTTAGGGGGGAAGAGTTGTAAAACCCGCATGCTTTTACCATGAATAGTACCCTTACGATCGTACGTACATGATTAGAACTTTCCTTTTGTAGCACGTTTACGTTTCACGAACAATAATTACAAGTATTACGTACTTGTTATAACACGATAAGTATTTATTATGTATTAAGACACAATAATTATTTCAATAATAATTATAATCACGAACATACGAACATGAAAACATGAACGTAAATTGTAAAATCCGCATGCTTTTACCATGAATAGTACCCTTAAGATCGTACGTACTAGATTAAAACTTTCCTTTTATAGTACGATTACGTTTACGTGTTAGGATTTTACGTATTACGTACGTGTTAGAACACGATAAGTATTTATTACGCACGAACACGCAATAATTATTTAAACAATAATTAATCACGAACATGCGATCATGAAATCATGAACGTAATTAAATCACGAGCTAATATTAATTACGTATATATATATATTTATTACGAACACGAATAAATATATTAAGTCACGATCGATAACTAATTAAAACACGTAAATTACGAACACGAGAACACACGAGAACACACTATAATATTTAGACTCAAGAAATGTATGGGTTACCCCATGTGGGCCCCATACCACGAAATTAGGGAGGGAAGATGGGTTTAGCCCATCAATTTTTACTAAAACAAGGAATTAGGAAACATTTTAGTCATTTTTCACTTTACAGGAAAACACCAAAAACCCTAAAAAGTTTTTCTCCTTCTCCTCTTCTTCTTCTTTTTGGCCGCCACACATAAACACACCAAGGAGGGTGTTTATTTGATTTTGATCTTGGTTTTTGGTGCAAGTGTTCGTGTGTGTTCATCCTCGTTAGATCCACGCATTCGGTATATTCTTTTTATCCTTTTCTTTTTTATTTGATCTAATAAAATAATTAAGAACATGATGTTTTTAAAAACCTAATTAAAAACATAGATCAAACATGTAAATGGTTTTTGGGAAAATCAAAAAGGTTGTTTTTAGGGGTGTTTGTTTGGCCGGCGCCTAAACCGAACCCCAAGGGGGTCTCGGTTTGGCAAATAAACCACCACCGAGACCATATGGTCTCGGTTTGGTTGGTGTGGGTCCCACGGCAGCAGCAAGACAAGGGGAACCCCGAAGTGGTTCGGGGTATGGTGTCGATTTTATGTCCGGTTCATGGTTCTTAGTCAAGATCCGTTTCACGGTGTATGTTAAGATTATTATTTTCTGTAATCATATGTTAAAAGTAAATTAATAAACATGACATGATTAATTTAATAACATGACTTAGGTTATATTAATTATTAAAATCATGAAATTATTAACCTAAGTATTTTATATTTTTAGACTTATAATTAATTCATTATTTAAAAACCATGGTTATAATTAATTAATTAACATGACTTAGGTTATATTATTAATAAATAATAATACATGTTTTAACCTAAGTATTTAACATTATTTAATTAAAAACATGATATACATTAATTAAATATTTTAACCTATAGTTTATTTTAATTACATGAAATAATTAATAAACTATACATTATATCATATGACTTAGAAAATAATCATGAAAACACTTAGGCTTATATACTTAGCTTAGTTAAACAGCTTATATCTAATTATGGAAACTTTCTATTTTTAGAAACTTATTTAAATAAGGCAGCTAATCTATTTATGAAACTTTCTATTTTTAGAAACTTATTTATTTCAGGCAGCTAATCTATTTATGGAAACTTTCTATTTTTAGAAACTTATCTATTTTAAGCAGTAATTCTATTTTTGGAAACTTTCTATTTTTGGAAACTTTCTATTTTTGGAAACTTTCTATTTTTGGAAACTTTCTATTTTTGGAAACTTTCTATTTTTGGTAACTTTCTATTTTTGGAAACTTTCTATTTTTGGAAACTTTCTATTTTAGGAAACCTGCTATTTTTGGAAAGTTACTTATTATTACACAGTAAGTATAATAATACATGAAATACCAGAAATACTTAATCAGAGTAAACAGAATATAAGATAAACACAGTTTCAGGCTTAAAATAGTAAAACATGATAAGAACATATAAAATAAGCTAAGACATGACATAAAATCAGTTACGTATTAGTAAGCAGATACTTATTCATGTATGTATTTATGTAGCATTAGTGATACGGAAGTAGGATTCCTCCCAGTTCGTCTTCTTCGTTCACTGGACATAAGGTACGGATTCCCGTCCTTTCAGTATGGACATTCTTTCCTTATTAGGATTACCCGTATGCAGCCAAATGTTTTCTCGTAGTATAAGTTATGTGTTTGTTTTGCTTATGTTTAATTTAGAATACCTATAGCCATATACATACATGACCAGTTTCACCTAGTTATGGAGGTACCATAACCATAACATTAGAGGCACCGATGTTATGACTTCACCACGACGGAGTGATTGCTCGTGGCGTCCCTTCAGCTTTTGGCCATTTATATTATATTTATCATGTGGGGCGTATGGGTGCATCCTAGTTACATGTTTCAGTCAGGATTTCATGGTGAATGTGGTGTGTGCCTTGCATCCTTCACAAGGAGCTGATCCCTCCTACCCAAAACCAGTATATTAAATTAGAGACAACCCCTCTAATTTGCATGATGAGGTCACCCCTCCAAGTATTCATGCACGGTGGATTTTCATGACCTATATTGGCTAATGGTAAAATATGTTAAACAGTTTTCATAAGATAAACATAAGGCTTTTCGAACTATAAAACCAGTTTTATGAACATGTTCCAGGTTTTCCAGGACTTATACATTTCCGCTGCTATTAAGTCTCTATTATGTTTTAGTCACTTATACTATGTCTATATCCGTGCACTGAGCGTTTAGCTCAGCCGTTAATTTCCTTTCCATGTCCCCAAACGGCAGGTACCCTAGGAAAGACTCGAGCATTTGGAGGACGTGCATACGATGGAAGCTGCTAGAGACTTCTTTTCCTTTTTGCCTTCATATACTTATGCTTGCTTAGTCTTTCATTCATTTCTTTTACTTTATTATGTTTTGGGCTTATGTTTGGGAACTGATGTTTGATTCCGGTTATCCCTATGGTCATGTAATGTTTCAGACATTTATCCTTGTATGCTTTGATGACACGCCATAATTACACGTGACATTCCATTTATCAAAATAGGGTGTTACGATTATGGTATCAGAGCCAAGGTTTCGACCTGTAGGCTCTAAAACTTGACTTGTGACTAGTGGGTAGTCACCAGGAGCTTCCTAAGCCAACGTTTGTTATTCCACGTATTGATGATTTCAGCGCATTGTTGTTTTAACCATGACGTTTTCAGCACCTTGAGGTTTTAACCTTGATGTTTTCATCGATATTGTTTTTACTAATATGGATGGCAACCGTCATTCATATTTAGTTATGTGTCATTGTTTCATGCATAATGTTCCTCGTGAATTGTGGCTATGTGGACTGAACCCCAGTAGTTCATAATTAGTCACATAAAAAAAATTCTGATAAGTTTTGACATATGAGTTTCATTTATTTATGTTTCATGTATCATTGTTGCAGGGATTATGACTAAGTAATGGTTGGTACAGGACTGGCCCTATTTAGTCGCATGTGCTTTTATCGAAACTTTTAATTTTGGGACCGACCCATAGGCGTCCCCTCGCCACGTCTTTTGTTTTGGGACCGACCCATAGGCGTCCCCTCGCACATATAAAGGTTTTTATAAACTAACATTACGCATCCATGCACTGTTTTCATGCATAAAATTTTTCTCATGATTTATTGGCATAAAATTTTTTTCATTTCCCCTCATAAGTTACTATGCTTTTATGTCAAGTATGTTTTCATACTGTCATGGTTAACTTCGGTTTCATGCTGATTATGTTATACACTCCTTTATGATAGATCGTTTTATGTTCCTTCATGATAATTCCGTCTTCATGTTGATTACATCTTACGACTCTTTTGTTATTTATGCTTTCATGCAAGACATTGTTGGATTTCATTGAATTCTGCTTTCATGACAGTCATGGTTGGTTTTAATCGATCATGCTGTCAGGCAAATCATCGTTGAATTTTGTGTAACCACACTTTAATATTTCTCGATATAACCAAAATGATGTCTATGCTAATACTGTCAGGTTATCATGATGGTTTTCCTAACCGTTTAACCGATATACTTTCCTTAAATCATGATAAATGATCGACCCCATACCGATCATTTCATGTGCATTCCACGTGTACTCCGCGTACCGTATTTCATGTGTATTACACATACCTTAATCCATGTATATTTCACTTGCAATACTTCACGAGTATTCGCTAGTCGATTCTGAATCACCTCAGGCGTATTTTTCAATTGTTGATATTCTACAAGATTGCTGATGCCGCTCATAACTGGGAGATGTTACTAAAGGTTGATGCTGCTGACGTTCGCAGACGCTACGAGATGCGGATGCTGTACACAACCTGGAGATCCTACAAGACGAACACAAAGGCGTCAAAGCAAATCAATCGGACGAGAAGATGCTTCACCTTAGACGATTTCCATCAATCATTGTCCCTAATTCTTAGTTACATGTCACACGTCATTCGGCTGTCATTTCAGCCATATGAGTGCAAACCGGTACCAGCCGGCCACTCAGCTGAATAGTTACATGAATCACGGTCATGAGAATGACCGTCATGGAACTGACAGACAGGACGATAGTAACCACTACTATGACAGAACTATCCTAGAAATCGCAACCGAGACTCCGGCCGCGGACGTGATCAGACATACAAAGGATCAGTAGTCCAACCGATCCGCCAAGTCTGGCCTAATAACCTAATATTGTAGTTCTATTATTTTACGTCTCGAGACACATGTCAAGACATCAGTCAAGACACATGTCTCACGTATACTTTCTGAAGACACATGTCAAGACATAAGTCAAGACACATGTCTCACGTATACCTCCTGAAGACACATGTCAAGACACCAGTCAAGACATATGTCATGCTTATAGTTCCAAGAAACGAGTCAAGACACATGACTCACGTCCAACTATGGAACATTTATAAGAAATTCAGGGTACCCTCCAAGGGTATATCTATTTTGTTGTGCCATGTATTAATCAGGCCACAAGAATTTCAATACCATTATCGGCACATCAGTGAGAACTGTCACGTTGCCGATGTCACTTTCATTTCTTTCACCATAGTTCATATATTCATGACCATGAAGGACGCCTTTCGTATTCCCACGCATACGAAGGTTTTCCTTCAGCTTAATGATGAGATCCAAGCTGCTAACGCATTTCCTCGGACACACACGAGATGAATTTTATCCTAATTATGGACTATGAACAGCACACCATGCTACGATTCATAATTATGTACAGTAATGTTCAGGCTCCTGAATACATTCAGCTTGATTTTCCATCAGGAAAATCTGTACAATTATTTATGCTTACAAGCATGTGCGTTGTTAGCCATGGTCACTAAAATTTTCTAGCTGTCAGTACGACACGACTACTTAAATCCTTTTACGCATAGCCAGTTGATTATTCCAAAATCTTCCTATACATTCCAGAAGAACCTACAAGGAGAAGAATGGTAGCATGAGATTATGTGTCGACTACCGTCGATTTAAAATAAATCACCATTCATGACCGTTATTCTCCTCCACGTATTGACAACATGTCCAATCGACCTTATAGTGTTAATCACTTTTCCAAGATCGAACTCATGATCATGCTGCCAACAGTGACGAGTGAAAAAGCAGGACATGTCCATGACTGCTATTCGTACACGACTCGGTCATGCTAGATTTATGATTTTGAATTAGTCTCATCAATGCTCCAACGAAATTATAAGAATGAGTTTCCATGAACTCATAGCAAATTCATCAGTGTTTTCATTAAGGATAACCTGATTTCCTTTAAGCCTAGAGAAGAACAGGAAGACCATATCTGCAATATGTTGCAAATTCTATGACAAGAGAAATTTTACCCTAGAAAATTTTCCAATATCATTTCTATTTGATTACAGTGACATGCTGAATCACATGGGTTTCTACGGTTAATCCTACCATGACTCAGCTTATGCATAAAAGAGAGAACCCTACACTACATTAGGTGTTCTAGAAAATCCTACGCTAGGAGAAGTCTAGATTCAGAGACTCAGAGTTTCGCAAACTCCTATGTATCAAGTTCTACGAAGCAAGATACACTTACGTTCATATCTAAGTACCTGACATACCAACAGGTTAAGATAGGACACCAACAGACTGGGATGTTTTTCATCATCTGAAATTGTGAATTGAAATGGGACAAGATCTCCATGGATTTTGGTTACCAGATTAACGCAAACTCAGAAGAAACATGATGCTATCTGAGTTATTACAAACAGTTTGATCAAGTCTACAGAATCCTTACATCCGCAAGGATTTCAGAACCAACAGATTGATCGGACATGTCCCAGAAAAGGCTCATCCGATCACTTGGCAATTTCTCAGTTATCGGGTCAGACAAATATTCGTAATTGTACCCCTTATTTACCTCACGTCCTTGTTCTAATTTCACAACTTGCTTTCGCGCTCGCGTTCATGACACTGTTAACGTTCATGTGGCATCTCGAATTACGATTTTATGTTTGTTTTTCTCATTCTGGGAAGTTTTGCAAGAACTTTAGAGACCAGACCCAAGTTTAGCATAACTCTCTATCCTCAGATAGACGTTTCTCGTCGTATTCTATGTCTCACCTTGTAGCGTTTGGCGTTACCGCCATTATATTCTATGTTCACGATATGTTTCACATGTCGTGTACATTCCACGTTCCTCATATCATGATCAAGATATGTTACACGTATCATGGATCACGATATGTTTACTCATATTACACTCGTCATATTTCCACGTATCACATTCAAAAATTCTCACGTATTACGTTCAAAATTTTTCACGTACTATGTTTCCTTATGTCTCGCGCATCGTTGCTAATTATCAGTTAAGTCAGATTGTCTTGCATCGTAACGTTTCAGTTACCCTTGCACGTTAACTCTTATTTTTTTTTCTTTCCTCAATCGAATTTAGGGGATCTACCTTAAGTTGATAACCAAGAACTTCTTCGTATTCCAATTCAAGGTCAGGAGGACCAAGATTTATGATTTGTGGCAAGATCTTGTGAAAGAACCATTCCAAGAGGGAAGCCACTTGGAAACGGACAAGTCCATCCGGACTTCTTATCCATTTTTCTCTTATCAATTAGATATGTCCTTTCAGTAGAGTCACGTTCCATGTCCTTTCAAGACATGTCACGTTCCAAGTTCCTTCTACCATGACGTTCATTTACCTTACATACCCTCTCGGTTTGGTATGTTCTTCTTTTCCAGTTTACTTTATCTATAATTCGGGGACGAATTATTCTTTTTAGGGGGGAAGAATTGTAAAACCCGCATGCTTTTACCATGAATAGTATCCTTAAGATCGTACGTACAAGATTAAAACTTTCCTTTTATAGTACGATTACGTTTACGTGTTAGGATTTTACGTATTACGTACGTGTTAGAACACGATAAGTATTTATTACGCACGAACACGCAATAATTATTTAAACAATAATTAATCACGAACATGCGATCATGAAATCATGAACGTAATTAAATCATGAACTAATATTAATTACGTAGATATATATTTATTACGAACACGAATAAATATATTAAGTCACGATCGATAACTAATTAAAACACGTAAATTACGAACACGAGAACACACTATAATATTTAGACTCAGGAAATGTATGGGTTACCCCATGTGGGCCCCATACCACGAAATTAGGGAGGGAAGATGGGCTTAGCCCATCAATTTTTACTAAAACAAGGAATTAAGAAAGATTTTGGTCATTTTTCACTTTACAGGAAAACACCAAAAACCCTAAAAAGTTTTTCTCCTTCTCCACTTCTTCTTTTTGGACGCCACACATAAACACACCAAGGAGGGTGTTTATTTGATTTTGATCTTGGTTTTTGGTGCAAGTGTTCGTGTGTGTTAATCCTCGTTAGATCCACGCATTCAGCATATTCTTTTTATCCTTTTCTTTTTGATTTGATCTAATAAAATAATTAAGAACATGATGTTTTTAAAAACCTAATTAAAAACATAGATCAAACATGTAAATGGTTTTTGGGAAAATCAAAAAGGTTGTTTTTAGGGGTGTCTGTTTGGCCGGCGCCTAAACCGAACCCCAAGGGGGTCTCGGTTTGGCCAATAAACCACCACCGAGACCATATGGTCCCGGTTTGGTTGGTGTGGGTCCCACGACAGCAGCAAGACAAGGGGAACCCCAAAGTGGTTCGGGGTATGGTGTCGATTTCATGTCCGGTTCATGGTTCTTAGTCAAGATCCGGTTCACGATGTATGTTAAGATTATTATTTTTTGTAATCATATGTTAAAATTAAATTAATAAACATGACATGGTTAATTTAATAACATGACTTAGGTTATATTAATTATTAAAATCATGAAATTATTAACCTAAGTATTTTATATTTTTAGACTTATAATTAATTAATTATTTAAAAACCATGGTTATAATTAATTAATTAACATGACTTAGGTTATATTATTAATAAATAATAATACATGTTTTAACCTAAGTATTTAACTTTATTTAATTAAAAACATGATATACTTTAATTAAATATTTTAACCTATAGTTTATTTTAATTACATGAAATAATTAATAAACTATACATTATATCATATGACTTAGAAAATAATCATGAAAACATTTAGGCTTATATACTTAGCTTATTTAACCAGCTTATATCTAATTATGGAAACTTTCTATTTTTAGAAACTTATTTAAATAAGGCAGCTAATCCATTTATGGAAACTTTCTATTTTTAGAAACTTATTTATTTCAGGCAGCTAATCTATTTATGGAAACTTTCTATTTTTAGAAACTTATCTATTTTAAGCAGTAATTCTATTTTTGGAAACTTTCTATTTTTGGAAACTTTATATTTTTGGAAACTTTCTATTTTTAGAAACTTTCTATTTTTGGAAACTTTCTATTTTTAGAAACTTTCTATTTTTGGTAACTTTCTATTTTTGGAAACTTTCTATTTTTGGAAACTTTCCATTTTAGGAAACCTGCTATTTTTGGAAAGTTACTTATTATTACACAATAAGTATAATAATACATGAAATACCAGAAATACCTAATCAGAGTAAACAGAATATAAGATAAACACAGTTTAAGGCTTAAAACAGTAAAACATGATAAGAACATATAAAATAAGCTAAGACATGACATAAAATCAGTTACGTATTAGTAAGCATATACTTATTCATGTATGTATTTATGTAGCATTAGTGATACGGAAGTAGGATTCCTCTCAGTTCGTCTTCTTCGTTCACTGGACATAAGGTACGGATTCCCGTCCTTTCAGTATGGACATTCTTTCCTTATTAGGATTACCCGTATGCAGCCAAATGTTTTCTCGTAGTATAAGTTATGTGTTTGTTTTGCTTATGTTTAATTTAGAATACCTATAGCCATATACATACATGACCAGTTTCACCTAGTTATGGAGGTACCATAACCATAACATTAGAGGCACCGATGTTATGACTTCACCACGGCGGAGTGATTGCTCGTGGCGTCCCTTCAGCTTTTGGCCATTTATATTATATTTATCATGTGGGGCGTATAGGTGCATCCTAGTTACATGTTTCAGTCAAGATTTCATGGTGAATGTGGTGTGTGCCTTGCATCTTTCACAAGGAGCTGATCCCTCTTACCCAAAACCAGTATATTAAATTAGAGGCAGCCCCTCTAATTTGCATGATGAGGTCACCCCTCTAAGTATTCATGCACGGTGGATTTTCATGACCTATATTGGCTAATGGTAAAATATGTTAAACAGTTTTCATAAGATAAAAATAAGGCTTTTCAAACTACATGTTCCAGGTTTTTCAGGACTTATACATTTCCGCTGCTATTAAGTCTCTATTATGTTTTAGTCACTTATACTATGTCTATATCCGTGCACTGAGCGTTTTTCTCAGCCGTTACTTTCCTTTCCATGTCCCAAAACGGCAGGTACCCTAGGAAAGACTCGAGCATTTGGAGGACGTGCATAGGATGGAAGCTGCTAGAGACTTCTTTTCCTTTTTGCCTTCATATACTTATGATTGCTTAGTCTTTCATTCATTTCTTTTACTTTATTATGTTTTGGGCTTATGTTCGGGAACCGATGTTTGATTCCGGTTATCCCTATGGTCATGTAATGTTTCAGACATTTATCCTTGTATGCTTTGATGACACGCATAATTACGCGTGACATTCCATTTATCAAAATGGGGTGTTACATAAATAATCACGAGCTTAGTATTACGTATTTATGTATATTTATTTCGATCATGAATAAATATAATAAGACACGAGCGATAACTATTTAAATCACGTAAAACACGAACACGAGAACAAGTATAATATTAGACACGGAAAAACATATGGGTTACCCCATGTGGGCCCATCTACCCGCGGCTAGACACAAGGACAAGGGCCAAGCCCATTTGATTTTTACTAAACAAGAATTAAGGGAAAGATTATTTTCATAATAACAAAATATTAGAAAAGATCAAAACCCTAATTCTCTCTTTCTCCTCTCCTTGGCCGCCGGGTATAAACACACGCCAAGGGTGTGTTTGTTGATTTTGGTGATTGATTTCGTGCAAGTGTGTTAGTGTTATCGTTCTCCTTTGATTCACGTAATCGGTAAACCCTAAAACCCTTTTCTTTTTATGTTTTGATTAATTGATCACATGAAATCATGAATGGTTTAAAAACAAGTAATTACATGTTATAAAATCATGGGGGTAAAATTTATTTGGGTTTAAGGGGTGTTTGTTTTTACATGTTATAAAATCTCGGTGTGTGTTGTGTGTCTCGGCCACAAGAGAAAAAGGAACCCCGACCTTGGTCGGGGTATGTTTGGTGCTCGGGTGGGTCTCGGCTAAAACAAGAACCACCACCGGCTTAAGCCGATGGCTAAATAAGGAAAGCAGGGGGAACCCCTAGCCGCGGCAGCAAGGGGAACCACCGGCTCGCCGGTGGGAACTTTTGCTAGCCGGCGGCTAGCGTTGACCAAGGGTGCGTTTGTAACCGGTTCACGGGGTTTACAAATACGGTTCACGACATGTTTAGATTCAAACACGGGTTCGGTTCATGGATTATTTTGCAAGTTAATTATTTTACAAGGTTAATTATTTTTCCAAGATTAAATTAAATTAATTAAAACATGCACATGATTAATTTAATTTATACATGACTTAGGTTATTAATATTATTATTAATACATGAATTTTAACCTAAGTAATTATCATTTTAATTAGACTATATAATTAATTGATTATTGAAATCATGACTTATAATTAATTAATTTGCATGACTTAGGTTATATTATTAATAGATAATAAATCATGTTTTAACCTAAGTATTTTTACCTTTATTTAATTAAATCATGTTATATTTAATTAAATACTTTAACCTATAGTTTATTAATTTACATGAAATAATTACTAAACTATACTATTTAATTACATGACTTAGAATATTAATCAGTAAATATTTAAGCTTATATAATTAGCTTAATAATCCAGCTTATTTCTATTTATGGAAACTTTCTATTTTTAGAAACTTATTTAATTAAGGCAGCTAACCTATTTATGGAAACTTTCTATTTTTAGAATCTTATCTATTTGAAGCAGTAAATCTATTTTTGGAAACATTCTATTTTTGGAAACTTTTTGTTAATGCAATAATGCCTAAAAACGTTACTTACATTTTTCGGTCTCGCTTAGTTTGATTACGACAATATGTAAAAACAAGCATTTACGAAAACAACAAAAAAACGAACTCTTGAGTTCAAGTATTTTTCATTTTACCCATTTTCACTTAAGGTATGAATAAACAAGTACTAACCTTAATCAAGTGATCAAGTGATTTAATCTTTTCTTAAAACTCACTTTTTATTAAGTGTGACAAGTTTTTTATTAGAATTTATTTTTAAGAAAATGTTTTATTAAATTAAATATTTGAAAATTTGAAAATGGCATATTCTTTATTTTATTTGGAATATTCTTTCAGGATATTTTATAATCAGATAAGACCTCCACCACTAAAGGACAAAAAGGGAGCGAAGTCTACTCCGGTGGTTCCCTAGTTCCTATGCGGTTCCTTATCGATAAGGTACAGCCGGCTGAGATAAGGAACCGCGGGCAGATATAGCCGTTGGCCCTTTGTCCTATAAATAGTGGACCATTCTCAGACTTTCTCTTCACCTCTTTTGCACATATATTTACAGATTCAAACATACTTCTTAAATCACTCAAATCCTTGATCATTTGATCGATTACTACTTGTTTAGAAGTGAATCTATCCCATCCATCCCTTCCTCTCCAAGTGCAAAGAGAAGAACACTATCCTTTTTAAGTGTTGAGTCCACCACCAAAGATCCTTTGAATATCAAATCGTATACATTTGTTGTTGTGTCATAGTTGTGAAGATCCAAGTAGTTGTGTCTATTTGGAAGTTGTGTATGTACTAAGTATAGTTGTGTAGATTAGTCCTAGCTACGATTAGGGCTCGACTTTTAGCTTAGAGTCGGAAATTGGTTAACTAACGTGTACGGTTTTCTACACCATAAGGAGCTTGTTGTGTAGTGAACTCTTGAGTAAGGAGTACTCGAGGAGTGGAGTAGGAACGAGGAGTGAGCTTCGTTGCCGAACCACTATAAATCCTTGGTGTTTGGTTTGATCTTTCTTTACCCTTAACTCTTTACATTCTTTATTCTTTGTGCATATACATTAGTTAGTATTAGTTTAGTTACACTATCATTGTTCATATTGTGCATAAGAAGATTTCACATATTTCCTCAAGCCTAAGTTTTTGAAAAAGGATATTTTGAAATCCATCCTTTAACAAGTAAATATAAGAAACTATTCAACCCCCTCTCCCCCCTTCTAGTTTCTACAATTGGTATCAGAGCGAGGTTGCTCAAGAATTTTTAAAGTATATTGTATTTTAAAACTTGAATCGATCTATGGATTCCAACAAGTACCTAGAAGGGCAATCTATGCAAAGACCACCACTTTTTGAAACCGATAGTTTTATTTATTGGAAAAATAGATTTGAGACTTATGTGAAATCAAAAGATTTAGATCTTTGGCATGTTATTACTAATGGTGATTTTTTACCTTATCAATTTAATGAAGTTTCTAAAACAAAAGAATTGGTCACTTTTGACAAAGTTAATGACGATACTAAAAAGAAACTTTCGAAAAATAATGAGGCTAAAATGGTGATTTATAATGCTTTACCTAAGAAAAAGCATGAAAGGATTTTTATGTGTGAAACCACTAAAGATATTTGGAACACTCTTTTAGTAACCCACCAAGGTAATAGCCAAGTCAAAGAAAGCAAAATCGATCTTCTTGTCCAACAATATGAACAATTTGTCATCTTAGAAGATGAAACTATTGATAGTGCTTTTGCTAGATTTAACACTATTATTACTAGTCTAAAAGCACTTGATGAAGGTTTTTCTAGCAAGAACAATGTTAGGAAGTTTCTAAGGGCCTTACATCCGAAGTGGAGAGCAAAAGTCACGGTGATTGAAGAATCAAAAGATCTCTCAACTTTATAACTCGATGAACTCATAGGCAACTTGAAGGTTCATGAGATGATAAATTTGAAGGACTCGGAATTGGTGAAAACCAAGAGTGAAAGGAAGTCTCTTGCACTCAAATCCAAGAAGGCACAAAGCGATCATGATAGTTCCTCGGATAGCGATGACGAGGAGTATGCATTGGCGGTGAGAGATTTTAAGAAGTTCTTCAAAAGACGAGGTCAACAAGTGAGGCAACCCAACAATGACAAGAAACCATTCTCAAATAATCGGTTTGCCAAGAACGAAAAAGGTGATAGGAATTGCTTTAGATGTGGTGATCCAAATCATTTCATTAGTGATTGTCCAAAGCCTTCACGCGATAAGAATCACACGGCGTTCGTTAGTGGTTCCTGGAGCGATATCGGTGAAGATGTTGATGACAACCCCAAAGAGAAGAAATGTCTTATGGCTCATACTTCTAAAGAGGTATATCCCGAAACCGAATATTATAGCAATGATAGCTCCACCTTAGATGATATTGAATTAGAAGGCCAATATGCTAATTTACACAAACTTAGCCTTAAATTCATAGGATAGAACAAAACCTTAAAATCAACCAAAACTGAGCTTGAAAATGAGATCAATGAACTTAGAGAGAAATTAGCCAAGCTTGAGAAAAATAAGAAGTTGATTTAGGTTGCTTAAGTTGTGAGAAACTTAGATTAGAGAATGAATATCTCAAGAGAACCTCCATTAAATTGGTAAAGTTCATGAAAGGTACGAGTGCTCTTGATGATATGTTAAACAAACAAATTCATTCTAAGGAAAGACTTGGTGTAGGTTTTAACTCAAATGAAGCATCAACTAGTGAACCTAAACAAGTCAGATTTTCAGAAAAATTGTCTGATGTACGCGGTCCCAGATTGTATGGGGCGGTTCCTTATCACTATAGAACCGCTGCCCTAGATAAGGAACCGCGGCCAGAAAGAGGTTTTGCTGAAAATCCTAAACTCTGAAAAGTCAAATTTAGGTGAACAACCAAAGCATCTTATTGTTAACAAGGTCAAATTACCCAAACTTGACGACAATGCCGTTGATAAGTTCTATAAGCCCTTGAGTAAACCTCTAATGGGAAATAGAAGTTTATCAAGACCATCCACTACTCCACCAAGAGTAAGGAATGAGTCTAAGCCTAGAAGTAGAACGACAACACCTAGAAGAAATAGTCAAAAAAATTCACGGCCTAGAAGTAAAACTCCAACACCTAGAAGGAATGACCACAACTCTAAACCAAGATCAAATACACCTAGGAGAAATAATGAACAACAAAATGGTTATATGAATTATCATCCTCCTCCATTTTATTCCCCATGTGGAACCCCTCCTCCATTCATGCATCCTAACCAAATACAAGGGATGTTTGGAACTAACAATTTTGGACCCATGAGATATTTGGGACCAAATGTTTGATCATGTGTGTTGTTACCTAGATATGCTTGGGAATTGATTTGGAACCCGACGAGTGGATTAAGGATAGTGGTTGTTCTAAACACATGACGGGTAATCGAAGTTTGTTCTCGCACTACAAAGCATATGATGGAGGTAACGTCACATTCGCTAGTAGTCTACGTGGTAATATCATTGGCAAAGCTTGTCACCATATCTCGATTCCTCGGTGCCCCAAGCAAGGGGAGTAAGCACCAAGGGGGAGTCTTTGCAAAGTCCGTCTCTTCAACACCGACTTGTGCAACCTTTTTTCTTCGACAAAGGGGGAGAAATGAATAAACTCGTCTTCGAAAATCTTGTTTTTGTGTGATTGAGTTTATGTATTGTCGGAATCAAAAAGGGGGAGATTGTTAATGCAATAATGCCTAAGAACGTTACTTGCATTTTTCGGTCTCGCTTGGTTTTGATTACGACAATATGTAAAAACAAGCATTTACGAAAACAACGAAAAACGAATTCTTGAGTTCAAGTATTTTTCATTTTATCCATTTTCACTTAAGGTATGAATAAACAAGTACTAACCTTAATCAAGTGATCAAGTGATTTAATCTTTTTTTTAAAACTCACTTTTTATTAAGTGTGACAAGTTTTTTATTAAACTTTCTTTTTAAGAAAATGTTTTATTAAATTAAATATTTGAAAATTTGAAAATGGCATATTATTTTTTGATTTGGAATATTCTTTCAGGATATTTTATAATCAGATAAGACCTCTACCACTAAAGGACAAAAAGGGAGCAGAGTCTACTCTGGCGGTTCCCTAATGCCTATGTGGTTCCTTATCGATAAGGTACCGCCGGCTGAGATAAGGAACCGCGGGCAGATATAGCCGTTGGCCCTTTGTCCTATAAATAGTGGACCATTCTCAGACTTTCTCTTCACCTCTTTTGCACGTATATTTCCAGATTCAAACATACTTCTTAAATCACTCAAATCCTTGATCATTTGATTGATTACTACTTGTTTAGAAGTGAATTTATCCCATCCATCCCTTCCTCTCCAATTGCAAAGAGAAGAACACTATCCTTGTGAAGTGTTGAGTCCACCACCAAAGATCCTTTGAAGATAAAATCTTATACATTTGTTGTTGTGTCATAGTTGTGAAGATCCAAGTAGTTGTGTATGTACTAAGTATAGTTGTGTAGATTGGTCCTAGATACGATTAGGGCTCGACTTTTAGCTTTGAGTCGAAAATTGGTTAAGCAACGTGTACGGTTTTCTCCACCATAAGGAGCTTGTTGTGTAGTGAACTCTCGAGTAAGGAGTACTCGAGGAGTGGAGTAGGAACGAGGAGTGAGCTTCGTTGCCGAACCACTATAAATCCTTGGTGTTTGGTTTGATCTTTCTTTACCCTTAACTCTTTACATTCTTTATTCTTTGTGCATATAAATTAGTTAGTATTAGTTTAGTTACACTATCATTGTTCATATTGTGCATAAGAAGATTTCACATATTTCCTCAAGCCTAAGTTTTTGAAAAAGAATCTTTTGTAAACCATCTTTTAACAAGTAAATATATGAAACTATTCAACCCCCCCCCTCCCCCCCTTCTAGTTTCTAAACTTTCTATTTTGGAAACTTTTTATTTTAGGAAACCTGCTATTTTTAGAAAGTTACTTATTATTACACAACAAGTATAATAATACAAGAAGTACAAGAAATACTTAATCAAAATAGACAGAATACATGATAAACACAGTATAAAGCTTTAATCAGTAAAACATGACATGAACATATAAAACAAGTTAAGACATGATATAAAACCAGTTACGTACTCAGTAATCAAATACTTATACACGTATGTATTTATGTAGCATTAGTGATACCGAAGTAGGACTCTCTTCCGTTCGTCTTCTTCGTTCACTGGACACAAGGTACGGATTCTCCGTCCTTTCAGTATGGACATTCTTCCTTATTAGGATTTCCCATATGCAGCCAACTATTTTCCCCAGTATATGTTTTATATGTTTCTGAATTGCTTATGTTTAATTAGATACCTAAAGCCATATACATGCATGACCAGTTTCACCTAGTTATGGAGGTACCATAACCATAACACTGGAGGCACCAGTGTTATGACTCTACCACGACGGAGTGATAGCTCGTGGCGTCCCTTCAGCTTTTGGCCATATTATTATTATTATTATCATGTGGGGCGTATGGGTGCATCCTAGTTTACATGTTTTAAGCAGATTATTCAAGTGAATGTGGTGTGTGCCTTGCATCCTTTACAAGGAGCTGATCCCTCCTACCCAAACTAGTATATTAAATTAGAGGCAGCCCCTCTAATTTGCATTACGAGGTCACCCCTCCAAGTATTCATGCGCGTTGATAATTCATGACCTATATTGGCTAATGGTAAATATGTTAAACAGTTTTTACAAGATAAACATAAGGCTTTTCAAACTATAAAACCAGTTTTAAATAGATATGTCAGGTTATTCAGGACTTAGTCTTTTCCGCTGCTTTATGCTTATATGCTTATATTATTCATGCTTTACTTGTATATCCGTGCACTGAGCGTTATGCTCAGTCGTATTCCTTTTCATGTTCCCAAAACGGCATGTACTCAGGGACGCTCGTAGACTTTAAGCGTACGTGCATATGGATTGGAAGCTTCCTAGCCTTCTTTACTTTATGCATTTCTTTATACTTTGATACTCATTTCCATGGACATTGTTTAGTCCTTTTTATTTATAGTACTTATGTTTGTGTGTGATGAGTTCTACTTTTGGGGTACCGATGTTTGATTCCGGTATTTTCTTTATGGTCATGTGATGTTTTATACATTTATCCTTGCATGCTTTGATAACACGTCATAATCACGCGTGACATTGCATTTACCAAAATGGGGTGTTACATTGAATATGAGATCAATTAATTCAATGGCTTGACTTAATGTGCTGGCTCATTCCCGACATGTGCGAAATGTTTTCGAATATCGTGGCATATGTTAAGGGGGAGCAAAATGGATTTGTACTTCAAAATGGATTTCATGGTGACGTATACTTACCCACAACATCTTAATTCACGACGGTGACGATTGTGGTGACATAAGGATGGTAGGATAGGTTATGTCCAATGATTCCTTCAAAACTGAAGGAATCTTCCCAAGGACATTCCATAGCTAGAAATAGTAGTCCTTAGGAAAGATGAAGAAAGTTTGTGAACGTAGCTGAATGCCGACCAAGTACTTAAGTTAGCACTGGAACAATTATAACAAGGTGCTAGTTATGACGTATTGGTAAGCATTGAAGGGGTTGAAGAATGAAAAATAATTGTAAAGATAAAGGGTGAAAAGAAATAAGCCCTCCTTACAACTTAGGCAGAAATCGTGTCAACACATATGCTGTTGAGATCATTTTTTAATGATGCTTGATATTGAAGATAGACGTCATGGACCCAGTGATGCAATGTATAACCCATCCCAGCTAACTCAGATATCTCTCAAAAGATATTTTATTTTAATCACATGGAGACAACGCATTATCTATTGATTTATTCACTCCGAATAAATTGGTATTGAAATGGTGGCACTCCTCTCCAGCCTACGATCACTAAAATCCAAAACGCACGATCGAGTCTAGAGCCATTTGAGATCATCAAATATCTCATTAGGACACACTTTCATAACTCCTTGCTTCTTCACATACTGTGAAAAGTAATAAAGATCTTAAGAGTCCTACGCAAAATCTTCATGATCTTGCCTGAACATCTGAGTAATACGAAAGTATTTACAAAGAAGATGGAAATCCTTCTTGAGCGAATATCAAAAAGCTCATGGTAGGTGACTTGTGCGATTATTTATGAATCAAACTTGTGATAATTAGAGAGCAACAATGGTTTAATTTTTAAATGAATTTAAACACGTTCCAGGCCTCTACGCAATATCTTAGTGATCTTGCCAGAACATTCAGAGTAATAATATTAAGTATTTATAGTGATGAAAGGAAATCCTTTTAGTGTTAACATCAAACAACACTTGGTAGGTAACTTGTAAGATTCTATATGAATCAAGCTCGTGACAACGGGAAAGAAACGATGGTGCGATTCTTTAATGAATCAAACTTGTTCCAAGAATCGGATTTGACGGCTTCAAATCATGCGGATAATTTAATCAAAATGATTCACTCGTTATGTTCGCAATCAGCTTTGGACGGTCGAATAAAGAGAACGGGTTTACCTGCGAAATTTTGTCAAGGTGGTTCTTCTTTGAAAATACCTGTCACAAGTACCATATTTAATATCGTTCAACGGTCTTCACCGACCGGAGGTATAATGCTACCGAACTATAATGAAATGTTAAAGGGCATTTCATCCGTGTATATGTTTTGTTGCTAACTGTCTTATGCAGCGTAACAAGAAGGTGGCATTGCGTTGTACAATCAAGAAGAAGTTGTCAACACATGCTTATACTGTATGCACTTAATACTTCAACAAATTCAAGAAATCCTAAAAGTCAAGTATTCCGCTGTATCAAACTCTGAAGCTTTCAAGAATTTATAAAGGTATAAGTATGTGGAACATGAAGTCACGAGGAGGCAAATTTCACAAGTGATGAATACACAAGGTCAAGGCAAGAAAACATGCTCAAGACTAAACTCAAAGATCTCATCAGCATATTCACAAGAACAAGATCGAAGACTCAAGAATAGTATGCTAGGTTTAAGATTTTTGTAAAATGGTGTGACCTCCTTTACGGGGAGATTATTGGAAATACGTTTTTTCAAAGAAAGTCTCGGTCACATCATTATTAGCATAGCTAGCTAAACATCACGAGCTATAGACAATTTAGGACTTTGTAACTTGGAGTGACCTCCCTTAGGGGAGATTGTTGGAAATACGTTTTTACGTATTTAGAAAGGATCGGTCACTCCAACGATATATACGTAGTATGGGCTCGTGATCTAGTTATGTAAATATATAACCCATAAAGCCCACATGTAGGGTGGGATATACATACCCCTCCTAGCATGTTAGGAAGGGTTGTTGGTTCCTATTTCACAAATCTAATCTTTCTTTCTCTAATCCTCTCCTTTTTCTCTCTAACTTTCTCTCTCTTGTTCTTAATCTCTCTCACTCTCTTTATATCATTACAACACATAAACAATCCTAAAAAACGTGGACCTACATAATGTTTTTCATTTTTATTATTTTATATTTAATTTTTTATCGAACTTAAAATCGAAAAAATCTTTAAACATTACTACCTCCGTCTCAAAATTATTATCCACAGAAAAGAATTACACAGTTTAAGAAAAATGCATTAATTACTGTTTTGTTTTCTACGAAAGCATAAAAAATATAATTTTATCATTTACTAATTAATTGGTGTTTCTTTTATTTTTATTAATATCAATTTGAACTAAAGGTAATATAGTAAACTTAAATAAATCTAACTACTATTTTAAAAATAAACAATAATTTTAAGACGGACTAAAAAAGAAAAATTGACAATAATATTGAGACAAAAGTAGTATAACTTGTCATGTTTTATCACATTTTTTAATTTTTCATCTCAATAAAAGTTACGTTTTGGATTATATTTTTATTTGCATACTTATTTGGAGACAATAGATATACACTTTGTTTTTTTATAAGGATAGGTTGTCTTATGTCATGATTTGAGTCATTTTTAAAAACACGACTTAATGGTACAAGTAGTGTATTGTATTTCGTGTTTTTAAGTGTTGAGCTACCACCGTTACATCAAATGATATGATTAAGGATAACGTTAAATGATGGCATGATACTCACACCATCACTCGTGTTTTCGGCTATTTTTCTCGTGTTATGGGTTTAAAAATTGAGATACTCGATAACACCAGAAATATGATGTTTTAAAGAAAGAAGTGTTTTAGATGTTACGGAGTACTTTGATGTTATAAAAAAAATGATATTATGACAAATTAACAACACTTTTCTCATAACATAAAATGATTTGACTCGAAAAAATATCTAATGCTCTCATAGTTAACACAACCGGTTCCCAATCATAACCGGAGGTCCTCACTCTCTTATACCAGAAATCAAACAATACACTAATCCAAAGCAACTTATAATCACGTTTTACATTTCTTATGTGAACATGATCCACATTACAAAATTCAAAAGGTTTATTTAATCAAAATATACGTTAACTAGTGATAGATGGATTTGTGCATGAAATATGACAGCTTGAAAGGATAAGAGTTGAGTTGACAAATGAAAAGGGGCTGTGTACGTACGTGTAAAAGTACGTGCTAGGTATAGCTGTAAAGGGGCTCACGTGTTTAGGGGGTGTTTGGATGTGCGGTTAGAAGGAGATTATCTCCAAATCTCAGTTATAAAATGGAGATAAGTTAAAAAAAAGTATTTGGGAAATAAATGGAGATAAGTGATTATTTGCGTTTAGAAGCTCCAAAATGGAGTTTTGAAAAAGTTAGTAGAGAGCTACTTATTTCATTTTCAAAATGGAGTTTTGGAAAAGTAAGCTTTCAAAATGGAGTTTATTATCAAATAATCAAATTTGACAAACACTCAAAAAAGTGATTATTTGATTATTGCGATTTCAAACTGAAATATCAAATCCAAACACTATTTTTTAAAATGGAATTTTCAAAATGATGATTTTTCAAAATGGAGTTTTCAAAATGGATAATTTGTTTTCAATAAGCACATCCAAACACCCACTACAATACATAAAACGCCGTTCACTTGTTCAACCCTTTCGCCACCTCGCTTAAACACGAGGCTTATTTTTTGAGATAATCATGTGCACCTCGGTAAAAAAAAATGTTTTTTCCAAAATGATCAACTTAAACCATACACACTTAGAGCATAAGGAGTCATTACTCCAAATGACTCTTTTTTGGTGTGACACGTCAGCGAAACTCATTCAGTCACTCACATGAAAAAATCAGAAGAGTTATCAGTCCAAGTAACTCCCTTTCGTGGGTCCCACTTTTTTTTTATTTCTCACATTTTCAAATTAAATTAATTCATTTCATAAATAAAAATAAATATTACAATCCTAAAAAATAGAAAAATATAACTTCGAATAAAAAAAACGATTACGAGAAAAATTACGAAAAAAAAAACTACTTGTTGGAGGAGTCTTTCGAATTTTCAACGTCGCGGTATTGATTGGTATTCGGCATTTTCGCGCGTAGACGAGCCTTAATTTCTTCTTTTTTAAAGTTTATAAACGCGACCGACTCGGGATCCATGTTGGAGGTGTCATATTTGAGAAATTTCAACTCCTCCATTTCGGCAATCGTGTCGTCTTTGCGTTGTGAAGCCGCATACGCTTTTTGCGCGGCTTCACGACGGAGACGAATGTCATAGGTAACCGCGTCATTAAATTGAGACGAGTTACTTTCTCAGGTACTCGCCGATGTTTCGGAACGGCTTTTTTTCCCGGGCCGTTCTTTACCGGCGGGGCGGGGTCGTTGATCGCGTTGGAAAAGCTCGTCCGTATTCATCGGCATCGCAAACGAACCGCCTTCCTCGTTCTCGGTCAAATCAACCGGGGCAACCTCGGGTGCGTCCCATTTCGGGGACTTCCTCAAAAAATTCCATGCCTTTTCGTGATTAAACGTGGCATTTCTATTCTCGTCCGCGTTTAATGCCCCGAGCCCGTTCAATCACATCAACCTTGCTTTCGCCACTTTTTTTGTTCCGATGACATTTCTTGTAGATGGCGTTCCACTTCATAATATTATGATGCATCGGATTCCACTTACCCGTAAGCATGTCTTTGGTACGTTCTTGATGATTTCTTTCGTTAAACACCCGGGTAATCTGAATCTAAAGAGTGTCTCTTTTTTTGTGACGCCCAACTTTCGGATCTTCGGATGTTGCGATGTAACACTCGGCAAGCACGGCTTCTTCGTCCTTGGTCCACCGACCAAGACCTTCACTCGGAACGGGTTCTTTTGATTTTTTTGCCGGGTTTTTCTTTCGGCTTTTTTTTTGTTGGTTCGGTTTCGGGTGGTGGAATTGAGCTTGTAGATTGGAGTGATAGGCGTCTTTGGGTGGTATAGCTTGATATTCTTCTTGTTGCTTTTGTATAAAAGCTTGATTTTCGGGAGTCATCGGACCTTTGGTAGGAAATCCAGGGAATTGCGAATTGGACGTAGTTTCGTCACCGGCACCCATGTTGGATTGAAGGAGGTGGGTGAATCCGAACCAATTTTCGCCGGCCATTGTGTGTTTGTGTTTGTTTATGAGAGAATGATTTGAATGAGAGAATGATTTGTGTTTGTGTGTAAAAAATGATATAGGATATGTAGTATATATAGAGTTTAAAATTGAAATAATCTAGGCATTGGGCATTTAATTAAATTTTTTTTTTAAAAGAAATAATCTAGCCGTTGGGCATTAAGAAAAAAAAAAGTCTTTTTTTTCGAAATAAACGGCTAGTAGCCTTTGGTTTTTAAAAATTTTTCAAAAAAATCAATTTTTTTAAAACACTTCTCGCGCCGAGTGGGTTGCCCCACGCCCATGGCTCACGCCGTGGGTTTTTGGTTTCCTGGGAGCCATCACATGAATCGCGCCGCGGGTTTGACACCCCACGGCGCCATGACTCCGGGTGCTCTTATAACATGTGTCTTCTCTTATGACAAAAGTAAAATTTTTATGGCAATTTACATAAGTTATCCATATGTTTCGAAATTATGATTTGTTTATCGAATTATCGGCTTAGCTCAATTGGCCACAAAGGTTTTACTAAGAGGCTGTTTGGTTGGGGATATTATAAGATATTGGGAGATATTTAAAATATTTACATTTTAATTTCCTCTATATATTATGTTTGATATGGCTAATGAAGGAATTTTAGATTCCCCAAATTCCCAAAATGGAGGATATTAGAATTACTCCAAAAAGTAAGGAATTTTAATTTACTTCAAAATTACCTTTTATAAACTTTTTTCTAGTCGTTTTTATTTGGATTTTTATATTTATATAAAAAATTATAAAATTTAAAAAATTTGTATAAAATTTGTTTTTTTGTTTTTTACTTTTTTAAATAGCAAAAATAAAATTTATATAAATTGTTTATAAAATCTAAATAAATTTTTTATAAAATTTATATAAATTCTATAAAGAATTATTGAAATTTTTTATAAAATTTATAGAAATTCTATAAAAAAATTTATTGAATTTTTTTTATTAAATTTATAAACTTTTTTTAAAAAATTTATATAAATTTTTTATAAAAATTCTTGAATTTTTTTATAAAATTTATATAAACTTTTTAAAAACATTTATAAATATTATATAAACTTTTTATAAAACTTATATAAAATTCTTATAAAATTTATTATAAAAATCTTATATTTTTTTTATAAATAGTTAAAATTCGATTTTTACTCTTTTTTCAATAAAAAATTTATAAAAATTATTTATTTGTTAATTGGTTCAACAAAAATCAAGATTTCAAAATATTAATTGTTGCCAACCAAACATGTTTAGGCATTGAAAATTCTAGAATTTTTAATTCTTAGAAATTTTAATTACTGGAATTTAAAATTATAAAATTTCAATATCTTGAACCATATGGCACCTAAGTGTTTTTCTTGGGGAGGATTCCTAGAAGTCTTGAGTTCAAGACCTGCTAAGGGCTTTTCAAGCGAAGCAGATAAAGAGTATAACATAACCAGGGATATCACCCGTGGGTAATGAGTACGGGTATCTCAAACCCGTCACCCACACACATGGATTTTACATACCCATCACTCATCCGTCACACACTAGTGGGTATAATTATCTACCCATACCCATACCCGTAGGTAAACCCATAGGTTAATGCAATGAAAAAAGAATCACAAAATCTTATACAAAAAGTAACTATGAAAGTGTGCTTCAAGAAACTCAATTAAACATATCTATAAAATTATGAAACTACAATAAATGAATTACTATTTAGATGTGTTAGAGAATTAGAAGCGTGTCGTGCATCTGATATAATGAGTAAGATATGTTAGAACTATAAAACAGTAGTAGCATACACATATTAATGTGAATGAACTGACGTTTTTTAGCACAAGAAATGACGAACTAGATTATCCATGTATATATATTTGATGATTTGATCTTTCATTTTCATGTTTTAGGCTAGAAAATCGAATAATCTTTTTTAATTTAATATGTTTCTTGATATTTTTCGCTATTAAAATTTCCAACACCCTCAAGTTATAACTAGCTAAGTACAACTATTTAAGACATTTAATTAATTTTATTTTATGTTAAATGGGTTTATGGGTACACCCATAAGTATATTGATGGTACCCCTGTAGGTAAATCAAATGGGTGTCATGGGTTAATCCGTGATGGGTATCATAGGTTTACCTGCGATGGGTATCATGGGTTTACCTGTGGCGGGTATATCATACCTGTCACCCACCCATCACCTATCAATGGGTTTAGATTTTTACCCACGACCTACCCGTGGGTAAAAAATGATGAGATTACCCACCCATTTACATGTGGGTACCCGTGGGTTATGGGTTTTTTCTCACCCGTTGCCATCCCTAAACATAACTAGACGAGGGTTCGAAGAAAACATTCTTCCACTTATATGTTATTACACGACTCGACCCACTAACCACTAACATTTACCATTCTATAAAAACCTAATTACACGATCCTTTGGAATAATAGTTTCAGCTTTGTAAAAAAAACTAAAAATATATGTAGATGATTATTGGTCATAATCAACGGTTTACAAGGACTATGTGACACGAGTAAACACGCCCATGTGTCACGTGAGGGTCAAAACAAGCAAATGGGGAAAACACCGTCGTGTGTAACGATTCATGTTTCACATAATCACACCTCTTATACAAGTGGGATTTAGGGGTCGGTTGTAACTTGTAAATATTACTTCTTAGTTTTTACGGGCGTTTTCTTAAACTTTTTGCATTAACCTTGTTTGCTTCAACTTCAAGCAAAAAAATATAACGAACCAAAGTTGAATGCAAGTTTGGAGAACGTTGGGTATTATTGGAACGTGTGTAAATATGAGAAGAGTTATTTTGCATACTATATATGAGGGGACTTATTCTTATCATCTATTTCATTTTCATCCAATGGATAAGATTAAATATATTTTATTTTTTACCTAAATTTTATAATTTAAATATCTTCTAAACCGTTAAGTGTTAAATGAAAATATTTATACCATCGCGGCGAGCGTTTAATTATCTTTCTACCAATATGCAATATGATATATTTTCGAAGAAAAAAAATTTAGTTTTTTTCTTCTTGTTAAAATTTACGTGAAATATCATATATTATAATATTGTTTCATCATATATGATATTGGGTTCTATCATATATGATAGCTCATATCATATATGATATTGGTGTTACATCATATATGATATTAGTATCATATATGATAATTTTCGAAAACGCGAAAAAAAATGAATTTTTTTTTGTCGAAAGTGTATAATATAGCATACCTATAGAAAGATAATTAAATGCTCTTCGTAACGGTATATTTTTTTCGCATAACGATTAACGGTTTAAGAGATATTATTGTTTGAGAAAATAGGGTGTATATTTTGTGTTTAATCTTATCCATTAGATTAAAATAAGATGGATGGTGGGGATGAGTCCCCTTATATCTAACGAAAAATTTGGTATCCAAATAAACTTAAATCATGTAGGTATTCGTTTCTAAGAGGAAAGTTTTGCAGAACCAGATTTAAGCATGTGCGATAGAGGTAATAACACAGGACTTTCAATTTATAAGAGTGTCCATTTTTAAAACATCAGTAAAAGTATACATTCACTTGTGGAGTATTTGATCTCGTTAATAGATTTTCTTGAGTTAAGAATATAAGATTCGTTCAAAAAAAAGCTTTGAATTTGCGATTTACATAAAAAAATGGTGTGTTGCGTTAGGGAAGATAACCAAGTCATGTTTGTGGGCCAAAGTTTTGTCTTTTTGCACCAATACTTTCATTAAATTTTTTATTTTTAACAAAACTTAATTGTTAAATACTTTTAAGTGTCATTTGATTCAATATTTTGAAATTTTGAAATTTTAAATTCTAGCGAACAAAATTTTTAAGAATTAAAAATTTCAGAATTTAAAATGCTTATGCGTGTTTAATTGACAGAAATTCATAATATTTTGAAAATTTATATAATTTTATAAACAAGTTCTATAATTAAATAGAATTTATATAAATTGAATAAAAAATATTTAAATTTTAAAATTTATATAAACTTTATAAAATTAAAATTTATAAAAAGTTTATAAAATTTTAAAAATTTTTAATAAATTTAATAAAATATTTATATAGATTTATTAAAAGATTCTATAAATTTTATAAACAATTTATATATACTCTATAAAAAAAGTTCTATAAATTTTATAAAATTTTATATAATCTTTTATTAAAAAAATTTACAAATACTTTGAATTTTTATGTAAATTTTATTTTTCTTGTTTATATGACTAAAAACCGGATACATAAATCGAGTTTTTCACCTTTTATATAAATTTCACTAAAAATTTTATATTAATTATATATATAATTCTTATATAAATTTTATTTTTGCAATTTTAATGAGTAAAAACAGAATAAATAATTTTGAGATACATTTTAAAATTTTTATAATTTTTTATATAAACATAAAAGTCCGAATAAAAACGACTCAAAAAGAAGTTTATAGTAAAATTTAATTTTTAAGTAAATTAAAATTCCTTACCTTTTAAAGTAATTCTAATATTTTTTATTTTGGTAATTCGGAGAATTTTAAATTCCTTTATTGATTATATTAAACATAATATTTAAAGAAAATTAAGATATAAATATATTGAATATTCTCCAGTATCCTTAACCAAACGACGCCTTATCTTTATTTTTTTCCAGATTTGTAAACAGTTTATGGTTTTTGATTGGAAAGTTGAAATACGGAAAATGATTTTGACTTTTAACTTTAATACATTTTTGGAAAAAAATTACAAATATATCATCTAATAATGTATTTAGTAATTATTGTAAAGGGATTCAAAAATTATATATTAACACTTTGAAAAAGTTAAAATGTGTTATCTATAGTTGAATACGACTAATGTGTTGTTATCAATATGAAGGGGTTGATGCATAACCCAAAAAAATTTGTAAATCTTAAATGCTGCTTCAATTTTTCGAGTTGAATTAAAGCCCCCATCTAGATTGTGGCACATGGTTTTCAAATTTTATGAGACGGTCCTGACTATTTGGTATATATCAAGTGATCGTTTATGTAGTTCATAACAATTATAAAAACACAAGTAAAGATCAAAACACGTAATAGCGGAAGCGGTTTAAACAAGATCATATAATAACACATTCATAATTAATCGATTAGGGTTACGTACTTTTTGCAACGCAATTCCAACGAACAAAAACAAATTTCTAATTTAACGTTTTATGAGGATTAATGATTAACCTCTTACCGTTTTGTTAATCGATCCAAGATATAACCTGTAATGAGATTATATTACGTTCTTGTACACACGTATAATAACGAGTTAACCGTAATACTAGTACGTATAAAACGGGCGATACACAAATTGGAAAAAATCAAACTGGAACCCTTAGGGGTATTCGGCTGATCGCAAAAGAGAGAGGGGAGAAAGATGTGTGGGGTGAAAAACTATGAGAAATCCCATAGGTATTTATTGTGGTATAAAACTTAGGGCTCAATTTTAGTAATTAGGATTTATGAAAGAAAAAGTTTCCTTTTTTCCTTTTTCTCCCCAGTCTGATCGGGACACCCCTTCTAGGGTGTTTCCGAAGCCTTCTTTCATCTTCTATTTTTATCCACATTAATCGTTATGTTCTTAACTATTAAAACTTAACGACCATTAAATGTTTTAAGCTCGTTTTAATTAATAAACATATAAAATATATTTATTAATAAATTAACTCTTTACGTATTGTATGCAATCTCGTAATATCGAGTTCGATCCTAACACACGACTATTATTTTAAGTCCATAAATTTACAGCTCCCACTTGGACATATTTTAATAGTATGATCACATTGGTTAGCGCCTGTTACACGCCGATGCCTCTAGTACAACTCGAGTAAAGTCTCCTAGATAAAACCCTATTAATGATTCATCATTATTATTATCCTTTCATTTCTAATACAATTTTAATAAGGATATGGATCTTAGTCATTCTTTAATTAACTATTATGTTTCTCGTTTATTCGATTAAGCAAGATTACCAAAACTTCTAAACATAGTTTAAAATGACTTTGGGTGCGGCCACACAAACATCTTACTAATCCCATGAGGGGCCCGACTGTATTAAACTCCAAAATGATTTTGGAGGAAACAAATCCCGTATTGAGTATAAGAAAAGCTTATGAATTTTGCAACACTTCTAAAAATAACCCTTATGACCACTAGTTATGTATAGCTTTAGATTATTTTATAAAAATGAACTAGTTCCACGACAGTTTCCTGGTATCTTAGGTCTAAGGATAACTATTTTATAATTTACTTGATAACAAAGATCCATAAAGTATAATCATATAGTTGGGATAAGTCCTATATTCAATTCATTGAATATCATCTAAATTTGATATGTAAACACATCAATATACTTTCAAGTATATTTTATCACAATTTAGATTTGTCTTAATTTAATAATACTCCCTTATTATTATTCGACAATGGACATTTAAAATATAATAATATTCATGGATTCAAACATGTTAAATTTGATACAAAATTAAATAACAAGAAAAAACATAACCAATACTTTATTTCATTAAATAATAATGTCTAACATCCTTTATCCAAATACTAATCACAGATTTGCATGAAATCACTAGCTAAATGAAGCCTAATTCCATTGGCATGTTTAATGACCTTTCCTATAGGAAAAGCTTTAGTAAAAGGATTAGCTAAGTTAACATCTGTGTGAACTTTTATTAATCTGATTTCACCAGTCTCGACTTATTCTCGAACATAGTGATATATGTGTTTAAAGTGTCTAGCGCCCCTCATGACTCCATGATCATTGGAGAATATGATTGCGGTAGAATTTTCACAATGCATATTAATAGGTTCTTTTATTGAAAGCTTCACTCCAAGATCTCCAATAAACTTCCTAATCTAAACCACATTCAGTTATGTATCTGGCTTCCCTCTTAACACTAAAACCATATCTTTTGCACTCCTCAAGTACTTTATACTATGTCTAACAGCAACCCATTGGAGCATCCAAGGATTCTATTGGTACCGGTTGACTAAGTTCTGAGCAAATGCCACATCTGGCTTTGTGTAACATACAAGATAGATCCTACAGCCGAACCATAAGGCACTTTCTTCATGTATTCCACCTCTTCAGGTGTTGATGCATCCATCTCATTACTTAAATCATGCTTAACCTCCATAGTTTGAAAACCTTTCTTGGAGTTATGCATATTAAACTTATTCAATATCTTGTCAAGATAAGTACTTTGACTAAGACCAATTAACCGCTTAATTCTATCTCTATAGATTTTAATTCCCAGAATGTATGCAGCTTCTCCTAAATCCTTCATAGTAAACCATTTGCCAAGATAATTCTTAACTTCTTTAAGTCCTGTAATGTTACTTCCCATGATTAATATGTCATCAACATATAAGATTATGAACACTACATCACTCTCACTAGCTTTGTGATATACACATGGCTCATCACCATTTTGAAAAAATCCAAACTTTTTTATTTCTTCATCAAATCACTTATTCCATTGACATGATGCTTGCTTCATACCATAAATAGATCTTTGAAATTTACACACGCGTTTTGGATACTAAGGATTAACATACCTTTCAGGTTGCTGCATATAGATATCTTCATTTAAGCAACCATTCAAGATTGCAGTTTTAACATCCATTTTCTATATCTTATAGTCATAGTATGCTGCTATAGCTATGAGAATCCTAATAGCTCTTATGTCTGCTACTCGAGAAAACGTCTCCTCGTAGTCAATGCCAAAAGTTTGAGTAAAACCTTTAGCTACTAAACAAGCTTTATAGGATTGTATTTTTCCATCCATGTCAGTTTTCTTCTTGAATATCCACCTACGTTTCACTACTTTAGCTTTTGGAGGTGGATCTACATGAATCCAAACTTCATTTACTTTCATGGAGTTCATTTCCTCATCCATTGCACCAGTCCACTTAACCTTTTCAAGATCAAGCATGTCGGACTTATAACTAGCAGGTTCACTAAGATAACCTACTTCATAATCTTCATCCTATATGTTAAGATATAGACGGATGGGTGCATGTATAGTCCTTTCGGATCTACGGACATGAACTAATTCCGGTGGAACTCCCAGACTTTCTGGTTCTACAAGAATTTCGCTAGTGTTTTCAGAAGGTAATGTATCTGTATGATCCTCTTCAAGATCATAATTTCTTCCACTGAATTCTTGAGATATGAGATCTCGTTCAAGAAAATCTCCATACCTTGCAATAATAACCTTGTTTTCAGGTGGAAAATAAAAGTAGTAACCTATATTTTCCTTAGGGTATCCTAAAAAGATACATTTCACAGATCGTTGTTGGAGTTTATCAGTTGAGTCATGTTTCACATACGTCTCACAACCCCAGACCTTTAAATAAGACAAGTTAGGCGATTTGCCATGCCCTATTTCATATGTTGTCTTATTAACATTCTTTGTGGGAACCATATTTAGAATACGAACAACAGATTTTAAGGCATAGTCCCCAAAGGATAATGGTAAAGTTATAAGATTAAACATAGATCGTACCATATCTAAAAATGTATGATTTCTACTTTCGAATACACCATTTTTTTGTGGAGTATAAGGAGAAGTAAGATTTTGAACAATTCCATTCTTACTTAGATAATCTTTAAACCCTTGGCTTAAGTACTCGCCACCTCTATCAGAACGAAGAGTTTTAATCTTCTTTCCTAGTTGCAGTTCTACTTCAGCATTTTACATTTTAAATGTTTCAAATACCTCATGTTTATGCTTAAGTAAATAAACATAACCATAATGACTAAAATCATCTGTAAATGTTAAGAAATAGCTAGCACCTTCCCTTGACACATGTCTAAGTGGTCCACACACATCTGTATGTATTAAGCCAAGTAGATCTGTAGGTCTTTCAATTTTGCTATTAAAAGGTTTCTTGGTCATCTTTCCAGAGATACAAGACTCGCATTTATCAAATGATTCATCATTAATATTTTCCAAAAGACCTTCACGTTGAAGCTTTTGTATGTGTGTCTTCCCAATATGGGCAAGTCCATAATGCCAAAGATAAGAAGAGTTCGAATCTAACTTTCTCTTCTTATTCATGCTAAAGACAAAATTATTATTATACTTGGAAACATTACTATACATGTTAATTTCAAACACACCATTCAAAAAAACTGCATTAAAATAAAAAAAATACCATTTTTGAAAACAGAAATTCCATTATTATCAGTAGTATGAACAAATCCAAGATGCAACAAACAAGAAAAGAAAATGACATCTCTAACAATAGAAGGTGCATAATGACAATTGTTTAAGATCAGTACTAAACCCGAATGTAAAACTAAATTAAACACTCATATGGCTTCAACAGCTGCTTGTGCTCTATTGCCCACTTGCAGGTATTGCTCTCCATAGGATAATTTCCTTTCCATCTTAAACCCCTGAAGCGTATTATAAATGTTAATACCGCTTCATGTATCATATACCCATGAATTTAATTTGTATGTTACATTAAATAATTCAATCATAAATAAGGTACATGAAGCTACAGCACTGTGCTCAGACTTCTTTTTCTTACTTTCTCGTAACTCTTCGAGATACAGAGGGCAATTCCTCTTCTAGTGACCACAGGCGCCGCAGTGTTGAAAATTCCCATCCTTTTGAGATTGATTCTTCTTAGAAAGATTTTGCATAGGGCTTTTTGATAAGTCACAACTTTCTTGCCTTTATCACATTTGCCTTTGCCTTTCATCTTTTCGTTCGATTGTGGTTTGGCTTACTCACTTTACCCTTTTGTATGTTAAGTACTTGAGGAGTAGAGGTCGATGCTTTGTCCTTTAAACCCTTTTCATAGTCAATGAGCATTGCGTGAAAATTACTCATTGTCTTCCCCGCTCAATGTATATTGAAATTTCTAACAAAATCGCCAAAATCCTTATTAGGGGACCTATTGATTAAGTTAATCACCATATCATTGTCGTAGGATTTCCCAAGTGCATGTAGTTGGTCCATGAAACCTTTCATTTCCAAATAGTGAGCACTTAAGGATTTTCCTGAGGCTTGTTTGAAGTTGTGCAAAGCATCCACTAAATCGTAGATCTCCATAGCTTGCGGCTTCTCAAACATTTTTCTGAGTTCTTCAAGCATGGTTTGTGGAGGATGATGCTCAAACTGCTTTTGAAGAGCAGGTGACATTTTCCCAAGCATTAAGCGGCCACATCATTATGCTTCTTGTATTCAGCTTTCCATGCTAGCTTATCAGCGTCGGAAGCCCCCTGAGGGGGTTGTGGAGGAACTGGCGTGAACAAGTATTCATAAGTACCCGCTACTCTGATGACAATTCTTAGTGAGCGGTACCAATCATTGAAGTTTTGACCAGTCAGTTCTTGACGTTCAAAGAAAGTTTTGAACGTCGAACTTAAAGCGTTGTTGTTTTCGGGTTGAGCCATGTCTACAGAAATAAGTTCAAGTGTTAGTATTTTCAATAACACTTTCAAAAAAATAAAATATCCCAGTAAATAAAACTGACCATAATATTTTCTTGAAAACTAGAACCCGTATTAACATAATAGTTAATCTGCTAGTAATGAATGTATTTAATATGGTAACTTGTCGAACAATTAATTGACTAACAATTTTCAACTTCTAGATTCTTTAGGGACTTACATTGCCAAAACTTGTTACATTGTAAATAGAGGTGGAGGGAAGGGAGGGTCAAGAGAGTCATTTGACCCCCTTAGCGAAAATATCGTAGTGTAAATTTTCGAAACTTTTCGGGTTTTTTAAAAATTTGACCCCTTTAAGAACCATTTTGTAGCGTATTTTATAAAAAATATCAAATTTTGACACATCAAATCAATATTTCTAGCTCTGCCCCTGATTGTAAACATGTTTCATCCCCTCTTAATGCCTTAACGTAGTGTTTGGTAAGTCGTAATTAGAGTATGAATGGAAATGATTATTACGACGTAATGAAAATATTATGTTTGTTTAGAAGTATGGAATGCAATGAGTAATTACATGTAATCAGTCATTACATCAAAAGCATTCATTAGGGGGCCCTTGTTTTTTTTCCATTACGGCTTAGAATGGTATCATATTACATAAAAGTCCTTCGTTAATTACTCAACAAACAAAAGTATATATTATAAAAGGCTATTTTAGACCTTTTGTTAATGATTACATTCCATTCTATCATGACAATCAAACAGAATTATAATCGTAATGCGTAATTCTATTACTTTGTTTATTACATTACGATATTCATTCCATTACGATGTCATTTTGTTTTGCCATACCAAACAGAACCTCAGTTTCTAGATTTCACTAAGTAACTTAATTAAGTCGTCTAATCTAAAGAACGTAAAACTATTCATGTGAAGTCTCATTCAATCATAAAAGTTTTCTTTCCATCACAATCTCGTCCATGGTCTCAGATGACGACATTGCATTTGACTTAAATTTTCGGGTATTAGTTTTTGATGTGAAAAATCAAAATCTATGTATGGAGAAGCATGCATACATCTCCATAACACAAGTTTAATAAAACATTTAGTTAACTTTTTGGGCAAGATTAAATATACATAAATTGTCGTTGAGGCACTGGTTAAACCAATTAAAGAATTACCCGCAACAAAATTCTCAACGTACTTTTTTAGAACTCGGCTAAAGCACAAATCAATAACCTTATTCATTGTGTTTCGGATGTGAATTTACGGCAAATCAACCTTAAAATAATTATGCAAATAAATAATCGTAGGTAACTCCAATTTGACGCACAAGCGAGCCGAGAATTTGGTCAACGACAAATGGCGTAACCTCCTTCCTAGTCGGATTCAACCAGCGACGCGTTATACCTACCACCTAATTATTAATACAAAATTATCGATCAAGGTAATTTAATGTAATTTAGATCTCAAAACAATACTTAATTTTAATATGATTTAGTTCGTATTATTTTCTTAAAAATTACCATTGTTTACAATAATGCATGTACTTTTAAATAAAAAAATAGGCAAACAAAAAAAACTAAATCATAAACATATAATAACAATTTATATGTGCAATAAATAAATCAATCCACATGCATACGGTTTTATTCAATAAATTTACAAATCTAGTTTTTTATATTTATATAAAAGTATTCCTTAATTCTAGATTTATCGAATAAAATAAACAAGTTGGCATATACGTAACAATTACCACATATAATTATATGATCCATGAAAATACGCACGTTCGTCATGGATCCACCCAAATCACTTAACAATTGAATGAAATCTCAACGGATCGTAACCTTATTAACATGACATAACAATTAATCATGCAATTTTTCAAAGATCAAAACATGTAATTATAGGGTTTCAAATTTTCTTTTAATTTATTATTATTTTTTTATAAATCGACAAAAAAACGGCCAAAAAACGGCCAAAAAACAAAAACTAAATAAAAAATATATGAACACAAAAAAACGTGTATTTTTAACTTAAAACAATTATTAGTTAAAAATCTTTAGATATCGATAATTCTAACATGTTAAAACGGCTCTTTATACCACTGATGGTTTATGTAGTTCATAACAATTATAAAAACACAAGTAACGATCAAAGCACGTAATAGCGGAAGCGGTTTAAACAAGATCATATAATAACACATTAATAATTAATCGATTAAGGTTACGTACCTTTTGCAACGCAATTCCAACGAACAAGAACAAATTTCCAATTTAGGGTTTATGAGGATCAATGATTAACCCCTTTTCCGTTTTGTTAACCGATCCAAGATATAATATGTAGTGAGATTATATTACGTTATTGTACACACGTATAATAACAAGTTAACCGTAATACTAGTACGTATAAACGAGCGATACACATAGTGTAAAAAATCAAACTGAAACCCTTAGGGGTATTCTGCCGATCACAAAAGAGAGAGGGGAGAAAGATGCGTGGGATAAAAAACTATGAGAAATCCCATGGGTATTTATAGTGGTATAAAACTTAGGGCTCAAGTTTAGTAATTAGGATTTAGGAAAGAAAAATTTTCTTCTTTCCTTTCCCCTCCCTCATTCAATCGGAACATCCCTTCTAGAGTGTTTCCGGAACCTTCTTTCCTCTTCTATTTTTATCCACACTAATCGTTATGTTCTTAACTATTAAAACTTACCGACCATTAAATGTTTTAAGCTCGTTTTAATTAATAAACATATACAATATATTTATTTTTAAATTAAATTTATGCGTATTGTGTTGATGTAGTAAATTTTGTTATACACTTTAGGAAAAATAAAGAGAAAACAAATGTCGAAGTATTAGATTAAACGTTTAGGAAAACGTAGAATCCGACAAAGTGAGTTCGTTCCTCTCGTGGAAAATTGTTTATTGTGTGCCAATTATAATAATATGTAGTTTGGATTAGTTCGTTCTTGGAAGAAAGAGAGAAAATTAAAGACCGTTACGCTAAGAATTAAACTACGACGTAAGAATGAACGTAAAACCGAAAAACGCGACAAAATAAAAATTTTAGCTAAAAAATTATTAAAAATCACAATTAATTCCTAAATAATATAAATAAGGATAAAAAGTTAACAAAACTTCTTGAAAACTTTTTATTAAATTATTATGTAATTTTAAATTGTTAATTAAAGCCCTAAAATTAAAAATAATTAACAAAAAGTCCGAACAAAGATTTTATTAAATGTAAACCTCACTTATATTATTCTATAACGAAAAAGTGTTTTTCATTTTTTTAACTAATTAAATCTATTTTTAATGCCTAAAACCTATTTTTAAATTAAAATAATCATAAAAATTAAAATGAACATTAGAAAAATCCAAAACCAATTGTGAAAAATCTATATTAATTAAAAGAAGCTGGGAAAAATAAGAAATGCAAAATAAGCTTACTGGATAAGCCGGAAAAGCCCTAAAAATAAGATGATGGAAATAACACTATCAGTGGCAACTTGCTATTGAAGTCAACGGGAACTTGGTTTCCCACTGAATGTAACAGAAAGTAGAAAGAGGCTGTTTTGAGCTTGTTTGAGCCTTGTTTGGCTGGTTTTTCTTGGAGAAAGGGGCATCCCCAATAGCAGTTGGCTATTGGGGAGTCCGTCTAAACTCTAAAAACACAAACACAAACACATATCAATCCACTAGCAACCTAAGATCAGACTGTCATACAAAAATGCAAAAAAATGGACTTTGCTGATATACTTGAAAACTTGTTGGATTTTAAGCTACCCTAACATGCAAGTAAGCTGAAAAATCCTTAAACCACTAACATATAACCCTAACTAATATGAGACTTAACTGTAAACTAAAGTTCATGCACTAAAACACAAAATCAAAAGCCCTAAGTCCTACTGTTTGATTATTGTTATTTTTATGCATACACATGAGCCATTCAAACCATTACCTCTATTGTAAAACTACAAAGTAAACCTTGAAACTAACTCAAACAACCATAAGGAATAGGTCTAGACCAATTAATTAGCAGGTTTGTTTCACCCACACCCAGATAATCACAGTTCCAAACACCCCTTACACTAGTAGATTGATTAGTTTTTCGAAGAAAATGCAACCAAAGAAACTCCATACTATCCTAAGATTAACAGATCCTATTATGAATAACAAGAAAACATAATTTAAGCAGAAAACTTGAACTTTTAAACAAGGCAACCAATTTCCAACAAAACACCACAAATTTATAGAAATCAAATAGGGGAGTTAAGGAGGTTACTACCTCTGGTTTTGTTCAAACCAGAGACACACCAAGGTCCTTTTAAACACCTACTTGCTGGACATGATGGAGTTAGAAGCTTTTGCAAGTGGAAGGGAATGACGAGGACTACTACAGTCCACTTAGAGACTACAAAAGTCTATGAGTAGTCTCTTGAGTACCTGCTACAAAGAAAACAAGGGAAAAGCTCACAAGGAGCTTGAGTTTAAGCTAGTTGTCAAACAGCTTAAGCTCAAGACTTCTTGATGAGCTGTTAGCTAAAACAAGTAAAAAAATAGAACAAGATTTTATTAAAAATCTTTGAATCACCAATTTTGAAACCAACTTTAAAGCAAATGAGAATATAGCTTATACAAGCTTAATATAGTTGCTTGGGTGTCAACCAAGCAACCTCATAAGCTCCACGAGCTATGACAGAAAAACTACCTTATGGCCAAGTGTATTGAACCATAAGCTGTTTTTGTCAAATAAATTTTACACTAAATTTGAGAGAAAAAGTAAAGCTTTAAACTAAAAACATATAAATAACAAGGGAACTCAGCTGCTCATACACTTTTAAAAGTCAAACTGTCACTTAAACTTAAAACTTTTTTACAAAAAAGCTGAAACAAAAGATAAGGGTTCACATGTGATACCCTTATATACTAGGCTATAGAATTATCTAGAAAACATTAAAGATATAAACCCTAAAAGTTGAAGTCTCCAAAATGCCCTCTTGCTCTTGAATTTGAATTTGGTCAAATGAGACCCATGTGACATTGTTGATGTTGCCAGTTGGTGAGAATGCATCTAAACCGTATATAAGACCCTTTGAGAGCAAGTTAACACAATGGTCGTTGATTTACTGAACATTTTGTTTGCTTATGAAACTTTTAGCAGGGGAGATGTGGGGAGGGGACCACGCTGTTGGTGAGTCGACTTTGGGCGCGTAGATGGGTTGTAACAACCTTCAATTAGTGAACTAGAGTGATTCGTGTCTTAATTTTGGGTAATAAAGATTTTCGGATTAGGGTTTATGTGTTTGGGAAAAGGAGGTTTTAATCGAGTGTGGGTTAACAGTAGCTGTTTAGAGGGAAGTTAAGTTTAATTAATATATTTCAAATATGTTAATTAATACCGATAGTGTGGTGTAGGGTGTGGGTCAGGTATTGGTTGGGGAGTAGGTTAAGTATGGGCTGAGACTGGGCTTGGGTCGGGTTTGTAGTGGGTTTGAGTTTCAGTTTAGGCAGATTTGACCCTTGTACTTTCCAAAATATGGCAAATAGAACTTGGCAGTGATATAGCAAATTTCCCTTTGTAACAAGTTTAGTGCACTTGTCATTTTTGGCACAACCATCTTTTCAACTTTGAACAAGGACCTTTCTTGTAATTATGGCATTCTTCAAGGGATATTCATGTAAACTCTTGACATTTTAAGGACCACAATGTAATTTAAGAGTTTTACAAGGGTATAAAATGACAATTCTTCCAAAGTTGAGGGACAAATCTTGAAAATCTTCAAAACTTCAAGGACTTCTTTGGAAATTCATTGATTGGGTCTGGTTCTTTGTGCGGCTTCGTTTCCCGTGTTCGTTTTTTTCTAGTTTCTTTTGATGTTTTGATCTTTTGTTGAATTCACGATATCCGAACCTAAAATCACACAATGAACAAATACAAAGAGTTTTTGAAGGGTTTTTATGATATTTTGTATATTTTAAGCCCAATTTGGACGATGAGACTATGTATAATTGTAGTCTCATCATGTGTGAAATCCCGTAATCTTGAGTTTGATTCTAACACACGACTATTAATTTAAATCCATAAACTTATATCAAGTATCAATAAATATTATATATAATGAGAGGCATGTCGTAATGGCTATAACAAAGCTTTTATCTTTTTAAAATGTGACATAATATACAAGGTAAATTATAAAAATATCTAAAAATTTATCTGATATTTCATGTAAGTTAAGTTTAAAGAAAGCAATGTATAAGAAGAATAAAGTTAAAAGGTATCATTACATGTAATTATGTTAATTTCTAAATAAAGTTATATATATAAATTAAGTTTGCAAAAAATGATGTATATGATGAATAAAGTTAAAAAAATCATCGTTATATGTAATATTATTTATTTAAAAAAATCCGTACCAAAAAATATTGTCACACTTTATAGTGTTTTTTTACGCCTCATCTTATTCCATGATGTCTTGGTGTATTTTGTAAGGTGGAAGTCACGCCTCACGTTTTAATAATACTGCCCATTTCAAACTCTCTTCCATAAACCTAGTATTCGCAGTGATCATGCTGCTACTATTCTCATTCAACCATTAAAGAAAGTCGTCTCATATTCGCCTTGAGTTAATGTGGACGACTCACGAAGAGTGCGAAAACACTATTCTGGGGTCTTGGCCAATAATTGAGATTGACAATCAACTACTGGGCAGTAAGCACAATTTGTCCAAATGTGGATGTAGTCTTAAAAGATAAAGCTAGGATACTTTTGGAAATAACATATGGAAGATAAATGACCTCACCAAAGAAATTGAGATAGTTCAAATGCTTCCATAGACATCCAAGTACTTTCGTAGAAAAAATTTGTTGCTACAAGAACTCGAAACCACTTGGTTGCGTGAAGAGATGTATTGGCACCAACGATCTCGTGTTAATTGGCTCAACTATAGGGACTGAAATTCTCGTTTATTTTTCTTATTTTTTCTGCAATCCAACGTGGTCAAAGAAATAATATTGCGGGCCTAAAAAATGATCAAGGGTAATGGGTATATGACAAAGCAAGTATCCATGATCTTGTTCGAGATCATTTCCAATCTACTTACATGACTACCGCTGCTCGTGACTTTGACGAATTGATTAGTGTGCTTAATCATGTTGTCTCTATAACAATGGAGGCTTATTTGCAATCACCGATTACAGATTCAAAGGTTTATAAGGCTACAAAGCAGCTCGAGGATTAAAGGCTCTAATGAAGATGTATTTCCTGGCATGTTTTACCAAAGGTACTGGAATATACTTGGAGATTCTGTCTATCAAGCAGTTAGGTATTTCATCAAAGTCAGGTGCATGTCACCGGAACTGAATAAGACACTCGTGTACTTATTCTAAAGACGCCTACCCAAGAAAAAATCACCTAGTTTCGCCTAATCACCCTCTACAACTTCATCTACAAGATAATCTCTAAAGTTCTTTTGAATCGCTTGAAACCCTTAATGAGCAAAATCATCTATCCTCAACAGCCGACTTTCATTCTTGGATGAAAAATTCATTATTTTATAGTAGTAGCTACTGAGACTTTCCATTATATTTGCAACAAAAAGCACGGGGAACAAAGGGTTATGTCCCAAAATTCTACCTAAACAAATCTTTTGATAGCGTGAAATGAAATTTCTTATTTTACATTTTAAGGAAAATGGGTTTGGGTAATGTTTCGTGTAGTTGGATACGGGCTTTCCTCTCCACTTACGAGCTTGATTTTATTATGAATGGTGATTCTTTCAAGGTTATAATGCCACAAAGGGGGCTTCGCCAAGGAGATCCCATCTCACCTTATCTCTTTATCATCATTGCTGACGTTTTCTCTCACCAAATTTCCAAAGCAATGTATTTAGGCACCTTATCTTTATTAAAATAGCACGCACTTGTCCCCTTATCTCCAATATATTTTTGTGGATGACTCGCTCTTCTTTTTAAAAGCTTTATATGTTGAGTGCATCTCTCTTGTTTCTATTCTAAATTCATATTGTGAAGATTCGGGTCGGAAAGTTAACTTCTAGGAATCCCCTACCTTCTTTTCTCCCAACACCCCATGTTTTCTACGTGATAATATATGTTCAGCTCTTTGCATACAACAAATGGACTCTAAAGCTAAATATTTAGGCCTCCCTTGATTTTTGGACTAAGGAAAACAGAGACATTCAGTTTCTTGTTAGAAAAAGTGATATAAAAGATGCAAGGCTGTAAGAAGAAACTTCTTTCACAGTCAGCTAGAGAAGTTATAATCAAGTTGATTATATTCCAACATAAGATATGAAATGCTTCCAACTCCCATTAACCCTTTTGAACAAACTTTTGGTTTATGTTCGTAGTTTATTTTGGGGAGGTGATTCTCATGAGCAACACATCCATTGTGAAAATTAGAAAGAACTTTCAGACCCAAAGCATCAGGCATGTCAAGGATTTCAGGACATTAAATCTTTTAACTAGGGCTGAGCCTTTGGAGTGGTGACCCGGACCGTACAATTTTGGTCCGGTCCTCGGTCCGGGGTTTTGGACTAAATCGGTCCTCGGTCCTGTCGGTCCGGTCCGGTTCGGTCCTACCCAAACCCCAACGATTTCGCCTAATAGGACTGGACCGGACCGAAGACCGATCCGGACCGGACAAAACCATTTCGGTCCAGTCTCTGTCCTAGATTATGGAACATTTCGGTCTTCAGTTCGGTCCAGGCCAGTCCTGATGCTCACCCTACTTTTAGCACCACTCTTCTCGCTAAACAAGGGTGTTTGCTACTTATTAACCCTGACGCTTTTTGGTGAACGGTTCTAAAAGGTAAATGTTAATGAAAATATCACACTTAAACTATATTTACGTTTTAATCATACTTAACGTTTTGTTAATGACAAAACATCAAACATTTTTTTATGTTTAAATTATAAGCAACATATAAGTCTTTTAGGTCCATGAACTTATATACTAAACTTTTGTAAAAAGTTTACACAACTTAAATAAACTAAAAATGGAAAAATAAAATGGACCAAATGTTGACTTTGACCTTATTTGTCAGATATACAAAGTCAAACCAAGCCACATACAATGCTTTCTTATGATCTTGGACAAACATTTATGATCGATCACTCCCTTCTCCTTTGTGATCGGCTAATACAGCGTGCGTGTAGTTTTATAGGTTGATTTGGATTTATTTATTGTTGCACCGCTGTTAACATGTGATAGGTTAAGGCTTGTGCTTTCGATTAATCCCTTAAACTTTGTGATCTATTGATACCGATTACTGTGGATCTATCCTTTTTAATTTGTTCATTATCTGTTTCGACGATTAATTTGGATCTGGATTTTTGCTAACGGCTAGGGTTTTTTTGGATTTCTATAGTTTAGGGTTTTTGTGACTGTTCGGATTCTAGGGCTTCATCGATATATCTTATTTTATTGTGGTCCCCATAATGGAAGCTGATTAAGGGGTGATTTTTTTGGTGGGTGAAACCCTAATTAGGGTTTCGTTACGTCTTTCTGGTCTATTCGTTGGTGCTGGTTTTTTATTTGTTGGTTTGAGAGATGGTCACGTCTAGTTCTAGTATGGCTAAGAAGCCAAGATAGGATGCTCATGGTACTAAGTCACGTAACAGTTTCATTACCATGCGAAAGGGTGCACGTAAGGTGATTTTTAAGGAACCTGCTCAAGGGATGGAGTCGGTTACTATGGTTGGAGATGATGCTCATTTTGATGGCAGGGATCCGTTACCAGATCCAGTGGTTACGCCGATTCAAAATCATGAGGATGTGGTGGCCGTAACCAGAGCTCAGTCTAATCATGTTGAAGATGGTATACTTGGTGCGAATGTGTCGGGATGGGAGGATCCTAATATACATAAAGTTAAAGAAGTGGGTAACCTTTCTTTTGCTGCGACTGTTGCTCAGGAGGATCAGACCCATAAGACTCATTTTAGGGCTTTGTTTAATTCAGATAAGGTGGAAAAACTGATATTGTCCTTCCTATGGACAACGTCAAGGCGGTGCAAAATAGATTCAATAATTTGTTGGTGGGGTTCCTTGTGGGGAAAAGTATGGTGTTTCCTCTTTTGAAGATATATGTCACTAATACATGGGCAAAATATGGGTTGCAAAAGGTTATGTGTGATGACGATGGGGTATTTAACTTTAATTTACTACTGTGGCGGGACTTGAACAAGTTTTAGAAAAAGGGCCTTGGATGATACGAAATCAGCCCGTTATCCTTACTCAATGGACGCCTAATTTGGTGTTTGCCAAAGACGAGGTCACTTGTGTTCCGGTTTGGGTTAAGATACATAAAGTTCCCGTTGTGGCTTATACGGCTGATGGTTTAAGTTTGATCGGGTTACAAATAGGGAATCATGTGATGTTGGATGCTTTCACTAACTCTATGTGTTCTGAGGAATAGGGAAGGATGGGAAAAACTTCCGAATAGACCAAAAGTTCCGAATTGACCAAAAGTTCCGAATAGACCAAAAGTTCCGAATAGTCAAAACTTTCCGAATAGGAAAATCTTCCGAATAGGAAAAACTTCCGAATAGGAAAAACTTCCGAATAGGAAAATCTTCCGAATAGGAAAAACTTCCGAATAGGACTTTCCGAATAGGTTTTTCTAACAACTCGACCCAAACAGTGACTCAATCTAAACCAAACAGTGACCCAAACAGTGACCCAAAAGTTCCGAATACACTCCCTCAACAAATGATTTGACTTGTGTGTTCGCCGACCCAAGACTCGAGCCTCGACCTCAAACTCTCGACTCACTAAACCATTAAGACTCATCACGATTTCAGTTTTTACCCTCCCTCACCCACGTCAAACACCCTCGTCTCACCTTAACCCTTGACTCACCACAACTCCCACACTCGACAACCTCTCACCCTCACAATCTCTCGACTCTGTTAACCCAACCTCACAAACCCACCCTCGTTTACCAAAACAAACTCTCTTACACACTCACTCTCTCCTTTTTGACTCGACACCAATACTCAAACCCCTCCCTAACCCAAACCAACAGGACTCTCACCCTCGAACCCATAACCACCAACTCACCCCTCATACACACACCCATAACAAACACCCTAATTCCCTCACCCCCAAACACACTCTCGTGACACTCACTCCCTCACCAAAAACTCCCTCAGACTCACTCCCTCACAACTCTCGACCTCTCACCCTCGACTCACCCTCACACCACCCTTACCCTCACCCTCGTCCCACTCACCCTCGCCCTTGAAACAACCCAACAAAACAGACTCCTTTTTTATCAAGATTCAACCTTTTTCACTCGATTTCAGACCAAACCAAAAGACTCGAAACAACGACACCTCTTCCGATCTCCGTCTCACCAAACATCCTCGATCAAGACTAGATTTTTTCGACAAGAAAGACACGACAGTAGAAAGAAGACAGACTCCATTAAATAACATGCAATAAAATTAAGAAATACCTACCCGAGACCTTAATTAAAAGATCTTGAAGTCATTTTTTGGAGTGAATCTGCGTATTCTTGGGAGAAAAAGGCGGAGTATACAAAGATTATTTGTGTTTGTAAGTTGATTGAGAGAGAGAGACGGAAGAGAGAGTTTCTAGGCTTCTGATTTGATTGTTTTAAGAGAGAGAGATAAATATGGGGCGGTGTTTACAAAGAGTTGAGGGAGAGAGATATTAAGCAGGTAAAGTCAAACGGAGGTTTTTATTTATTACTGGAGTGGGGCGGTGGATCAAAGTTGATTGGGCCACGTGTATAGACATGTGTGTGGACGGAGTAAACAAAGTTTTGGCAACTTTGAATGGGACACTGGTTGACAGGCGGATTTTACAACGTTTTTTTGTCACTTATCCTAGCCACGATTAATTTCTAATAAATGTTTTAATATTTTCGTTTAATAGTCTTTTATTTTACAAAGTTTGATAAAACGTGTTATAAAAGTTATTTCTTATTTCTCTACTTTTATTTTTCATTTTAAAATATCACACTTTTTAATTTTAGTTAAATTAATTTTTTTTATTTTTGTCACTTTTTTAATTTATTTTTTGTTTGGCAAATCGTGTTAAGCGGGTATTTTTTTAAAAAACAAAGTTATCGTGAAATTTTTTTTTGACGGGTTATCGTGACGAGTTATAGTGACGGGTTAAAAGTTTTGTGGCCGGATTTAAAGACAAACGTGACGAGTCAAAGTGACGAGCTTCATTTATACCATCCATCGAGGAATTTTAAGTATTATTTACGGGTCTTTCGTTTTAATCGATCTTTAATGGATTCGTTCGATTCGACATGTCAAAAGGGAGAGTTGTATTTAAGGCAAAACGAAGTTAAGAAAAGTGGCATCACCTCCTTTCAACTACTCCAGTCTCATCTTGTCACTCTTTCGGGGATTCAAGGAGGGAGCGAATTTGTGACAATCTTTGGACAAGATCGTCATATATTCATCGACTCAATTTTCACCACTTTGACCGAACTCGCCGAGCAACTCAACCGTGACAACTTTAATCACTCTGCATCGGCACTTGCATACAAGACTCTTGTGACACAACTCACGCCTTTCCTCCAATTCAATATCATCATGCCTGAAAGTTTAGTGATTTGCCAATCATTTCTTCGAGATACACATACCGAGCTTCGAGTTTTCCGTGATACGATCTTGAAACTCATGACCTCGGTCTCGTCTTCGATTTATGAAAGATCTCGACTTCAGCAAGGGTATGATAATGGAGTGCAAGACTCTTCGATGCAAGAGAAAACTGATCATACGGTTGAAAACTTGGAGCCTAACGATGCCAAGAGCACAGAATCAGGAGGACAACATGATGCCAGTGGCACGTCAGGGAATGTTCACGAGATTTCTCTTGATGACACCTTACCCATTTATGACGAAGAGCCTGCAAACATGGTACAATGTGATGTTGGTTATGATGTATATGCTGATGACATGCCGCATAGTGAGCATTCTGAACCTAATTATGACAAACATGGGATGGAAAAGAGTGATAGAAATACCACTTCTGATTCATCCGATGTAAGTCATAATGGGGGAGAGATTGTTCAGAATGCTATAGTACATCATGAAAATTGTATTATAACTGCTTCATTGTCTGCTTCTGATTCCAAGATTAGAGAGCTCGAAATGATTGTAGCTCAACAATTAAAAGATCTTGAGGATGCCAAAATTGAATTTTCTAAGAAAACGGATAAATTTGAAACATACTTTGAAAAACTTGAAAAGTCAAACGTTGTTCTTGAAAGAAAATTGGATCAAACTGTTCTAGATTCTAAAGCTGAAAAGGATAATCTTTTGAAACAAATTCAACTGCTTGAATCTAAGTTGGCATCCCAAGATAACTTGCTCAAAGAAAATGAAACGTTAAAAGCCCAAGTTCAGGAAAAGGTATTTGCTATAGCTGTGTTGAAAAATGAGTTAAGGAAAAATAGAGGAACTAGTGTGGACACTAAGCTTGAAACACCATCAATCTTGGGGAAACCGCCTACAAATCAGTTCGTCAGACAACCGATTGTCAGACAACCTACTGCATTTAGATCCGAGCGACCACAATCCTCGAGACCGCGGTTTGCCTCCCAAGTTGATTTGGTTCATCTTTCTAGACCAGACACTCCAGCAACTAGGCCCTATGTGATCACTCCAGCTTTAGCAAGACCAAATCATATGATTGCCTCTAGTTTCCCTAAAAATACCAAGACCACGTCTAGAACTAGTTCAAATGACGTTTGCCATAAATCTGGTCAAAGGGAAGCTATTCAAAAGACACATGTAAGAGATAGCAATGTCCAACCTAGTCAGATGCCTTCTAGATTACCCAACACTGCTAACCGTAGCATGCCATCTTCTAGGAGCATCGATCAATCATCTAGGAATTATTCAGACATTAAATATGCTACTTGTAAAACATGTAGAAAATGTGTCTTTACGGCAAATCATGATGCTTGTGTCAAGAAATTACTTGATGAGGTGAACTCCCGTGCTAGAATTAAGTCCCAGTGGATAGCTAAAATCAAACCCTTTGGTAAAGTTTGGCGCCCCACTGGTAGAACTTTTACTCTTGTAGGAAACGAGTGCCCTTTAACTAGGATAGTCTCTGATTCTACGAAGACTACTAGGGAGGAAATTGCAAAGGATGATACATCACTTAAGCCTGAACTTAAGATTTTCTATAAAAGGAAACGTTTGCCAACTAAGACAAGTGAATCATCCCCTCAGGTCACCTCTGACACAAGTAAAGCCAACTGTGAACCCCCACGTGCTTCAAAAATAGATATCTCTAAACTATGCAAAAGTATACAAACTCCTAATGAGATTGCAGGTACCAAAGTTGATGTTCCAAAAGAACGAAGCGGTCCAATCATTGTATACCGTTCAACTAAGGACACTCTTAGAGTTTGGTTGCTGAAGAAGCAGATATCAGAGAAACAAATGTCTCAGGGGATTCATGATTAAGCTGCACAAAGGACTTACAGTCACATAACAGACTGTAACTCGATCTCCAAAGACAGGAAAGTTCATCCCGATGATGACTTATCCTAAAAACGAGAAATTCATTTTTCTCGGGCATGAGCTTATGTTAAAAACATTCCACGTTTTTAAGCTCATGCACAAGGACTTATAGCCACATCACAGACTATAACTCGATCTTCAAAGAAAGGAAAGTTTATCGCCGATGATAAACTTATCCTAAAAACGAGAAATTCATTTTTCTCGGGCATGAGCTTATATCAAAAACATTCCAAGTTTTTAAGCTCATGCATTATGGCTCATCGTTAAATGTCAGACGATGACCCGTACTTCAAATAAAGGAAAGTTTATCATTAATGATAAACTTATCCTCATAACGAGAAATTCAATTTTCTCGGTCATGAGCTTGTCTTAAAACATTCGAAGTTTTAAGCTCAGAAAGGAAAGTGTATCTTTTAAATAAGAGAACTTTTCCTCATAACGAGAAATTAACCTTTCTCGGTGATGAGCTTTCCGTTAAAACAGTCAAAGTTTTCAAGCTCATGAACATGACTTCTAAGTAAATGTCAGCTTAGGACTCGTTCTTCAGATAAAAGGAAAGTTTATCGCCGATGATAAACTTATCCTTAACAACGGGAAGTTCACAACTTCTCGGACTTGAGCTTGCTTTTAAGATATTCAACATCTTAAGCTCAAGTAATTGTTTTTCAAAACTTTGAACACAATTTTTCGAGAATTTCTCAAAAGGTTTTTCTAAATCTTTCAAAATTGTGTGTTCAAAAACGTTTTGATAAAACGAGCATGTCTTCTGGAATCGATAATATTTACGAACCTAGAAATGTCATTCAATAATGACACGGGGTTGTAAATAAAGTTCGAGCAGAAGTTCAAACTTTTAAAACATGCTCAAAATGGTTTGCTATTATTTCAGATAGCAACCCGCTTTTCATAATCAAGTCAAGCATTTCACCGGAAAGCTTTGACTCTACAACGAGAATTAATTTTCTCGGGGACGTGACGAGGTGACCAACATTCGTGAACAAGAACCATGTGCTTCTTTCATATGCTGTTCTCCATTATTCAGGTCCAACCTCGTTCATTGCTAATCTTGTGAATTCATTATTATATATGATCTTTGCACGTGTTAAATACCTTACACTTGTGTTTAAAAGGTATTTAATTTACGTTTCAAGTACACCCTCATTAATTTGAGGGGGAGCTTGTGTAATTCATGAAGATAATTGGATTTACATTTTTCTTCCCAAATTTTCTTAAAAGGCTATTAAATCAATTGATATTAAAAACATCGATTGGGTTAATATTTTTAATATGGGGGAGAAAATGTGATTTAATATGGGATATGATCAATCATAAATGGTTTGACTTAACGTGTTAGCTCATCCCGACATGTGCGAAATGTTTTCGAATATCGTAGCATATGTTAAGGGGGAGCAAAATGGATTTGCACTTCAAAATGGATTTCATGGTGATTTATACTTACCCGCAACCCAATTATTTCACGACGATGAAGATTGTGGTGACATAAGGATGGTAGGATAGGTTAAAAGTCCAATGATTTCTCTAGAACCGGAGGAATCTTCCCAAGGACATTCCATAGCTAGAAATAGTAGTCCTTAGGAAAGATGGAGAAAGATTGTGAACGTAGCTGAATGCCGACCAAGTACTTAAGTTAGCACTGGAACAATCACAACAAGGTGCTAGTTATGACGTATTGGTAAGCATTGAAGGGGTTGAAGAATGAAAAAGAATTGTAAAGATAAAGGGTGTAAAGAAAGAACCCTCCTTACAACCTTAGGCAGAAACCAGGTCAATTCATATGCTATTGAGATCATTTTAATGATTCTTGATATTGAAGATAGACATCATGGACCCAGTGATGCAAGGCACAACCCATCCCAGCTAACTCAGATATCTCTTAAAAGATATTTGTTTTAATCACACGGAGACAACACGTTATCTATTGATTTATTCACTCCGAATAAATTGGTATTGAAAAGGTGGCACTCCTCTCCAGCCTCCGATCACTAAAAATCCAAAATGCACGATCGAGTCTAGAGCCATTTGAGATCATCAAATATCTCATTAGGACACACTTTCATTATTCCTTGCTTCTTCACACACTGTGAAAAGTAAGAAAGTTCTTAAGAGTCCTACGCAAAATCTTCATGATCTTGCCTGAACATCCGAGTAATACGAAAGTATTTACAATGAAGATGGAAATCCTTCTTGAGCGAATATCAAAAAGCTCATGGTAGGTGACTTGTGCGATTCTTTATGAATCAAACTTGTGATAACTGGAAAGCAACAGTGGTTTAATTCTTAAATGAATTTAAACACGTTACAGGCCTCTACGCATTATCATATGATCTTGCCAGAACACTCAGAGTGACTCTTTATTGATCACAGTGACGAGTGGAAATCCTTCTAGTGTTAACATCAAACAGCACTTGGTAGGTAACTTGCAAGATTCTATATGAATCAAGCTAGTGACAACTGGAAAGCAACGATGGTGCGGTTCTTAATTGAACTTCACTTGTTCCAGGAACATGAATTGACGGCTTCAAATCATGCAGATAATATTATCCAAATGATTCACTCTTTACGTTCGCAGTCAGCTTTGGACGGTCGAGTAAAGAGAACGGGTTTACCCGCGAAATCTTGTCAAGGAGGTTCTTTATTGAAACTACCTGCCACAAGTACGATATTTAATATCGTCCAACGGTCTTCACCGACCGGAGGTAAAATGCTACCGAATTAGAATGAAATGTTCAAGGCCATTTCATCCGTGTATATTGTTTGTTGCTAACTGTCTTATGCAGCGTAACAAGAAGGTGGCATTGCGGTGTACAATCCAGAAGAAGTCGTCACCACATGCTTATACTACATACACTTAGTACTTCAACAAATTCAAGAAAGTCTGAAGGTCAAGTCTTCCGCTGTATCAAACTCTGAAGCTTTCAAGAATTTAAAGGTATAAGTATGTGGAACATGAAGTCACGAAGAGGCAAATTTCACAAGTGATGAATGCACAAGGTCAAGGCAAGGAAACATGCTCAAGACTAAAGTCAAAGATCATATCAAGCATATTCACAAGAACAAGATCGAAGACTCAAGCATAGATGCTAGGTTTAAGATTTTGTAAAATGGTGTGACCTCCCTTAGGGGGAGATTGTTGGAAATGTGTTTTCCCAAAGAAAGTCTCGGTCACATCATTATTAGCATAGATCACGAGCTATAGACTATTTAGAACTTTGTAACTTGGAGCGACCTCCCTTAGGGGGAGATTGTTGGAAATACGTTTTACGTATTTATGAAGGATCGGTCGCTCCAACGATAATTATGTAATGGGCTCGTGATCCACTTAGTTAAGTATAGTCCATATAGCCCACATGTAGGGTGGGCTATATATATACCCCTCCTAGCATGTTAGGAGGGGGTTGGTTAATTCATTCATTAACACTTTCATTAATCTAATCTTACTTTCTCTCTCTACTTTTCTTCCCTCTCCTTTCTCTCTCTACACCTAATCTCCTTCTTCCCCATCTCTTCCACCAAATCCATAGATCTAATCCATCCATTACCAAATCCTTAGAAATCGTAGGCCTTCAATGGGGTATGCTCGTATCCTTATTGAGGTGACGGCTGATAAGGAATTAAAAGAAGAGGTTATAATGGCTGTGCCATTACTTGATGGGACGGGTCACTTTAAAGTTCACATGCGGGTGGAGTATGAGTGGAGGCCTCCTACTTGCCATGAGTGCCATGTGTTTGTGTACTCTTATAATAATTTTTCTGAGGATCCAAAGGTTAATGTTGGAAAAAGTAGCAGGAATGAATAGGCTGATTGGTTCACTCTTGTTACTAAGAAGAAGGAAAAAGCTAAGGCTATAGAGCAAAATAGTAGGCAGTTTGAGGGACTTATAAACCTACATATACTCTTCTATGGGGTAGTAAGAATAAGCAAGCTGTCAAGGATAAAGGAGAGTCATCTAATGCTAATCATGTTGGTGTTAGTAAGAAAACTATGAAGGAAAAGGGAACATCCTCTAATACTACACATTCTGGTGTAGGATGGTATCGTTAAAGAATTATTTTTCTTCTTTAGGAGACGGGGAGGAGAACATGGGGAATGATGATAGCAATATGCTGAATGTGATAAATGAGAGTGATAGTGAGGAAATCGATGAGGAGCTGGTTATGGACTCGCAGCCTGAGAGCACTAAGTCCAATACTAAACCTATAGGGGCAAGCACTCCTAATGATGATGGTAGACATGATTAGTGTGGCCTCGTGGAACATTCGAGGGATGGATCTCACCCTCAAACAATTATTTGGTTTGACATGTTATTTATGAGAAAAATTTGTGCGTGTGTGCAATTTTGGAGTCCCATATTGCTAGTTCGCGGTTGGACATGTTATGCTCTCGTGTTTTTAGGCGTTGGGATTGGACTTCTAATAGTTCTTCTTGTACGAATGGAACACGGATAATTATTGGTTTAATGCTGATTTTGTGGACACTAGTGTTATTTTTCATGATGACCAAGTTATGCATACTCGTGTTTGGATTAAAGCTGCTAAAAAGGAATTTTTTTTGATCTTTTGTGTTAATGCAACGATGCCTAAAACGTTACTTGCATTTTCGGTCTCGCTTTGTTTTGATTACGACAATATGTAAAAACAAGCATTTACGAAAACAACGAAAAATGAATTCTTGAGTTCAAGTATTTTTCATTTCAACCAGTATCACTTAAGGTATGAACAAACAAGTACACATCCTAATTAAGTGATAAAGGATTTAATTTTTTCTTAAAACTCACTTTTTATTAAGTGTGACAAAGTTTTTTTAATTAAACTTTATTTTTAAGAAAATGTTTTATTAAATTAATTATTTGAAAATTTGAAATTTGAAAATAGCATATTCTATCTTGGTTTGGAATATCCTTTCAGGATATTTTTATCCCCAGATTCGGACCAATCCACTAAAAAAAGGGATCGGAGTCTATGCAGGCGGTTCCTTAGCACCTATAGCGGTTCTTTATCGATATGGAACCGCGACTCTAATAAGGAACCGCAGACAGGTAGAGCCGTTGGATGTTTGTCTTATAAATAGTGAACCATTCTCAGACTTTCAATCCACCTCTTTTGCATATACATTTCCAGATTCTTTCCTACTTCTTATATCATCAAATCCTTGATCATTTGTTTGATTACTACTTGTTTAGAAGTTAATCTTTCTCCTCTCATCTTTTCCTCTCAAAGTGCAAAGAGAAGAATACTATCATCCTTGAACTGTTGTGTCTACCTCAAAGATCCAAACTTATTTATTAATTGTTGTGTCATTGTTGTGAAGATCCAAGTAGTTGTGTCTATTTGGAAGTTGTGTATTATTGAGGTTAATACTTAGTCCTTAAAGTATATTGGTGTAGATTGGTCCTAGATAAGATTAGGGCTCGACTTTTAGCTTAGAGTCGGAAATTGGTTAAGCGACGTTGTGTACGGTTTCTACACCTTAAGGAGCTTGTTGATTAGTGAACTCTCGAGTAAGGTGTACTCGAGGAGTGGAGTAGGAACGAGGAGTGAGCTTCGTTGCCGAACCACTATAAATCCTTGGTGTTTGGTTTGATCTTTCCTTCCCTTATCTCTTTACATTCATTATTGTTTATACTTGTGATTATTAGTTTAGTTGCACTATACCTTATTCATATTGTGTATAAGAAGGTTTCACATAAATACTCAAGCCTAAGTTTTTGAAAAGTATTTTTTATAAACCAATCTTTAACAAGTAAATTTAAGAAACTATTCAACCCCCCCTTCTAGTTTCAACAATTTGTATCAGAGCGTGGTTGATCAAGCCTTTTTAAAATATATTGTATTTTAAAACTTCAATCGATCTATGGATTCCAACAAGTATTTAGAAGGTAAATCCATGCAAAGACCACCTCTTTTTGAAACCGATAGTTTTATTTATTGGAAAAATAGATTTGAGACTTATGTGAAATCAAAAAGATTTAGATCTTTGGCATGTTATTACCAATGGTGATTTTTTTTACCATTTCAATATAATGAAGTTTTTAAAAGTAAAGAGATAGTCACTTTTGACAAAGCTAATGATGATACTAAAAGGAAACTTGCTAAAAATAATGAGGCTAAAATGGTGATTTATAATGCTTTACCAAAGAAAGAGTACGAAAGGATTTTTATGTGTGAAACCGTTAAAGATATTTGGAACACTCTTTTAGTAACCCACCAAGGTAATAACCAAGTCAAAGAAAGTAAAATCAATCTTCTTGTTCAACAATATGAACAATTTATCATCATAGAAGATGAAACTATTGATAGTGCATTTGCTAGATTTAACACTATTATTACTAGTCTAAAAGCACTTGATGAAGGTTTTTCTAGCAAGAATAATGTTAGGAAGTTTCTTAGGGCGTTACATCCAAAGTGGAGAGCTAAAGTCACGACGATTGAAGAATCAAAGGATCTCGCCCAATTATCACTCGATGAACTCATTGGTAACTTGAAGGTTCATGAGATGACAATTTTGAAGGACTCGGAAATGGTGAAAACTAAGAGTGAAAGAAAGTCTCTTGCACTCAAAGCCAAGAAGGCGTAAAGTGACCACGAAAGCTCCTCGGATAGTGATGATGAGGAATATGCCATGGCGGTTAGAGACATTAAGAAGTTCTTCAAAAGACGAGGTCAATACGTGAGGCAACCAAACAACGACAAGAAACCCTTCTCCAAAAACCGATTTGCCAAAGATGATAAAGGTGATAGTAAATGCTTTAGATGTGGTGATCCGAATCATTTCATCGGTGATTGTCCTAAGCCTTCACATGACAAGAACCACACGGCGTTTGATGGAGGTTCATGGAGCGATAGCGGTGAAGATGTCAATGACAACCCCAAAGATGAGAAATATCTTATGGCCCATACTTCTAAAGAGGTACATTCCGAAACCAAATATTATAGCAATGATAGTTTTTCTCTAGATGTTAATGACTTAGAAGGTCAATACAATAATTTTCATAAACTTAGCATTAAATTCATCGAAAAGAACAAAGTGCTAAAATCAACTAGAACTAAGCTTGAAAATGAGATCAGTGAGCTAAAAGAGAGATTAGCTAAGCTTGAGAAAAACAAAGAAGTTGATTTAGGTTGTGTAAATTGTGAAAACCTTAGACAAGAGAATGAAGATCTCAAGAGTACCTCCATTAAATTGGAAAAGTTCATGAAAGGTACTAGTGCTCTTGATGATATATTGAACAAACAAATTCTTTCTAAGGAAAGGCATGGGTTGGGATATAACACTAGTGAAGCATCAACTAGTGAACCAAAATAAGTTAGATTTTCAGAAAAACGTACCCCTGTACGCGGTTCTCCAATATACTGCGCGGTTCCTTATGACTATAGAACCACGGGTGGAGCTAAAGAACCGCAGATAGAGGATGGTTTTTTTGAAAATCTTAGAACTTTCTGAAAAATCCATTTTAGGTGAAGGGTTAAAACATCTTCTTGTTAACAAGCTCAAAGTACCTATCCTTGATAAAAATATTCTTGGTAAATTCTACAAGCCTTTAAGTAAACCTTTAATGGGAACTAGAAACTTATCTAGACAAACATCTACTCCTCCAAGAGTACGAAATGAGTCTAAACATAGAAGTAGAATACCTACACCACAAAGAGATGATCAAGCTAAGTCACAACCTACAAGTAAGGCTCCAACACCTAGGAGGAATAACAATAATTCTAGATCAAGGTCAATGACACCTAAGAGAAACTATGGACAACAAAATGGCCATATGAATTCGTTTCAACAACAATACTTTTCCCCATGGGGAATGTCTCCTTCATTCATGCATCCCAATCAAATGCAAGGGATTTTTGGAACTAACAACTTTGTACCCATGAGATATTGGGGACCAAATGTTTGATCTTGTGTGTTGTTACCTAGATATGCTTGGGAATTGATTTAGAGTCCGGCGAGTGGATTAAGGACAGTGGTCGTTCTAAACACATGACGGGTAAACGAAGTTTATTCTCACACTACAAAGCATATGATGGAGGTAACGTTACATTCGCAAGTAATCGACGTGGTAATATCATTGGCAAAGGTACGGTCTCTCTTGACTCTATGACTATAGAAAATGTAGAGCACGTAGATAACTTAGGTTTTAACCTTCTAAGTATAGGTCAAATTTGTGACAATAAGTGTATGGTCATCTTTTCGGAATATGATAGTGAAATCGTAAAAGATGGAAAGGTCATTGGAAAAGGTGTTAGAAAGCATGGGCTTTATGTCATGAAGGTCAATAGGAAGTCAAAGGACAACTTATGTCTAGTGACTCTAGATGATAGTTCTACTCTTTGGTATAGGAGATTAGGTCACGCTAATATGCGTTTAATTCCATCTTTAGTCTCTAAGGAGTTGGTAAGACATCTCCTAAAGATGAAGTTTGATAGTCACTTTTGTGATGCTTGCAAAATTAGGAAGCAAGTTCACTCAACTCACAAAGCCAAGAATTTGGTTTCGACCTCTCGGTGCTTAGAGCTCCTACATATGGATCTCTTTGGACCTTCCGCCATACAGAGTTATGGAGGTAACCTTTATACCCTAGTTATAGTTGATGACTATTATAGATTCACTTGGACTAGATTTTTGGCGTCTAAGAATGAAGCTTTCGATCACTTCGAAAACTTTAGTCGAAGAATTCAAAATCAACTAGGATGTTCAATTGTCTCTACTAGGACGGATCATGGTAGGGAATTTGATAATGAAGTGCAATTCGGTGCCTTTTGTGAAGCTCATGGTATTACCCATAACTTCTCGGCTCCTCGCACTCCACAATCAAATGGGGCAGTTGAAAGGAAGAATAAGACCATCCAAGAGATGAGTAGGAGGATTTTAAATGATCAGTCTTTGCCACCAAAATTTTTGTGCAATGCCGTAGACACATCGACCTACATTCTCAACTGAATTCTTACTCGACCTTTTCTAGGAATGACCCCCTATGAGATTCTTAAAGGTAAGAAGGCCTCATTGGAATACATTAGGGTGTTTGGAAGCAAGTGATTCATTCTCAACACCAAAAGTTACCTTACAAAGTTCGACCCAAAGTCTTACGAAGGTATCATTTTAGGTTATTCTCAAACTAGCAAAGCCTACATAGTCCTCAATAGAACCTCGGGTGTAATTAAAGAATCACTTAACGTGACACTTGATGAAACCCCTCCTTCATCTAAGACACCACCTTTGGTATATGATGACTTGGATGAAATAGACATAGTTAATTAGAAACATAGGAGTTGAAGACCTTAGTGTTGAAAAGGGAGTAAACATTAAGGAGTCAAAGGATCATGCTCCCGATAACATCATAGGTGAATTAAATCAAAGGACCCTAAGATCTCAAGTCCAAAATCAAAGTAACTTCTTTTGTTTCGTCTCCTTGATTAAACCAAAAATGTTAAAGAAGCTTTGATGGATGAGAGTTGGGTCATCGCTATGCAAGAAGAATTGAATCATTTCATTGCTAATGACGTTTGGGAACTTGTTCCTCCACCTAGAAGTTCGACCATCATAAGAACCAAATGGGTATATAGGAATAAGTTAGACGAGAATGGTGTTGTGTCTCGTAACAAGGATAGACTTGTAGCTCAAGGCTATAATCAACAAGAAGGTATTGATTATGACGAGACATACGCACCCGTAGCAAGATCAAAATCCATTAGAATCTTTTTAGCTTATGCTTGTGCCTTAGACTTTATGCTTCAACAAATGGATGTAAAGAGTGCATTTCTTAACGGTTTGATCAATGAGGAGGTATATGTGGCTCAACCTCCCGACTTCATTGATTTTGAGAAACCGAATCATGTTTACAAGCTTAAGAAAGCTCTTTATGGTCTTAAACAAGCACTCAAAGCTTGGTATGATAGACTTAAAGCGTTTCTTGTAAAAAATGAGTGTACCATGGGGATGGTAGACAATACACTCTTTACAAAGAAGAAAGGTTCTCACCTCGTTATCGTAAAAATATATGTTTATGACATTATATTTGGTTCAACTTGTCAATCATTGTGTGATGACTTTGCCGAAATCATGCAGGACTTGTTTGAAATGAGTATGATGGGAGAACTTAACTTCTTTTTAGGACTCCAAATTAACAAATGGACGATGGTATTTTCTTTAATCAATCCAAGTATATTAAAAAAATGCTAAAGAAATTTGGATTAGAAGACTCTAGACCAATGAAGATCCCTATGGCCTCGGATACTAAACTCACCGTAGATGATGATTGTGAGTCGGTAGACAACACCAAATATAGAGGTATGATTGGTAGTTTGTTGTACCTAATGGAAAGTCGACCGGATATCATGTTTAGTGTTTGCCTTTGTGCTCGCTTCCAAGAGGCTCCCAAAACCTCTCACCTTAAAGCAGTTAAGCGTATCTTCCGATACATTAAGGGCACTATACATTTAGGATTATGGTATCCTAAAGGGACCGACGTAGAAACCATTGTCTACGCGGACTCGGATCATGCGGGAGACTATGTGGACCGGAAAATCACTTGTGGAGTTTGTACCTTCATGGGTTGTTGTTTATATTCTTGGTTCTCCAAGAAACAAACCGCTCTTGCTATATCCACCACGGAAGCCGAGTATGTAAGTGCCGGTAAAGCTTGTCAACAAGCTCTATGGATGAAGCAAGCGCTTGTGGATTACGGAATTTCTCTTGATGATGTTCCCATCATGTGCGACAATAAGGGTGCAATAGACATTAGCAAAAATCCCGTGCAACATTCGCGAACTAATCACATAGAGATTCGCCACCATTTTCTTAGGGATAATGTTCAAAAGGGGAACATTTCAATTTAGAAGGTGCCCTTGGTAGAAAACTTAGCCGACATCTTCACTAAGACACTTAAGAGGGAACCTTTTAATTACTTGCGTCTAGGTCTAGGTTTAATGGAACATATTCCCTAACTGCGCATTTTAATTAATCAAGTTTTTTTTTCTTTTGAGTCTTTTCTTTCTTTGAGCCTTTGGGTATCGCAAACACCTTTTAAAAATCTTCTCTTCTCCTTTTCAAAAGTCTCAAAGTTCTTTCAAAAATGTTCGAGAAATGTTTTTGCATTGTTAATTCAATCTAAAAACGTTTTTCATAGCTTCTTGCTATTCATAATGAGCTTACATAATTCATATGTATGTGTCTCTCAAATATAGCAAGAACAAAAGAGAACTATGGAGGATCATTGTGTCATGACTTTATGTCTAGTTCTACACACCTCCTACATCGATTTTCTTTAAAATCCATGTATTTTGGTCAAAACCTTGTTTGGTGAGCTCTTGTGTGTTTTCTTTGTCTATCTTTGCTTCTTAGCATATCTCCATTATTAGTTAGACTAGAAAAATAGGATTTTCTAAATTGGAAAATCCTCCCTCATCACCAAATTCAACACTTTTTGGAATCTTTGTTTCAACCATTTGACCACCCCCAATATATCTTGGGCTTTCTCTATTTAACCTTAAGCATTTTGCATCCTTTCTCAAATCAAAATGTCTTATTCCCCATATGAAAGCTTTGATTCTCTTCCATTTTCTCCAATTGCTTTCAATCCAAATTCACCCAAGAACACCCAAAATCACATCTCTTCTTCTTTTAAGAATGTTGATTGTGGAACTTCTTATCTTCCACCACTAGCCTTTAGTGTTCTTCCTCCTTCACATGATAATGTCATGCATCATGGAACATATTGTCATTGTTGTCAATATCAACATCTTGCTATGGTTCATATCTATGAGGAGTTGAATTACATCAAGAGTTTGTTAGTCAAACCTCCTGACTATGAGATTCCTACCAAGCCACCACCACCTCCTTCTGCCACTACCTTGTCTTTTATCTAAGCATTGGTTGCTTATCTTCAAGACAACTAGTTCAAGTAAATCTTAGGGTTATAGTTTAACTAGGATAAGATTTATTCTTTTCTTTTGGCTTGTGTTTGTTTCTCATACATCTTTGTATGATTTATTTCCTTGTATCTTTTATCATGTTTCCTTTTAACATGACTTATCTTGGATCTTTGTCTCTTCTTATTATTGTTTTTTGTGACCTTTGCTATATCTTGTTGGGTGTCTCTTCTCTACTACTAACCCTTCTATGTATCTTGTCACCATATACCGATTCCTTGGTGCCCCAAGCAAGGGGGAGTAAGCACCAAAGGGGAGCATTTGCAAAGTCCGGTTCTTTTCTTCTTCAAAGACTTTTGCAACCTTTTTGCTTCGACAAAGGGGGAGAAATGATAAACTCGTCTTCGAAAATCTTGTTTTATTAAGTGATTGAGTTTATGTATTGTCGAAATAAAAAAAGATGCCTAAAAACGTTACTTGCATTCTTCGGTCTCGCTTTGTTTTGATTACAACAATATGTAAAAACAAGCATTTATGAAAACAACGAAAAACGAATTCATGAGTTCAAGTATTTTTCATTTCAACCATTATCACTTAAGGTATGAACAAACAAGTACTCATCCTAATTAAGTGTTCAAGGATTTAATCTTTTCTTAAAACTCACTTTTTATTAAGTGTGACAAAGTTTTTTTTATTAAACTTTCGTTTTAAGAAAACGTTTTATTAAATTAATTATTTGAAAATTTGAAATTTGAAAATGGCATATACTATCTTGGTTTGGAATATCCTTTCAGGTTATTTTTATCCCCAGATTCGAACCAATCTACTAAAAGACAAAAGGGAGCGGAGTCTATGCAGGCGGTTCCTTAGCACCTATAGCGGTTCCTGATATGGAACCGCGGGCTCTAATAAGGAACCGCGGGCAGATAAAGCCGTTGGATGTTTGTCTTATAAATAGTGGACCATTCTCAGACTTTCAATCCACCTCTTTTGCATATACATTTCCAGATTCTTTCATACTTCTTAAATCACTCAAATCCTTGATCATTTGTTTGATTAGTACTTGTTTAGAAGTGAATCTTTCTCCCTCATCTTTTCCTTTCAAAGTGCAAAAAGAAGAACACTATCATCCTTGAAGTGTTGTTTCTACCTCAAAGATCCATTGAAGATCCAAACTTATTTATTCATTGTTGTGAAGATCCAAGTAGTTGTGTCTATTTGAAAGTTGTGTATGTATTGAGGTTAATACTTAGTCCTTAAAGTATATTGGTGTAGATTGGTCCTAGCTTAGATTAGGGCTCGACTTTTAGCTTAGAGTCGAAAATTGGTTAAGAAACGTTGTGTACGGTTTCTTCACCTTAAGGAGCTTGTTGATTAGTGAACTATCGAGTAAGGTGTACTCGAGGAGTGGAGTAGGAACGAGGAGTGAGATTTGTTGCCGAACCACTATAAATCCCTTGTGTTTGGTTTGATCTTTCCTTCCTTTATCTCTTTACATTCATTATTCTTTATACTTGTGACTATTAGTTTAGTTGCACTATACCTTGTTCATATTGTGTATAAGAAGGTTTCACATAAATACTTAAGCCTATGTTTTTGAAAAGGATTTTTTATAAACCAATCTTTAACAAGTAAATTTAAGAAACTATTCAACCCCTCCCCCTTCTAGTTTCTACATCTTGTATATGCTCACAACAGGTATACTCAAAAGAGAGGGCTTAGGGATAATCTAGGTTTGCATAAGCATTTTATTCAGAATAGGCCTTGGTGTAATTTGGGTGACTTTAATGCGGCTTTAAATTTGGAAGATGTGTCGGCTGGTTCTTCATATATGGATATTGCCATACCTGAGTTTAAGAAGTGTGTCGAGAATATTGAGGTGGGTGATGTTGCTCGGTCAGGCCTTCAATTCACTTAGAATCAGAAACCAAAAGGCGACCATGGTCTTCTTAAGAAAATTAATCGTGTTATGGCTAATGTTGATTTCTCATCAGGTTTTGTTGGTTCCTTTGCGGTGTTTCAACCGTATAGGATCTCAGATCATACTCCAGCAGTACTTCTTATCCTTACGGCTAATACCTATCAGCCGCCGACACCTTTTAAGGTATCAAATGTTGTTACTTCTTTACCTTTGCTTAAGCAGGTGGTGGCTGGGGCTTGGAATATGCAGGTCAGTGGTCTCCATATGTATCATGTTGTGCAGAAATTGAAAAATCTTAAGAACTCGATGAGTAAACTGTTATTTGATAAAGGAAATCTCCATGATAATGTTAATAAGCTTAGATTTTAGCTTGACAAGGTGCAAACTGACTTAGATGTTGATCTAAATAACTTGTTCTGCGAGAGGAATGATAAAGCGTTGGGTGGAGGAGAAATTTGTGCTTATACGGATGCGCTTTGTGCTTATACGGGTGCAGGAGAAATTTGTGTCATGATAATGCTAATCCAAATAACTTTGTACTTATACGGATGCACTTTTAATGGAGGAGAAATTTCTTAAGCACAAATCTAAGGTGGAATGGCTAAGGGTGGGCGACTCCAACTCGGCTTATTTTCACAAATCAGTTAAAAGGCGTGCTAGTAGCAATCGAATTGATCTTCTAACTAACTTGGATGGCAATGTTGTCACTGGTGGTGAGGTCGTTGCTAATTTTGTTTCCCATTATGAAGCTTTCTTAGGTTAATCTGGTGAGATTTCTAATTTCAATGCTTCTAATTTATTTCATAATAAATTAACTCCTGATGTGGCCCTTGATATGGTTAATCCAATCACTGCTATTGAGGTCAGGGATGCTATTTTCTCGATGGGTAATGATAAAGCGCCGGCTCTGGATGGGTATACAACTTCTTTTTTCAAGGAATCGTGGGAGATTGTGGCTGATGACATTGTTCTTGCGATTCAAGAGATTTTTGTCAATGGAAAGTTGTTAGAAGAGATTAATCATACCATCATTGCTCTTATTCCTAAGGTGGCTTCCCATCTAGGATTAATGATTACTGGCCTATCTCTTGTTGCGATGTTTTGTTTAAATGCATTAGCAAGATCATTTCTAATCGTTTCAAGGATTCTTTGAAGTTTCTTGTTAGCCCTAATCAATCCTCGTTTGTTCCGGGTAGAAGGATTTCTTATAAAATTCTTCTTAATCAAGAGCTTGTGCATAATTACCATTTCAATCGTGGTACTCCTAGATGTTCGTTTAAAATTGATATTCAAAAAGCCTATGATACAGTTGATTGGATATTTTTAAAGGATATCCTTATTCAGTTTAATTTTCATCACAAAATAGTGGGGTGGATTATGGAGTGTGTCTCATCTACATCTTTTTCTCTATCGATAAATGGCACACTTCATGGGTATTTTAAGGGTAACTGGGGTCTTCGTCAAGCTGATCCTTTGTCCCCGTATTTGTTCACTCTTATTATGGAAGTTCTCACTCTTATGCTTAAACGAAGGGTTCATGAATCAGATGAGTTCGTGTATCATCGTTATTGCTATAAGCTTGAGTTGGTTAACTTATGTTTTGCGGATGATTTGTTCATTTTTGCTCACGGGGACTCGCATTCAGCAAGGGTGATTATGGAGGCTTTGGTTGAATTCAAGAATGTGTCGGGTTTAGTTCCTAGCTTACCTAAGAGCATGATTTACTTTTGTAATGTTCTTCACCATGTTAAGAAATCCATCTTGCTGATTTTGCCAGTTGAGGAGGTTACTCTCCCTGTTAAATATTTGGGAGTTCCTCTTGGTTCTTCAAGGCTGATCTATAGAGATTGTAGGGAGCTTACTTGTAGAATCTGAACCCGTATTAAGGATTGGAAGAATAAGTTTTTATCAACGACAGGTAGGTTACAACTTGTTCGTTCTGTTCTTGGTTCTATGCATGTACATTGGGTGTCGGTTTTTATTCTTCCGAGTCATATTATGCTTGATATAGAGCAACTCATGAGGGGTTTCCTTTGGTGTCAAGGTGATATGGGTAAAGGGAAGGCTAAGGTCTCGTAGGAGGTTGTTTGCCTCCCGAAAAAAGAAGCAGGTCTTGGTATTCGTAGACTTGATTTTTTTAATAAAGCACTTATGATAACTCATCTCTGGAACCTGCTTATTCGTAAGGATTCTGTTAGCCGTATTTAAAGTGATGGTCATATAATATATCGTTGCGAAGCCCGTGAAAAATGCTATTCAACGATGTTGAGAGTTCTAGTATAATGATATGTATGTAACGGGAATTAGTCCCGAACACACAAATGAGGAAGGCCTTCTATACATTAAACTTGTAGTATAAAAGGCCCCTAGCACCTCATTTGTGTCTGTATGTTTTCCATTTCATTAGTTGGTAGAGACAGAAACATCATGTCTTTCTCTCACTAGGAAATCACAACTCTTTGTTTTTCTCTTTTATTCTTCATCTTAATCTAATCTTTCTTTTTTGGTTTAATCTTCATCTCTCTATAGTTTATGTAGTCGTGTGTTACATTATTACAAGTGGTATCATTCGCCAAGGTATTCGTGGATAGCTCTTTGGTGTTGTTTTAGTCATCTTGTCTTTCGTGAGTTTTCAAAAAAAATACCAAGATTCCAAATCTTTTCGTGTTTTTATTGTTTCAAGTGTTCCACATATCTTCTACATAGTTGTGGTAGAGATTTTGGCACTTTTGTTTGGTTAAAATTACGGATTTCTAGTTAAAAATCTCATTTTTTCCCTAAAGTCTTAGAACAGTACACTTATTGTGACAGATCTGCCTTACTTTCCATCGTAAAGGCTAGGGTTTTCATATTGCGACCAATATTGCGATCATATTGCGATATAATCATTTTGAGTGCTTTGCAACAGATAGTTGGGTATTGCGACAAATTATGCTTTGAGGTATTGCGACAAAACTTGTTTGACATTGCGACAGATATTGTGTTTGTACATTGCGATAGAATCTTGTTCGTGCTACTGCGACAATATCCGTAGGGTGCATTGCGACGACTTGTTTTTTTTAACATTGTGACAACCTGTTTTTAAACATTGCGATGACTTGTTTTTTTTAACATTGCGATGACGTGTTCTTTAGACATTGCGACGACTTGTTTTTAAACATTGCGACGACTTCTTAGGGGATTTATTTTTTAGAGTTTTTAACTACACCATTGTTAATCCTTGTTTCTACGAATTGAGATCTTTTTTACACACCACTTCTACAATGACGTCTCAGTAAGACATTTATGCTGCGGGTACTGAGAATCGTCCACCCATGCTTACCAAGGAGGATTACACTACATAGGCTAGTCGTCTCCTTCGTTATGCAAAATGTAAACCTTTGGGGAAGTTTATTATCAACTCGATTCAAAAAGTCCGTATGCTAGAAGAACAATTCTTGTGCCTGGGGACCCCACGAATGCTAACCCAATAGCGGACTCAAGTCATGAGCAAACGGATGAAGAATTAACTAAAGCTGAATCCGAACAACTCGACGCTGATGATCAAGGAATTCAAGTCATTCTTATGGGACTTCCTGAAGATGTTTATGCTGCTATCGATAGTTGTGAAACCGCACACGAAATGTGGCTTAGGATCCAGAAAATGATGAAGGGGAGTGAAATAGGTCTACAAGAAAAGGAAACTAAGTTGCTTCGTGAATGGGAGAAATTTACGTCTACTGAAGGGGAACAAATTGAACCTTACTATCATCGGTTTTCAACCCTCATGAATCATCTTAGAAGAAACAAGCATGAACCTGTACAAATTGCTGCCGACATCAAGTTTATTGATAATCTTCCTTCTGAATGGTCACGATATGTCATTCTGGTCAATCAAACCAATGATCTTCATGTCGTGGACTACACTCAAGTATGATTATTTGAAGATGAATCAAGATGAAGCTAACGAAGTTAGGGATGAAAGACGTGCCAAAACACAAGATCCATTGGCTTTTATAGCAAACTCTCCGTCATCTATGTCATATCCCATGGTACCCTACCATCAACCCTCATCAAGTACCTTCATGCCACACCAACAACAACAACAACTCAACTCTTATGGATATCAACTCCTGCTGCTGTGAACTACTTACAACAACCCATTCCTTGTTTTGATAACATCACCGATCCTACTCATGCGATTAATTCTGGTCTTCCACTTCTTGCAAAGCATTCAAATTTACCATTAACCTCACCAACAACAATCAGAGAATCTCCTCGAACACCAGAAAGAGGCAGATTGCTCAACCTTTTATGAATGCGAATCAAGATCGTCAATTGGTAGTTGTTGGGAACACGGGGACACAATTTCAACAATATGGTCAGAATGCTCGGCAGAATTTTGGGAATGCAAGAAATCAGTATAGACAAATCCGTGGTCAGAATCCGAGTGTTCCGAATGTGGGTAATCAGAACGGGTTAATTGTTGTGCCAGCATATTGCAAATACGGTTTTACATATTTAGGAAGGATCGGTCACTCCAACAATATATACGTAGTATGGGCTCGTGATCTAATATGTAAACATATAACCCATAAAGCCCACATGTAGGGTGGGCTATATATATCCGCTCCTAGCATGTTAGGAGGGGTTGTTGGTTCCCATTTCACAAAATCTAATCTATCTTTCATTTTTTATCTCCAACCTCTCTCTACTTTCTCTCTCTAGTTCTTCTTCTCTCCATCTCTATTTTAGATCAATATAACACATAAACAATCCTAAGAAAACGTGAACCTACAATTAGTATCAAGAGCTATGGTTGAATCTTTGGATTTGCGTGTTTTTATCTATTGATTTGGTGGTCACAATTTTTTTCTTTTGGTTCCAAATCTGGTATAACTTTTGTGACTGGGTCAAAATTTATATCTATTGATTTGCGTGTTTTGAGTGTTGTCCAAACAAGTTTTTTGTCTCAAATATGTTTTATACAATTTTTTTTGTCTCGTCTATTTTTTCTTACTTTGGCGTTTTGAGTATTGTCCAAACAAGTTTTTTTTGTCTCAAATATATCTTAAACAATATTTTTTTCTCGTCTATTGTTTCCTACTTTTGTCTCGATCTATGTATCAATTTTATTCTCTTTATCAACTTTTGTCTCGGGTATATTTTTTTGATATTGCGATTTGTCATTTTTGTCATTAATGTCACATTGCGATAGATAGCTTTTTCAGTATTCCGATCGTAAGCTTCAGGGTTTATCATATTCCGATCGCAAAAACCTTAGGGTTTCTACATTGCGATCGTGTATTCCAATCCATTATTCCCATCGTATATTCCGATCGCGTATTCCAATCGTGTATTCTGATCCGGATTCCGACGAGCATTGCGATCACATTCTGATCCAATATTCCGATAGCATTCCGATCAGTTACATTCCGATAGCATTCCGATCAGTTACATTCCGATAGCATTCCGATCAGTTAGATATTGTGATGGATATGATAAACATTGCGATGGGAGTATATTGAATATTGCGATGGATATTGTAACTGTTTAAAACTGACTCTTATTCAAATATTGCGATGGCTATTGTAAATGTTTAGTTTTATTCAAATATTGCGATGGTCTACTCAACACATCGTCTCAACAAAACCCGACTCGGTAAACAGACTCGACTTGACACAACACTCGACCACGACCTCGACTCACACTCAACCAAGACTCCACTCCTCACTCCAAAATAGACTCGACCACATCCTACACCAATCTCGACTCCAAACAAACACTGACTCCATCCTAATCCGTCGACACCTTATCCCTTCTACAAATCTAAATTTGACTCGAACCAAATCATAAAATACAAAGATCTCAGTTTATTTGGTATTGGTCATTGCCAGTCGTAACTTCAAAAAGTCATTTACACGGTTCATAAATTAAATCATCGATATTTGTGAGGTTTTAAAACCCTTTTGATTTTCGAAAATACAGAAACTGTATAAAAAATTTGTTATCCGTTTGTCTTTGTTTCGATTCAAGAAATAAAACAGAAAAAACGAACCGAAAATAAAACAACATCATTACCTACCCGAGACCTCATTGAATCGAGATCTAGAAGCCTTTCGTTAGACGTTACTCAGAATATATATATATATATATATATATATATATATATATATATATATATATATATATATATATATATATATATATATATATATATATATATATATATATATATATATATATATATATATATATATATATATATATATATATATATATATATATATATATATATATATATATATATATATATATATATATATATATATATATATATATATATATATATATATATATATATATATATATATATATATATATATATATATATATATATATATATATATATATATATATATATATATATATATATATATATGTATTATTCAAACACCTAAAGGTTCACATAGAAGAAAAAGTAAGTAATTTGAGCCTTCCAATTTTATGGATTTCGAATTGTTTGGTGATCTAATTGAGTAGTTAAAGATGGTGATTTGGTAAAGACAGAGACTCGGTGGTGGGAGTTTGGTTGCTTTGGGAGTATCAAAAGTCAAAGATATTTGACGGAGGAAATAAGATAGGAGGATAGGATTTTTGTCAACTGTGAGTATTTTTTAGGGTATTTATATCTTAATGTGTTCAGGCCACATAGTGATTGCGTAGGCCACGTCTCACTTATTTGACCACGTTTCTTTTCATCCCGTCCCACCAAATAATTATCCCAACTATTCTTTATATTGTATGTTGCAAATTTGGAAATGGCTATTCCTTTAGTCGTCTATTTCTTGGGCTATAATGGACTGACCACTCTAAATCTTTCAACATTATTTTTAGATTTGACTATATATTGGGCTATATATTGAGTTTAAGTGGGCTGAATTGGTTGACGGATGGTTAACGGGCTATATGGGTATGAGCCGCGTATAAATTAGATTCGACTTCATTTTTCATAACAGGGCCGATTGGTAAAATATAAAGTTATTATATTTTTTTCTAGCCGGTTTCTAGACTTTTGGATGAGTCGAGTTTGATTTTGATACGGTTTGTGATGTGACTAAAAGACGTGACTGATTATTTGATATTCCGAATTCAAGAATTTTTTGGTTTCTCGAGTATACATACTTAGGGGATTTAATCATTTTCTTCACTCATCAAGGGATCTAATCGACAACAAAAACATAATTATTTCCTTCCATTGCTCGATCAACAAGTAATCCTTACCTTTATTTTCCATCAAATATCAAATGGATTCGTTGAATTCGACATTTCAAGCGGGAGAATTACAACACATGTAACTCAAAGAGATCAAATTGCGTCAAAAAACTTTAGAAATCTTTCACGAGCTCAAGACGCATCTTTCAATTCTCTATCCACACAACATGACCGAACTTCCAGTCACGGTTCAAATGTTCTTTGGCAAAGTGGATATTTCAAAGAGAAGATTTTCAATAATTTGGATGAGTTACGGTTGCAATTTGAAAGGAAGAATCTTCATGAGGTTAAAGCGAAGATATGTCTAGAAATCCTTCGCACACAGTTTAAGGACATCTTTGCCTCAACCATGGTACCTCCTTTTGATTATTCGACTCCAATCTTTCACCAGCTTTTCAACTTGCATACGGGTTGCCAGACTGAAACCTTTAGAAGTGGTTTAATCAATCACATCAATATACTTGAGAAGTGTATTGAGGTCAAGTTAGTTAAATACAACGAGATACGGTTGAAAAAGGCTCAAATTCAAAGAATCAAGGAGTCGTCTAAACCATTGCATGCAACAATACCTCATGAACATGAGAGAGAGACACGCTTCAAGCTGTCGTCAAAAGATGATCAGATCTGCCCGGTGCAAGAAATGGGTGCCAATTTGGTCGTCACGGTAAGCAATGGCAAGGAATCATGAGGAAATCATGAATCGAGCAGCAAGTCACAAGCACCAACTGTTCAGGTGCCAAGTTTTAACAATATACAACATGTTGAGCATTCCGAACCTAATTATGCCAAACATGGGATGGAAAAGAGTGATAGCGATACCACTTCTGATTCATCCGATGTGAGTCATAATGGGGGAGAAAGTGTTCAAAATGCTAGCAATCATGATAATTGCCTTATGACTGCTTCATTAACTGCTTCTGATTCCAAGGTTAAAGAGCTCGAAATGATTGTAGCTCAGCAATCAAAAGATCTTGAGGATGCCAAACTTGAAATTTCTAAGAGAACTGACAAGTTGGAAACATATTTTGAAAAACTTGAAAAGTCAAACGTTGTTCTTGAACGAAAATTGGATCAAAAAGTTCTAGATTCTAAAGCTGAAAAGGATAATATTTTGAAACAAATAAAGTTGCTAGAATCTAAATTGGAATCCAAGATAAATTGCTCAAAGAGAATGAGACTTTAAAGGCTCAAGTTCAGGAAAAGGTTTTTGCAATAGCGGCTCTAAAATGCGAGTTGAGGAAAATTAAAGGAACTAGTATGGACACTAAGCTTGAAAAACCATCAATCTTGGGGAAACCGCCTCAAAATCAGTCTGTTAGACAACCGACTGCATTTAGATCCGAGCGACAAAGATCCTCGATACCACGGTTTGCCTCCGAAGTTGATTTGGTTCATCTTTCTAGACTAGTCACTCCACCAACTAGGCCTAATGTGACTAAAACAGCTTTTGCAAGACCGAATCACATGATTGCCTCTAGTCTCCCTAGACATAGTCCAAAGAACACGTCTCGAACTAGTTCAAATGACGTTCACCACAAATTTGGTCTAAGGGAAGCTATTCAAAAGACATAAGTAAGAGATAGGAATTTCAAACCTAGTCAGATGCCTTCAAGTTTACCCAACACTGCTAACCGTAGCATGTCATATCCTAGGAATTCTAGAACTTACTCGGACATTAAATATGCTACCTGTAAAACATGTAGCAAATGTGTCTTTAAGGAAAATCATGACTCTTGTGTGTCAAGAAATTCCGCCATGGGGTGAACTCCCATGCTAGAACTAAATCCCAGTGGTTAGCTAAAATCAAACCCATTGGTAAAGTTTGGCGCCCCACTAGTAGAAATTTCACTCTTGTAGGAAACGAGTGCCCTTTAACTAGGATAGTCTTCGATTATACTAAGACTACTAGGGAGGAAATTGAAAAGGATGATACATCACTTAAGCCTGAAATTAAGGTTTTCAATAAAAGGAAACGTTTACCAGCTAAGACAAGTGAATCATCTCCTCATGTCACCTCTGGCACAAGAAACGAAAACTGTGAATCCCCGCATGGTTCTAAGATAGATATCGCTAACCCATATAAAAGTATACAAACTCCAACTGAGAATGCAGGTACCAATTTCAAGGAACAACAAAAACAAACCGGTCCAAGCGTTATATATTGTTCAACTACGGACACTCTCAGAGTTTGGTTACTGAAGAAGCAGATATCAGAGAAACAAGTGTCTCATGGGATTTCCAGTTAAGCTTATAATGTACATGGTTCATCGTTAAATGTCAGACGATGACCCGATCTTCAAATAAAGGAAAGTTTATCGCCGATAATAAACTTATCCTCATTAACGAGAAATTAAAATTTCTCGGACGCGAGCTTACATTTAAACTATTCAACGGTTTTAAGCTCGTGTACATGGTTCATCGTTAAATGTCAGACGATTACCCGATCTTCAAATAAAGGAAAGTTTATCTTCGATGATAAACTTATCCTCATTAACGAGAAGTTAAATTTTCTCGGACACGAGCTTACATTTAAACTATTCAATGGTTTTAAGCTCGTGTACATGGTTCATCGTTAAATGTTAGACGATGACCCGATATTCGAATAAAGGAAAGTTTATCGCCGATGATAAACTTATCCTCATGAACGAGAAGTTAAATTTTCTCGGAAACGAGCTTACATTCAAACTATTTAACGGTTTTAAGCTCGTGTACATGGCTCATCGTTATATGTCTGACGATGACCCGATCATCAAATAAAGGAAAGTTTATCGCCGATGATAAACTTATCCTCATTAACGAGAAATTAAAATTTCTCAAACACGAGCTATTATTAACACTATGCAATGGTTTTAAGCTCGTGTATATGGCTCATCGTTAAATATCAGATGATGACCCGATCTTTAAATAAAGGAAAGTTTATCGACGATGATAAACTTATCCTCACAAACGAGAAATTAAATTTTCTCGGACACGAGCTAAAATTAAAAATATTCAAAGGTTTTAAGCTCGTGTATATGGCTCATCGTTAAATATCAGACGATGAACCCATCTTCGAATAAAGGGAGGTTTATCTCATCTATGATAACTTACCCTCAAAACGAGAAATTAAATTTTCTCGGACACGAGCTTACATTTAAACTATTCAAACGTTTTAAGCTCGTGTACATGGCGTATAGTTATATCTCAGATTATGCTCCGGACTTCAAAGAAAGGAAAGTTTATCGCTGATGATAAACTTATCCTCACAACGAGAAATTAATTTTTCTCGGGCATGAGATAATATTAAAAACATTCGAAGTTTTTAAGCTCATGTACAATGACTTACAGTTAAATATCAGACAGTAACTCGGACTTCAATTTTAGGAAAGTTTATCTTTCATGATAACTTATCCTCATAACGAGAAATTAAATTTTATCGGTCATGAGCTTGTATTAAAACATTCCAAGTTTTAAGCTCATAAAGGAAAGTGTATCTTTTAAATAAGAGAACTTTTCCTCATAACGAGAAATTCATCTTTCTCGGTCATGGGCTTTCCGTTAAAACATTCAAAAGTTTTCAAGCTCATGAAAAAGACTTCTAAGTAAATGTCAACTTAGGACTCGTTCTTCAGTTAAAAGGAAAGTTTATCGCTGATGATAAACTTATCCTCATAACGGGAAGCTTACAACTTCTCGGACTTGAGCTTGTTTTGTAAGATATTAAACGTCTTAAGCTCAAGTAATTGGTTTTCAAAACTTTGAACACAATTTTTCAAGAATTTTTCAAAAGGTTTTCTAAATCTTTCAAAATTGTGTGTTCAAAATGTTTTGATAAAAAGAGCATGTCTTCTGGAATCGATAATATTTATGATCCTAGAATTGTCATTCAATAATGAGACGGGGTTGTAAATAAAGTTCGAGCAGAAGTTTAAATGATTTTAAACATGCTCAAAATGGTTTGCTATTATTTCAGATAGTAATCCGCTTTTCATATTAAAGTCAAGCATTTCACCGGAAAACTTTGACTCAACAACGGGAATTAATTTTCTCGGGCATGGTTTACTTTATAACCATGTAAGAGATTGTGTTTACATAATAACACAATCTAACACGAATATATGTACGCATCAGTGCATTTATTTGTTAAAACAAGAGGAATTTTGTTTTTATGAAGTTATCATCTACACAATCCGCAACAATTCACTATTGATATCTACATACTCGGCGATACGACTACTCGAACGGCGACTACATCTCTTTCGATAGAACTCGGGTCAACAATTGAGGAGGAGAAATTGTCTAACATTCAGAATCTTTAATGCTGAAAGTACCAAGTTCACAAATTGGTGTCAAGACAATGATATCAATCGTACACATGGTTTCAAGAGATAACTTCATACGTGACGAGGCGACCAACATTCGTGAACAAGAACCATGTGATTCTATCATATGATGTTCTCCATCATTCAGGTCCAACCTCGTAAATTATTAATCTTGTGAATACATATCATATATGATCTTTACACGTGATAAATACCTTACACTTGTGTTTAAAAGGTATTTAATTTACGTATCAAGTACAACCTCATTAATTTGAGGGGGAGCTTGTGATAATCATGGAGATAACTGAATTTAAATTTTTGTTCCTAATTTTTCTTAAAATTTCATTAAATTAATTGATATTAAAAACATCGATTGGGTTAATGTTTTTAATATGGGGGAGAAAATGTGATTTAATATGAGATCAATTAATTCAATGGCTTGATTTAACATTCTGGATCATTCTCGACATTTGCGAAATGTTTTCGAATATCGTGGCATATGTTAAGGGGGAGAAACATAGATTTGTACTTCAAAATGGATTTCATGGTGACGTATACTTACCCACAATATCTTAATTCACGACGGTGACAATTGTGGTGACATAAGGATGGTAGGATAGGTTAAGGCCAATGATTCCTCCAAAACCGAAGGAATCTTCCCAAGGACATTTCATAGCTAGAAATAGTAGTCCTTAGGAAAGATGGAGAAAGTTTGTGAACGTAGTTGAATGCCGACCAAGTACATTAGCACTGGAACAATCACAAAAAGGTGCTAGTTATGATGTATTGGTAAGCATTGAAGGGGTTGAAGAATGAAAAAGAATTGTAAAAATAAAGGGTGAAAAGAAAGAAGCCCTCCTTACAACTTAGGCAGAAACCGGGTCAACTCATATGTTATTGAAGATAGACGTCATGTACCCAGTGATGCAATGCACAACCCATCCCAGCTAACTCAGATATCTCTCAAAATATATTTGTTTTAATCACACAGAGACAACACATTATCTATCGATTTATTCACTCCGAATATATTGATATTGAAATGGTGGCACTCCTCTCCAGCCTCCGATCACTAAAATCCAAAATGCACGATCGAGTCTAGAGCCATTTGAGATTGTTGGAAATATGTTTTTACGTATTTAGAAAGGATCGCTCACTCCAATGATATATTCAAGTATTGGGCTCGTGATCCATTAAGTATACATATAGTCCATATAGCCCACATGTAGGTGGGATATATATACCCCCTCCTAGCATGTTAGGAGGGGTTGGTCATTTGTGTTTTCACTTTCACTTCATCCACCATCTTTCTCTTCTCCTCCCCTTTCTCTCTCTACCTTTCTCTCTCTAGTTCTTCCTCCTTCCCTTCCATTCAATAGATAAATCATACATTGCACAATCCTAAGAAATCTATGGACCTACAATTGGTATCAAGAGCTTTGGCTGATTCTTCAGATTGGCGTGTTTATATCTATTGATTTGGTGCTCAAATTCTTCTCTTTCTTTTTCTTTTCCTTTAGTTCCGTATATGCTATAATTTTTGGTGTTGAATGTTTTTCGTCAATTTTTTTTGTTTGTTTTTTAACAATTTTTTTCTATCAATTTTATAAACTTTTGTCAACATCAAACTTTGGTCCGAATCATAACAAACTTTTGGTGCTCTTTATCAGTCTGTCTCAAACTTTGGTCATATCAAGATAAATTATTGGCAACTTTTAGCATTGTCCTTATCACGTTTTGTACATCAGTTTCAGTTTTATGGTCCTTATCATTTTTTCCGGATAAGTGGTCTGCAAGTTATTCCGGATAAGAAGTCTGAAATAATTTTTCCCGGATAAGTGGTCTGCAAGTTATTCCGGATAAGAAGTCTGAAAGAATTTTTCTGGATAAGTGGTCTGCAAGTTATTCTGGATAAGAAGTATACCGGATAAGAGGTCTGAAAGAATTATTCCGGATAAGAAGACTCGCCATATTCCGGATAAGCACAAGGCATATTCCGGATAAGAAGACGAAGCAATATCCCGGATATGAAGACGAAGTAATTTTTCCTGGATAAGCATTAGAAGCGCTTTCCGGATAAGCAATAGAAGATGCATTCCAGATAAGCAGTAGAAACATTATTCCGGATACTTGTCTGACCAAAAGACTTCTCAACTCTTTCTCAAAACAACCATTTCGACTCGACACCTACACTCGACTCTAACCAACAGACTAAATCAAAGAGTCAAACCAGACGACTCTTTGACACTCGACTCCGAAAACATTCAAGTATCGACCCAACACACCCTCTCGTATCACCCACAAACTCAACCAACACCCACTCTCACTCGAACTCATTCTCTCGACCAGGCTCCAATTTAACCTTCTCTCTACAATTTGAATCACTCAAAACTGGAACAACAAAGACTCAACATACTCGACTCAACCTCAGACCAAAACACCTTCGAACGAATACTCCTTTAAGATTCTCGACTAGACCAACACAACTCTTGTTTCTCGACTAACACAAAACTCAGCCTCACAATAAATCATCTCACGATCCGTCACTTGACACATAAATCTGACAACACCCTCGACTCGAAAAACCAGACTCAAGATCTCAATAATCTACCTGACCACACACTCACTCAGACTCGAAATCAACACAAGCACCAGACTCAAACACACACGACAACTATACAAATAAAGATCTCTTTTAAAACCATCATCGATCAAAAATCAAAGAAAAATACATAAAACCTACCCAAGACCTCAATAGAGAGATCTTGAAGATTCGTCCTTGAGTCAATTTGTATATGCAGCATTTGAGGTAAAAGATAAGATCACAGTTGGAGGTGTAAGTTTCTTTACAGGTGTAAGTTTGGTTTTTGTATCTGGTTTGGGATCTTGTTTTGGTATCCGTTGGAGTTGTTTTTGTATCATATTAAGTGGCTGGTCAAGAAAAGCGACGGAGGATTTGTAATTGAGTGGTGATAAGTATTTTGAGAGTTTGATTACAATCTAAGATTGAGAGTTCTATTGATCAGATTGAGTTTGAGAACATCGAAAGTGATAAAGAGGCGGAAAAGCATATGTGTTGAGAGAAACAGAAACGGAGGTGAGTATTTGGGGGAGACGAGATTTGGTTTTGAGGAGAGAGAGATATAGGAGCAGACAAATTTGGGGCGGATTTAACAAGAAATGGTGGTATATATTATTTAACCCTCTTTGATACGCCGCGTCCTTGTTAGCCAACCCACGTGCCTTTCCCATTATTTGATTTGGAATTGGATATAGGTGAGGGTCTTTCACATTATTTACCTCTCTTTAATACGTTTTGGATATACGTTTTGGAATTGGAATTTGATTTGTAACCAAAAATCTTGTAAGGAATTTATTTTTTGTTTTTTTATAATGCGCCAACAAGATAGTTGATTTTATCTACACTTTGGTGCACGTGTTTGGAGTTGCTTATTAGTTTTATATTAGGTTTCACGTGATTGATAACTCATTGTTATTGGACCGGGTTGTGGCATTTATTTGTCTTGGGTCACGCTAATTACTTTTATATTGGACCGGGTTCCGAAACTATTAGATTGCGCCACTGTTAATTCTATCCGAAGTTAGTATATTTGATTTGGTTATCAAGTTGGTTGACGGGCCAAGCAATATATTCACCAAAGGCATTTATGTGGTAGTGGGTTAAACGGATATCAAGTGGTTACTCGTTTCGTTTATTAGTATCGGGTTTGTTTTATCAACGTTTGAGCCGACAAGAAATTCTTCAGCCGAGAAAAGAGATATATCATCAAACGAGGATTTTTAAGAGTTTTTTACGGATCTTTCGTTGGTTATTTCTGTTTCTAAATTTCTTCACGAATTGCAAAATCAGGAAAACAACCACAAAATTCAATGGAGTCTTTGAATTCAACTTTTCGAGAGGAAAACTTGCAGAAATTGCATCACGTGCAAGACAACGATAGAGAAAGTGGTATAACTTCATTTCGAATGCTTCAGTATCAACTAGTTACTTTTCACGGCTTCAAGGAGGGAGCGAATTTGTGACACTCTTTGGTCAAGATCGTTACATATTTATCGACTCAATATTCCTCACTTTGACCCAACTCGCCGAGCAACTCCACAATGAAAACTTTAATCACTCTACATCGGCACTTGCATATAAGGCTCTTGTGACACAACTCACGCCTTTCCTCCAATTCAATATCATCAAGTCTGAAAGTTCAGTGATTTTCCAATCATTTCTTCGAGATACACATACTGATCTTCGAGATTTCCGTGGTACAATATTGAAACTCATGACATCGGTCTCGTCTTCGATTTATGAAAGATCTCGAATTCAGCAAGCGTATGGTAATGGAGTGCAAGAATCTGTGATGCAGATGCAACAGGAGAATGGTCATACGGTTGACAACTTGGAGCCTAACGATGGCAAGAACACGGAATCAGGAGGACAACATGATACCAGTGGTACGTCAGGGAATGTCCACAAGATCTCTTTTGATGACACCTTACCTGTTTATGACGAAGAGCCTGCGAACATGGTACAATGTAATGTTGTTTATGATGTATATGCTGATGAAATACCGCATATTGAGCATTCTGAACCTAATTATGACAAACATGGGATGGAAAACAGTGATAGAAATACCACTTCTGATTCATTTGATGTGAGTCATAATGGGGGAGAAAGTGTTCAAAATGCTAAACATCATGATAATTGTCTTATAACTGCTTTATTGACTGCTTCTGATTCCAAGATTAGAGAGCTCGAAACGATTGTAGCTCAACAATCAAAAGATCTTGAGAATGCCAAATTAGAATTTTCCAAGAAAACGGACAAATTTCAAACATATTTTGAAAAACTTGAAAAGTCAAACGTTGTTCTTGAAAGAAAATTGGATCAAAATGTTTTAGATTCTAAACCTGAAAAGGATAATCTTTTGAAACAAATTAAGCTGCTAGAATCTAAGTTGGCATCCCAAGATAGATTGCTCAAAGAGAATGAGACTTTAAAAGCTCAAGTTCAGGAAAAGGTTTTTGCTATAGCTGCGTTGAAAATTAAATTAAGGAAAAATAGACTAGTGTGGACACTAAGTTTGAAAAACCATCAATCTTAGGGAAACCACCTACAAATTAGTTCGTCAGACAACCTACTGCATTTATATCCGAGCGACCTCAATCCTCGAGACCGCGGTTTGCCTCCCAAGTTGATTTGGTTCATCTTTCTAGATCAGTCACTCCAACAACTAGGCCCAATGTGACCAAAACAGCTCTAGCAAGACGTAATCACATGATTTCCTCTAGTTTCTCTAAAAATACCAAGACCACGTCTAGAACTAGTTCAAATGACGTTTGCCATAAATCTGGTCTAAGGGAAGCTAAGCAAAAGACACATGTAAGAGATAGCAATGTCAAACCTAGTCAGATGCCTTATAGATTACCCAACACTGCTAACCGTAGCATGTCATCTCCTAGAAGCATCGATCAATCATCTAGGAATTACTCGGACATTAAATATGCTACTTGTAAAACATGTAGAAAATGTGTCTTTACGGTAAATCATGAGTCTTGTGTCAAAAAATTACTTAATGAGGTGAACTCCCGTGCTAGACTTAAATCCCAGTGGATAGCTAAAATCAAACCCATTGGTAAAGTTTCGCGCCCCACTGGTAGAACTTTCACTCTTGTAGGAAACGAGTGCCCTTTAACTAGGATAGTCTCTGATTCTACTAAGACTACTAGGGAGGAAATTGTAGAAGATGACACATCACTTAAGCCTAAACTTAAGGTTTTCTATGAAAGGAAACGTTTGCCAGCTATGACAAGTGAATCATCTACTCAGGTCGCTTCTGACACAAGTAAAGCCAACTGTGAACCCCCACGTGCTCCTAAAATTGATATCGCTAACCCATGTCAAAGCATGCAAATTCCTAATGAGAATGCAGGTACCAAAGTTGGTGTTCCAAAAGAACGAAGCGGTCGAATCGTTGTATACCGTTCAACTAAGGACACTCTTAGAGTTTGGTTGCTGAAGAAGCAGATATCGGAAAAACAAGTGTCTCAGGGGATTCATGGTTAAGCTTACCAGAGGACTTACAGTCACATTGCAGTCTGTAACTTGATCTCAAAAGACAGGAAAGTTCATCCCGATGATGACTTATCCTCAAAACGAGAAATTAAATTTTCTCGGACACGAGCTTACATTAAAACTATTCCAAGGTTTTAAGCTCGTGTATAGGACTTATAGTCACATCACAGACTGTAACTCGTTCATCAAAGAAAGGAAAGTTTATCGCCGATGATAAACTTATCCTTACAACGAGAAATTAATTTTTCTCGGGCATGAGCTTTTATCAAAAACATTCCATGTTTTTAAGCTCATGCACTTATGGCTCATAGTCAAATAACAGTCTGTGACCTGAACCTCAAAGATAACTTACCCTGAAAACGAGAAATTAATTTTTCTCGGACACGAGCTAAATTTAAAACTATTCAAAGGTTTTAAGGTCGTGTATATGGCTCCTCGTTAAATGAAAGACGATGACCCGGACTTCAGAGACAGGGAAGTTTATCTACGCAATGATAACTTACCATCAAAATGAGAAGTTAAGTTTTTTCGGACACGAGCTTATCCTAAAACCATTCAAAGGTTTTAAGCTCGTGTATAATGGTTCATCATTAAATATCAGATGATGACCCGATCTTCAAATAAAGGAAAGTTTATCGCCGATGATAAACTTATCCTCATTAACGAGAAATTAAATTTTCTCGGACACGAGCTTACTTTAAAACTATTCAACGGTTTTAAGCTCGTGTATATGGCGTATAATCACATTTCAGATTATGCCCCAGACCTCAAAGAAAGGAAAGTTTATCGCCGATGATAAACTTATCCTTACAACGAGAAATTCATTTTTCTCGGGCATGAGCTAATATTAAAAACATTCGAAGTTTTTAAGCTCATGCACAATGACTTACAGTTAAATATCAGACTGTAACTCGGATTTCATATTTAGGATAGCTTATCTTTAAAGATAGCTTATCCTCGTAACGGGAATTAAATTTTCTCGGTCATGAGCTTGTATTAAAACATTCCAAGTTTTAAGCTCAGAAAGGAAAGTGTATCTTTTAAATAAGAGAACTTTTCCTCATAACAGGAAATTCATCTTTCTCGGTCATGAGCTTTACGTTAAAACATTCAAAGTTTTTCAAGCTCGTGAAAATGACTTCTAAGTAAATGTCAACTTAGAACTCGTTCTTCAGTTAAATGGAAAGTCTATCGCCGATGATAAACCTATCCTTAACAACGAGAAGTTTACAACATCTAGGACTTGAGCTCGTTTTGCAAGATATTCAACATCTTAAGCTCAAGTAATTGGTTTTCAAAACGTTGAACACAATTGTTCGAGAATTTCTCAAAAAGGTTTTCTAAATCTTTCAAAATTGTGTGTTCAAAAAATGTTTTGATAAAAAGAGCATGTCTTCTTGAATCGATAATATTTACGATACTAGAAATGTCATTCAATAATGACATGGGGTTGTACATAAAGTTCGAGCAGAAGTTCAGATGTTTTAAAACGTGCTCAAAATGGTTTTCTATTATTTCAGATAGTAACCCGCTTTTCATACTCAAGTCAAGCATTTCACCGGAAAGCTTTGACTCAACAACGGGAATTAATTTTCTCGGGCATGGTTTATTTTGTAACCATGTAATGGATTATGTTTACGGAATAACACAATCTAACACGAATATATGTACGTGTCAGTGCATTTATTTGTTAAAACAAGAGAAATATTGTTTTTATGAAGTTATCATCTCCACCAACCGTAGCAATTTTCAATTGATATCTACATACTTGACGATGCGACTACTCAAATGGCGACTACAACTCTTTCAATAGAACACGGGTCAACAATTGAGGGGGAGCAATTGTCCAGCATTCAGAATCTTTGACGCCGAAAGTGCCAAGTTCACATGTTGGTGTCAAGACAACGATATCAATCGTACACATAGAGTCAAGAGATAACTTCAGACGTGATGAGGCGACCAACATTCGTGAACAAGAACCATGTGCTTCTTTCATATGATGTTCTCCATCATTCAGGTCCAACCTTATAAATAGCTAATCTTGTGAATACTTTATCATATATGATCTTTGCATGTGATAAATACCTTACACTTGTGTTTAAAAGGTATTTAATTTACGTTTCAAGTACACCCTCATTAATTTGAGGGGGAGCTTGTGTAAATCATGAAGATAATTGGATTTACATTTTTCTTCCCAAATTTTCTTAAACTGCTATTAAATCAATTGATATTAAAAACATCGATTGGGTTAATATTTTTAATATGGGGGAGAAAATGTGATTTAATATGGGAAATGATTAATCACAAATGGTTTGACTTAACGTGATAGCTCGTCCGGACATGTGCGAAATTTTTTCGGATATCGTGGCATATGTTAAGGGGGAGAAAAATGGATTTCATGGTGATTTATACTTACCCACAACCCTTTTATCTCACGACGATGAAGATTGTGGTGACATAAGGATGGTAGGATATGTTAAAGTCCAATGATTCTTCTTGAACCGGAGGAATCTTCCCAAGGACATTCCATAGCTAGAAATAGTAGTCCTTAGGAAAGATGGAGAAAGATTGTTAATGTAGCTGAATGCCGACCAAGTACTTAAGTTAGCACTGGAACAATCACAACAAGGTGTTAGTTATGACGTATTGGTAAGCATTGAAGGGGTTGAAGAATGAAAAAGAATTGTAAAGATAAAGGGTGTAAAGAAAGTAGCCCTCCTTACAACTTAGGCAGAAACCGGGTCAACTCATTAGCTATTGAGATCATTTTTAATGATGCTTGATATTGAAGATAGACATCATGGACCCAGTGATGCAATGCACAACCCATCCCAGCTAACTCAGATATCTCTCAAAAGATATTTGTTTTAATCACACGGAGACAACACATTATCTATTGATTTATTCACTCCGAATAAATTGGTATTGAAATGGTGGCACTCCTCTCCAGCCTCCGATCACTAAAATAAAAAATGCACGATTGAGTCTAGAGCCATTTGAGATCATGAAATATCTCTTTAGGACACACTTTCATATTTCCTTGCTTCTTCACACACTGTGAAAAGTAAGAAAGATCTTAAGAGTCCTACGCAAAATCTTCATGATCTTTCCTGAACATCCGAGTAATATGAAAGTATTTACAATGAAGATGGAAATCCTTCTTGAGCGAATATCAAAAAGCTCATGGTAGGTGACTTGTGCGATTATTTATGAATCAAACTTGTGATAACTGGAAAGAAACAGTGGTTTAATATCTTAGTGATCTTGCCCGAACACTCAGAGTGATACCTTAGTGTTCACAGTGATGAGTGGAAATCCTTCTAGTGTTAACCTCAAACAGCACTTGGTAGGTAACTTGCAAGATTCTATACGAATCAAGCTCGTGACAACTGGAAAGCAACGATGGTGCGGTTCTTAATTGAATTTCACTTGTTCCAGGAACATGAATTGACGGATTCAAATCATGCGGATATTATTATCCAAATGATTCACTCTTTATGTTCGCAGCCAGCTTTGGACGGTCGAATAAAGAGAACGGGTTTACCCGCGAAATCTTGTCAAGGAGGTTCTTAATTGAAACTACCTGCCACAAGTACGATATTTAATATCGTCCAACGATCTTCACCGACCGGCGGTAAAATGTTACCGAATTAGAATGAAATGTTCAAGGCCATTTCATCCGTGTATATGTTTTGTTGCTAACTATCTTATGCAGCGTAACAAGAAGGTGACATTGCGGTGTTCAATCCATAAGAAGTCGTCAACACATGCTTATGCTTTATGCACTTAATACCTCAACAAATTCAAGAAAGTCTAAAAGTCAAGTCTTCCGCTTTATCCAACTCTGAAGCTTTCAAGAATTAATAAAAGTATAAGTATGTGGATCATGAAGTCACGAAGAGGCAAATATCACAAGTGATAAATTCACAAGGTCAAGGCAAGAGAACATGCTCAAGACTAAAGTCAAAGATCTCATCAGCATATTCACAAGAACAAGATCGAAGACTCAAGCATAGTATGCTAGGTTTAAGATTTTGTAAAATGGTGTGACCTCCCTTAGGGGGAGATTGTTGGAAATACGTTTTTCCAAGGAAAGTCTCGGTCACATCATTATTAGCATGGATCACGAGCTATAGACTAGTTAGGACATTGTAACTTGGAGTGACCTCCCTTTAGGGGAGATTGTTGGAAATACGTTTTTACGTATTTAGAAAGGATCGGTCACTCCAATTATATATTCAAGTATTGGGCTCGTGATCCATTAAGTATACATATAGTCCATATAGCCCACATGTAGGGTGGGCTATATATACCTCCTCCTAGCATGTTAGGAGGGGTTGGTCATTTGTGTTTTCACTTTCACTTAATAGACCATCTTTCTCATCTCCTCTCCTATCTCTCTCTACCTTTCTCGCTCTAGTTCTTACTCCTTCCCTTCCATTCAATAGATAAATCATACATTTCACAATCCTAAGAAATCTATGGACCTACAGAGATCATCAAATATCTGATTAGGACACACTTTCATAATTCCTTGCTTCTTCACATACTGTGAAAAGTAAGAAAGATCTTAAGAGTCCTACGCAAAATCTTCATGATCTTGGCTGAACATCCGAGTAATACGAAAGTATTTACAATGAAGATGGAAATCCTTCTTGAGCGAATATCAAAAAGCTCATGGTAGGTGACTTATGCGATTCTTTATGAATCAAGCTTGTGATAACTGGAAAGCAACAATGGTTTAATTCTAATTGAACTTAAACACGTTCCATGCCTCTACACAATATCTTAGTGATCTTGCCAGAACACTCAGAGTGACACATTATAGTGCTCACAGTGATGAGTGGAAATCCTTCTAGTGTTAACATCAAATAGCACTTGGTAGGTAACTTGCAAGATTCTATATGAATCAAGCTCGTGACAACTAGAAAGCAACGATGGTGCGATTCTTTAATGAATCAAACTTGTTCCAGGAATCAGAATTGACGGCTTCAATCATGCGGATAATTTTATCCAAATGATTCACTCTTTATGTTCGCAGTCAGCTTTGGACGGTCGAGTAAAGAGAACGGGTTTACCCGCGAAATCTTGTCAAGGGCATTTTTAATTAAGTCTACCTGCCACAAGTACGATATTTTACATATCGTCCAACGGTCTTCACCGACCGGAGGTAAAATGCTACCGAATTAGAATGAAATGTTCAAGGCCATTTAATCCATATATATGTTTTGTTGCTAGCTGTCTTATGCAGCGTAACAAGAAGGTGGCATTGCGGTGTAAAATTTAAAAGAAGTCGTCAACACATGCTTATACTGTATGCACTTAATACTTCAACAAATTCAAGAAAGCCTAAAAGTGAAGTCTTCCGCTGTATCAAACTCTGAAGCTTTCAAGAATTTATAAAGGGGTAAGTATGTGGAACACGAAGTCACGAGGAGGCAAATTTCACAAGTGATGAATGCACAAGGTCAAGACTAGGAAACATGCTCAAGACTAAAGTCAAAGATCTCATCAGCATATTCACAAGAACAAGATCGAAGACTCAAGCATAGTATGCTAGGTTTAAGATTTTATAAAATGGTGTGACCTCCCTTAGGGGGAGATTGTTGGAAATACGTTTTTCCAAAGAAAGTCTCAGTCACATCTTTGTTAGCATAGATCAGGAGCTATAGACTATTTAGGACATTGTAACTTGGAGTGACCTCCCTTAGGGGGAGATTGTTGGAAATACGTTTTTACGTATTTAGGAAGGATCAGTCACTTCAACGATATAGACGTAGTATGGGATCGTGATCTAATATGTAAACATATAACCCATAAAGCCCACATGTACGGTGGGCTATATATACCCCCTCCTAGCATGTTAGGAGGGGTTGTTGGTTCCCATTTCATAAAATCTAATCTATCTTTCATTTTTTCTCTCCAACCTCTCTCTACTTTCTCTCTAGTTCTTCTTCTCTCCCTCTCTCTTTTAGATCAATACAACACATAAACAATCCTAAGAAAACATGGACCTACATAACGGTTAGTAAGCAGATGGAAATATTGTGGCTGCAAGGGCTGAGAATACTAATACGGGAAATGGAAACAACAATCGTCAGGTTCAGTGCTACAACTGCAGGGGATTTGGTCATTATGCTCGAGATTCCACAACTAAAAAGAAGAGGGATGCCGCTTATCTTCAGACTCAGCTTCTTATAGCATAAAAGGAAGAGGCAGGGATTCCACATCAAGCTGAGTAATTTGATCTTATGGCTTCTACAGCAGAATATGACGAGGAAGAAGAAGTGAATGGCAACTACATCTTGATGGCTAACTTACAGCAAGCATCTACCTCAGGAATGCATGATGACAACACTCCCCTCTATGATTCAGACGGTCCCTCTGAGGTACATCCATGTTTTGATGATAATGATATATATAGTATGTCTAATCAAAAGGAAGAGTATACTGAGATAATTGAGCCCTACATTGAGACACACGAGGATCAAACGAATAATAGTAATATTCTTTCGAATGAGCCCAATGTTGACCTTAATGTAGATCAAGTCGCCCAACCTACAACCCTTCCTTATGCGAAACATGCGTATTACAAATCATTATTTGATAAGCTTGCTAAGGATGTTGATCATTCTAAGGTGGTTAATAATAAGTTTAGAGAAACCAATGTCAAATTGACCACTGAGCTTCCGGGTTATAATGAAAGGGAGAAAAGTTTTGAAATTCATCATGCTAAAATTAAAGAACTTGAACAAGCTCATGCAACATCAGTTTATCAAGAAAAATGTACGACTAAGAAATTAAACGCTCTACATTTAAGTAGTGCCAAATAGATAAGCGATTTGAATGATGAAATCACCTTTCTTAATAAACAACTTTTAAATGAGCAATCTATTATTTCTGATTTGAAAGAAGAAAGAAAAAAGCTGAAACATGATTTCAAAATTAGAGAAGATGGGCTTCTTGAGGATTTTTGTAACACTCAGGATACGATCAGGGAATTATACAATCTCTTGGTTAAACGTGGCCAAACTATGCAGACGATAAACATGCTCGCACCAAAAGTGAATGAGATAAATTACACTGGATACAAATTGGCTTTAGGTTGTCCTCTTCCTCCCAATCCTGGATATCTTAAGCATGCCCATACCACCCAACAAAGTCTATATAATGGTAATGTGTTGCTAGATACACATGATCCTCCTAGTGTGCATGATTCTGAGGAAACTATTGAACTTGCGGTAGAAACTCGTTTAAGAATGCAAAAGCTTGATAAAGACGTCACACCCGTTTACTACCCGAAAGTTAATCCTCCAACAACTTTTGTTTGGTCTAAAACGAGTACTGAAATGCTTTTAATACAGAGTGAGGATTTGTCAGATGATACTCCTAAACCGAGTGTTGCACGCAGGTATCTAAACGAGCTCAAAGATAATTTTGTCATCCTTAAACGTGTAGTTAATTCCAAAATTACTGGAGGAAATTTTACATCACCCGTTCAGATTGAGGTTCAAAAATTTCTTCAAGACGATATTAATTCCGATTGTTAATCAAGTTGATGCTAGGATAAGCAATTTAGAAAACGATTTTATTAAAGAACTAGCCAAAAGTATTGAAGACTTTAAATCTTTGGCAAAGGAGGCTGATGAATCTCTTGATAAAATCAAAGTTTTGGAAAACGATCTTGAATGCCTTTCTAAAGCTAGTGATAGAGTTGGTAGTAGCCCCGTTGTGTTAGATATCCTTGTGTCAGATAACGAAACCCTCCAAACTGAGCTTGAACGTACGAAAGAGCAAATGGAATCTTATGTCATTAAAAAGGATAAAGAATTCACTGATCTTTGGAATAAATTTGTCAAAAAATGTGATGAATGCAAATATGACAAAATTTCGTACGATAAAGCCTACAAAGAAATGCAACAAACTATTGAACGGCGGAAGGCTCAGTTAGGAGGGGTTGAGGGACAGAGTTTGGTTTCTTCAGGGTTAGTGAATGCCAGTGATAGGGATTTCAGAAGCCTAAGGCTAAGATTGCAGATTTAGAATCTGAAGTTGGTTCGTATAAGCGGGTTGTAGAACAAAATAAGTCCGTCTATTAGAAACGTATCGGTAAAATCTGTGAGAACTGTAAGTTAAAGGCCTTGTTAAAAGATAAGCCTTCTGAGTCTAGTTCTATTATGGACACGATGACTCCGACACCAGCAACGTCGGGAACTACTGTAATGTTGTAACACCTTTTCCAAAGGTTGCTGGACCAAAAGCTGCTGTGATTGACCCAAGAATGTTTCGTGTCAGTCCTTCCTCTCAACCTAGGGTAGATATCTCTGTTCCTAGCAAACAACATAAAGCAAGCGTTAGGACAAAACCGACCACTCAATCTCAACCACAAGTCATCAATTTAAAAAGTGTTAATTCTAATAAACATGTGTCTTCTTCTACAGGAATAAACAACTACACTAAGAGCAGAAGGCCACAGCTTACGAGCAATACAAGGAATGATAGGGTCCCTTTTGCCTCTAGAAGTAGTCTCCCAAAGATCAAAGTAGAAGAACACCCTAGGAATTTATCGCTTTTTAATCATAATCAGAAACTTAATTCATCTGAATGTAATGACTTCAAACTTGCTATTCAGAATGAAAGATCTGAAATTATTTGTGCTAAATGTAATAAATTTTTCTTTACCTTTAGTCATGATGATTATGGTTTGACTATGAATGATTTGAATTACGGTGGCTACACCCGCATTGACAAGCTGTCAATCAGTAAAAAACGTAGCACTCCAAAGGCTAAAGTGTATGTTCAGAAAACTAAGCATGTAGGGTCTACATAAAGTCTTGCTAAGCCTAGTAGCCCTAGATTTACCTCTAAGTGGTTGCCTACTGGTAGAAATTTTGACAGTAGTGGTAAAGTTATCGAAACTAGTAGATCTCATACTGAAAGTGATGTGTCGGTATGTGATAAGGCTTAATTTTCTTCTAACCCTACAGGAACCTATTTCATAGGTTGCCAAAATCTTTTTTCTCGTATCATTGGTAGGCTGTTGAAATTTGTCTCTGGTGCGTGGATTCGGGCTGTTCCAAGCACATGACTGGGAATCGAAATCTTCTCCAGAACTTTGTTTGGAAATTCATGGGTACTGTTAGATTTGGAAATGATCATGTTGAAGCTATTCTAGGCTATGGTGATCTTCATTAGGGAAATATCATAATCACCAGAGTCTCTTTTGTTGATGGCTTGGGACACAATTTGTTCTCGGTTGGGCAATTCTGTGATTCAGATTTGGCGGTAGCCTTCAGAAGTCATACATGTTTCGTTAGAGATCTTGAAGGAATTGATCTGTTGAAAGGAAATCGTACCAACAACCTTTACACCGTTGATCTTTTTCAAATGTTTGTTGCGTCTCCAATTTGTCTTATGGCCCAGGCCACTTCAACAAAGTCATCGTCATGGCATCAAAGGTTATCTCATCTCAATTTCGATGCCATCACCCAACTCGCAAAAAATGATCTCGTTACCGGTCTTCCAAAGTTCAAATATACTAAAGACCATCTTTTTCCTTCATGTGAGCAAGGTAAAAGCAAGAAGAAGCCTCACAAACCTAAACTTGTTCCAAATACCACGAATAGGTTACATCTCCTACATATGGATTTGTGTGGCCCAATGAGAATACAAAACATTAATGGGAAGCGGTATGTCCTTATGATTGTGGATGATTAGTCTCATTACACATGGGTTCATTTTCTTGCTTCGAAAGATGAAGCCCCTGGTGTAATTAATAATTTTTTGAAGAAAACATCAGTGCTACTTCAAGCCCCTATCATCATTGTACGAACGGATAACGGTACATAATTCACCAATCAGCAATTGAAAGCTTATTTTGACGAAGTTGGGATTTCTCATCAAACTTCGGCTGTCAGAACTCCAGAGTAGAATGTTGTTGTGGAACGGAGGAATCGTACGTTAGTTGTCTTCGGTGCATTATGTTATCCGAAGAATGATTGTGAAGATATCGGTAAACATGAACCTAAAGGTGATATTGGCTTTTTCATTGGTTATTCTTCAACCGCTTGTGCTTACAGGATTTATAATCGAAGGACAAGAAAGGTAATGGAGACTATGAATGTTACCTTTGATGAACTCTCGGGAATGGCATCTCAACATAGAAGTTCACATCCCGAGCTTCAAGGTTAGACTTCTGGACATGTAAGTTCAGGACTCGCGCTTCAATTTTCACCGTCAACAATCTCATCGTTACAACCTTCAGAACATGACTTGGAAGTGTTATTTGGGCCAATTTATGATGAATATATGGAGGGTCCTTCTTCATTTGGTGTTCCTCAAAATGCCCCGGCTGCACCTGCAACGGTAGTTCAAGAACCTCCATTTGCATCTACACCAACGACATCCTTTTTTGAACCATCTACGTCTACCTCAACCATATTGACTCCAAACATTCCAACCACCTCTCAGAATTCTGACGCGACTCAACAACATTTTCATCAAATTCCTAATCATGTTCATCTTCAGAATGAAATAGTTGCTAAAAATGCCAACAATGTGATGCTCAACGAACATGAGTTTGTTAACCCATTTGCGGCTTCCACAAGCAACACTCAGCCTTCAACACCATATGTGGATCCGTCGAAACCGCATCAAGTTTCTCATACACTTCCACATGAACACAAATGGACTAAGGATCATCCTTTGGTTCAAGTGATTGGCGATCTCTCACGACCAGTCTCGACACGAAATCAGCTGTGTACCGATGGTGATATGTGTATCTATGCACTATCAGTCAGCACAATGGAACCATCAAGTGTTAAAGAAGAAATGACCGACGCATCATGGATTGAGTCTATGCAAGAAGAGCTCAATCAATTCATCCGCCTTGATGTATGGGAGTTAGTACCACGCCTGGACAATATCGATCCCCTTTACACTGAAATGGTTATTAAAAAACAAGATGGATGAGGAGCAAACGGTCATTAGGAACAAGACTCAGTTAGTTGTGAGAGGTTATAAACAGCAGGAGGGAATTGATTTCGCTGAATCCTTCGCCCCGGTTTCTCGAATGGAAGCTATTAGGATTTTTCTTGGCATACGCTGCACACAAATCGTTCACTGTGTATCAAATGGACGTGATAACGGCTTTCTTGCATGGGTCGTTAAAAGATGATGTGTACATATGTCAACCTGAAGGTTTCATCAACACCGAACATCCAAGCCATGTCTACAAGTTGAAAAAGGCAATTTATGGTTTGAAACAAGCATCGGGGGCATGGTACGGCGAATTATCATCATTTCTTCTCCAAAATCACTTCAGCAAAGGCACCATTGATCCAACGCTGTTTATCAAGCACTACGACAACGACATCTTCGTGGCTCAGGTCTATGTAGATGATATAATATTTGGTTCTACTAACCCTAAATATTCTATATTATTTGCCGACCTTATGGAAAGCCGATTCGAAATGTTGATGACGGGGGAAATGACTTTTTTTCTAGGTCTCCAAGTTCACCCATCCCCCTGTGGTATTTTCATAAATCAGTCCAAATATGTGCGCGAAATTCTAAAGAAATTTGGAATGGAAAACTGTGATCCTATTGGTACACCAATGGACACTAAACACAAGCTTGATTTGGATAACAAAAGGGACATTTGTAGATGCTACAAAATACCAAAGTATGATCTGGTCCCTTATGTACTTAACCTCAAGCAGACCGGACATTGTGCATGCTACTTGTTTATGTGCTCGGTACCAGGCAAAGCCAACGAGAAGCACCTCAAGGAGGTTAAAAGGATCTTTCGTTATCTCCGAGGAACCGTTCACATGGGTCTCTGGTATACGAAGGATTCTGGTTTTAGTCTAACTAGCTTTTCAGATGCCGACCATGCAGGGTATCATGATACATTCAAGAGCACCTCCGGTGGCGCACAATTCCTAGGCGAGAAGCTAGTGAGCTGGTCCTCAAGAAAGCAAGATTGTACGGCGTTATCCACCGCGGAAGCAGAATATGTGTCTCTATCTGTGTGCAGTGCTCAAGTCCATGGGATGAGAACACAACCCACGGATTATGGCTTTCACTTTAACAAAGTTCCTATTATTGTGATTCACAATCAGCCATAGCCATATCTTGCAACCCGGTCCAACACTCCAAGACCAAGAACATCGCTGTCCGATTCCATTTCATAATGGAGCACGTGGAAAGAGGAATGATCGAACTATATTTTGTTAAGACAGACTACCAACTGGCCTATATCTTCACCAAAGCTCTTTCTCAAGACAGATTTGAATTCTTGGTTCGTCGACTTGGTATGCGTAGTTTCACTCCCGATGAGATTGAACGTCTTACACTTTTGCAGTAACCTTGTATAAATCTATCTGAAAATCAAAATACAAAAATATAACCTATAAAAACAAAATAAAAATGAGAAAATCTTTCAAAAATACCAAAAATATTCTTCTTCGACATGTTTCTCAGCGTCGATAATATGGACGTACTTAGAAATGTCGCTCAATAACGACACGGATACGTATATAAAGTTCGAATGGGAGTTTCAAATGTTTTCAAAACATGTCTTTTCTAAGTTTCTTCTCATAATGTCTCATAGTCACATGTCAGACTATAACCCTGTTCCCAAAGAAAGGAAAGTCTATAACTTATCCTCAACAACGGGAAATTAATTTTTTTCGGTCATGGGATTATAGTAAACATTCAACGTTTTTAGCTCGTGAACGCAAGGAAAATGTTCATTTATGTATATTATTCCTTCACAACGGGAATTAAGTTTTCTCGGGTTTTGAGCACAATTTTTCAAATTCTTTCTAAATCATGTGCTCAAATACTCCCCGATTTTAAATAGAACTTCTTTTTGAGGGGGAGCTTAAGGATTTCATAAACATAACGTTCCAAATTTTCATGATACATTATTCTCCCCATGTTTTATCACTAGTTTTCAAAAAATTTCAAATACTTGCAATTTTTGAGGGGGAGAATAGTGATAAAATGTGATCAAAATGTGTCATCTTGGATAAGATCTTTGTGATAAGTGCTCTCTCGTCCTAACTTGTGCAAAATGTTTACTTAATTGCTTTCACATTTTGAAGCACACTTCTAGGGGGAGTGTTTTTGGTGATTCAGAAAACTATCAATGTGTAAACATCGCTTTCATTAACACCTTGGTTACATTTTCAATTGTTTATCTCTGGTTACGATATCTATACCATTAAACATATTAATTCATGACGGTATTGGTGTCAAAATGTGGTTAGGTATTCGTCCTATGATCCAACCAGAATCAGAGGGATCTTCCCAGGGACAATCCATTAGAACTTAGAAGTCCTTAGGAAAGATGGAGTAGTTGAGTGTACGGGAAAAGATGTCGACCAAGTACTTAAGCTACTGGAATAATCACAACAAGGTGCTAGTTATGACGTATTGGTAAGCATTAAAGGGGGTTGAAGAATGAAAAAGAAATGTAAGGATAAAGGGTGAAAATAAAATAGCCCTCCATACAACTTAGGCAGAAACCGGGTCAAGACATCTACTATCAGAATCACTTAGACGATTTCTGGTATTGAAGACAAAGCATCAAGGACCCAGTGATGCAATGCACAACCCTTCCCAGCCTTCTCAAGCTTCTCCCAAAAGGAGTTTGTTTTATTGTCACGGAGTTCAACTCATTTCTATCAACTTTCTCACTCTGAGATAGTAGATATTGAAAAGGTGGCAGTCTGCTCCAGCCTCCGATGACCAACTAAACGTGCACTTATAGAGTCTAGAGCCAACAAGATTCATCTAAAATTTTATTAGGACACTTATTCCATATATCAATTGTTGTTCATCATTAGAACACAAGCGATAATCTACAGAGTCCTACGCTCTATCCTTGTGATATTTCCAGAACATTCAGAGTGATACTTTTTAGTAATCACAATGATGAATGGAAATCCTTCCAGTGTTAACATCAAACAGCACTGCGGTAGGTCATATGTAAGATTCACATGAATTAATCATATGCTAACTGGAAAGCAGCAGAGGTTTGATTCTTTCTTGATTCGAACTCGTTCCAGGTCTCGACGTAATATCTTTACGATCTTGCCAGAACATTCAGAGTAATAATTCCTAGTATTCACAGTGACGAATGGAAATCCTTCCAGTGTCATCATCAAACAGCACTGCGGTAGGTGACTTGTGAGATTCTATATGAATCAAACTTGTGTCGACTGGAAAGCAACAATGGTTTGATTCTTAATTGATTCAAACTTGTTTCAGGAAATGAATTGACGACTTAATCAGCAGTATGGAACTGCATGATTCACTCTTTACTATGAATTATCTTTCGATAATAATCAAGTATTGAGAACGGCTACCACAGTCGGAAACCCTGTCAAGGAAGTTCTTTGAACTTACCTAATCATAGGTACAAATTTTCGTAATGTATAACGGGAAATCGGAAGATTGTAAATGGTGGCTTAACCTCAAGAGTCATGATTCAAGACCACATGCTCATGTAAATGAATAAAGCTCAAGAACACCTAAAGACAAAGACTTCCGCTACTCTGATTATCAAGGGAGATTGTAAACAAGCTTTCAAGACAATGCAAACTATTAGTATGTGGGGAAAGTCACAAGAACACAAGTTGGCAAAGTTTAAAGATCAAGTCAAGGCAAATATCAAAGATCCAAGATCACAAGTCATGAAAGGAACTATGAAGGAACTCTCAAGGCAACGAGCTTCAAAGTCAACAATACCAAGGAAGTAAAGTCACATATTACATGACCACCCCTTAGGGGGAGATTGTTAGCCGTATTTAAAGTGATGGTCATATAATATACCGTTGCGAAGCTCGTGAAAAATGCTATGCAACGGTGTTGAGAGTTCTAGTATAATGATATGTATGTAAAGGGAATTAGTCCCGAACATACAAATGAGGAAGGACTTCTATACATTACACTCGTAGTATAAAAGGCCCCTAGCACCTCATTTGTGTATGTATGTTTTCCATTTTATTAGTTGGTAGAGAGAGAAACATCATGTCTTTCTCTCACTAGGAAATCAAAACTCTTTGTTTTTCTCTTTTATTTTCATCTTAATCTAATCTTTCTTTTTTGGTTTAATCTTCATCTCTCCATAGTTTATGTAGTCGTGTGTTACATTATTACAGATTCGTTATGGGTTGAGTGGATTTATGAATATAAGCTTCAAGGTAGACATGTGTTAGAGGTGCCGCTGCGTGGAAATATGACGTGGGGTGAGAAGAAACTTCATCAACTTAGACCGATGGTTACTAATCATGTTTTGTATTCTTTAGGCAATGGCGCTCAGTGTTCCGTTTGGTTTGATAGATAGGCTGCCTATAGGCCTCTCGTTGAGGTTGTATCTAGCCGTGATATTCATTGAGCTGGTTTTGGTTTGTCCTCCAAGGTTCGTGATGCTATTACTAACGACGAATGGTCTTGGCCAACTGAATGGTTAGTAAAATATCCCTACCTTAACACTATTGTTGTTCCTACTCTATATCCTGATCGCATGGACCGTTTGCGTTGGTATGATCGTTAGGTAGTTGGGAAACCCTTCTCGGTAGCTTTGGCATGAGATTGTATTTAACATGTAGCTCATTGCAAAGCGACGTTTAAAAACGCAGGATATGCTTAGACAATGGGATTTAAATGGAAACGTGTTGACGCTCCAATGCTCGCTGTGTAATGGCCCTCGGGATTCCCATGATCATTTTTTTTTGGTTGCTCGTTCTCATCTTATGTTTGGAGCAGCGTTAAACACTTGGGGAATATTCTTACGGCTAAAGTGTATGTTCAGAAAACTAAGCACATATGGTCTACAGAAAGTCTTGCTAAGCCTAGTATCCCTAGATTTACCTCTAAGTGGTTGCCTACTGGTAGAAATTTAGACAGTAGTGGAAAAGTTATCGAAACTAGTAGATCTCATACTGACAGTGATGTGTCGGTATGTGATAAGGCTTAATTTTATTCTAACCCTACAGGAACCTATTTCATCGATTGCCAAAATCTTTTTTCTCTTATCATTGGCAGGCTGTTGAAATTTGTCTCTGGTGCGTGGATTCGGGCTGTTCCAAGCACATGACTGGGAATCGAAATCTTCTCGAGAACTTTGTTTCGAAATTCATGGGTACTGTTAGATTTGGAAATGATCATGTTGCAGATATTCTAGGCTATGGTGATCTTCACTGGCTAAATATCATAATCACCAGAGTCTCTTTTGTTGATGGCTTGGGACACAATTTGTTCTCGGTTGGGCAATTATGTGATTCAGATTTGGCGGTAGCCTTCAGAAGTCATACATGTTTCGTTAGAGATCTTGAAGGAATTGATCTGTTGAAAGGAAATCGTACCACCAACCTTTACACCATCGATCTTTTTCAAATGTCTGTTGCGTCTCTAATTTGTCTTATGGCCCGGGCCACTTCAACAAAGTCATCGTTATGGCATCAAAGGTTATCTCATCTCAATTTCGATGCCATCACCCAACTCGCAAAAGATGATCTCGTTACCGGTCTTCCAAAGTTCAAATATACTAAAGACCATCTTTTTCCTTCATGTGAGAAAGGTAAAAGCAAGAAGAAGCCTCACAAACCCAAAATTGTTCTAAATACCACGAATAGGTTACATCTCCTAGATATGGATTTGTGTGGCCCAATGAGAATCAAAAGCATTAATGGGAAGCGGTATGTCCTTGTGATTGTGGATGATTATTCTCGTTACACATGGGTTCATTTTCTTGCTTCAAAAGATGAAGCCCCTGGTGTAATTATTAATTTTTTGAAGAAAACATCAGTGCTACTTCAAGCCCCTATCATCATTATACGAATGGATAACGGTACATAATTCACCAATCAGCAACTGAAAGCTTATTGTGACGAAGTTGGGATTTCTCATCAAACTTCGGCAGTCAGAAATCCAGAGCAGAATGGTGTTGTGGAACGGAGGAATCGTATGTTAGTTGAAGCTGCTCGGACTATGCTTCTCTCATCCAGTGCACCGTTATTCCTTTGGGCCGACGCTATAGCAATTGCATGTTATACACAAAACCACTCCATTATTCACACCCGATTCAACAAAACACCTTATGAGATCATTAATGGAAGCAAACCGGATATATCGTTTCTACATGTCTTCGGTGCATTATGTTATCCGATGAATGATCGTGAAGATATCGGTAAACTTGAACCTAAAGTTGATACTGGCTTTTTCATTGGTTATTCTTCAGCCGCTTGTGCTTACAGGATTTATAATTGAAGGACAAGAAAGGTAATGAAGACTATGAATGTTACCTTTGATGAACTCTCGGGAATGGCATCTCAACATAGAAGTTCACATCCCGAGCTTCAAGGTCAGACTTCTGGACATGTAAGTTCAGGACTCGTGCTTCAATTTGCATCGTCAGCAATCTCATCGTTACAACCTTCAGAACGTGACTTGGAAGTGTTATTCGGGCCAATTTATGATGAATATATGGAGGGTCCTTCATCAATTGGTGTTCCTCAAAATGCCCCGGCTGCACCTGCAACGGTAGTTCAAGAACCTCCATTTCATCTACACCAACGACATCCTTTTTTGAACCATCTACGTCTACCTCAACCATATTGACTCCAAACATTCCAACCACCTCTCAGAATGCTGACGCGACTCAACAACATTTTCATCAAATTCCTAATCATGTTCATCTTCAGAATGAAATAGTTGCTGAAAATGCCAACAATGTGATGCTCAACGAACATGAGTTTGTTAACCCATTTGCGGCTTCCACAAGCACCACTCAGCCTTCAACACCATATGTGGATCTGTCGATCTCGCATCAAGTTTCTCATACACTTCCACATGAACAAAAATGGACTAAGGATCATCCTTTGGTTCAAGTGATTGGCGATCTCTCACGACCAGTCTCGACACGAAATCAGCTGCGTACTGATGGTGATATGTGTATCTATGCACAATCAGTCAGCACAATGGAACCAGCAAGTGTTAAAGAAGCAATGACCGACGCATCATGTATTGAGTCAATGCAAGAAGAGCTCAATCAATTATCTGCCTTGATGTATGAGAGTTAGTACCACGCCCAGACAATATCGACCCCCTTACACTGAAATGGTTATTCAAAAACAAGATGGATGAGGAGCAAACGATCATTAGGAACAAGACTCGGTTAGTTGTGAGAGGTTATAAACAGCAGGAGGGAATTGATTTCGCATAATCCTTCGCCCCGAATGCTCGAATGGAAGATATTAGGATTTTCTTGGCATACGCTGCACACAAATCGTTCACTTTGTATCAAATGGACGTGAAGACAGCTTTCTTGCACGGGCCGTTAAAAGAAGATGTGTACGTATGTCAACCTGAAGGTTTCATCAACACCGAACGTCCAAGCCATGTCTACAAGTTGAAAAAGGCAATTTATGGTTTGAAACAAGCACCGAGGGCATGGTACGATGAATTATCATCATTTCTTCTCCAAAATCACTTCAGCAAAGGCACCATTGATCCAACGCTGCTTATCAAGTACTACGACAACGACATATTGGTGGGCTCAGGTCTATGTAGATGATATAATATTTGGTTCTACTAACCCTAAATATTCTATATTATTTGCCGACCTTATGGAAAGCCAATTAGAAATGTCGATGATGGGGGAAATGACTTTTTTTCTAGGTCTCCAAGTTCACCCATCCCCCCGTGGTATTTTCATAAATCAGTCCAAATATGTGCGCGAAATTCTAAAAAAATTTGGAATGGAAAACTGTGATCCTATTGGTACTCCAATGGACACTAAACACAAGCTTGATTTAGATAAGAAACGGACATTTGTAGATGCTACAAAATACCAAAGTATGATCGGGTCCCTTATGTACTTAACCTCAAGCAGACCGGACATTGTGCATGCTACTTGTTTATGTGCTCGGTACCAGGCAAAGCCAACCGAGAAGCACCTCAAGGAGGTTAAAAGGATATTTCGTTATCTCCGAGGAACCGTTCACATGGGTCTCTGGTATACGAAGGATTCTGGTTTTAATCTAACTGGCTTTTCAGATGCCGACCATGCAGGGTATCATGATACATTCAAGAGCACCTCCGGTGGGGCACAATTCCTAGGCGAGAAGCTAGTAAGCTGGTCCTCAAGAAAGCAAGATTGTATGACGTTATCCACCGCGGAAGCAGAATATGTGTCTCTATTTGTGTGCAGTGCTCATGTAAAACCCGCATGCTTTTACCATGAATAGTGCCCTTAAGATCGTACGTTCTAGATTAAAACTTACCTCATGTAGTATTGATCACATTCATGTGCTAATAATCAAGCAAGTGCATACGTGTATGACATGACAAGTATCGATTACGTACGAACTCATGATAAACAGTTAATAATATATCACGTGAACATAATTAAATCATGAACACCATTTAAAATACTAACTAAAATAATTACGTAAATACTTATAATATATTTACGAGCGTTAAGTTTACGATAAACGACACGTTAGATTAAACAGAAACGCTTCAGACACGAACACGTTTAACCACGAACGAACACGAGAGCACACTATAATATTTTAGACACGGAAAACATTTGGGCTACCCCTTGTGGGCCCCATTGCCACGAAATTAGGAAGCTAAAAGGGCCTAGCCCATTAATTTTATTAACAAGGAAAAAGGAGGAATCATGTTTCATTTTACAAAATCTAGGAAATAAATAAAAACCCTAAAAGTTTTCCTCCTCCTTCTTCCTCTCCCTTTTAGCCGCCACCTTTACAACACCATAGGAGGGTGTTTTGTTGATTTTGATCTTGAATAATTGTACAAGTATTCGTGTTTGTTCATCCTCTTTCAAGACACGTATTGGTATATCATTTCTTAACCTTTCTTTTTCATTTCTTTTAATCTTTAATTTTATTATGAACATGTTATTATTATTATTTTTATTTAAACATGATAATTATCATTGATCTAACATGTTTTGGTATAAATTAAAATCAAAGATTGATTTAAAGGGGTGTTTGTTTTTAGACGCCTAGCAAAACAAACCCGAGGGGGGTTTGGTTTGCTATTGCCGCCACCACCAAGACCACTTTTGGTCTTGGTTGGCTCATGTGGGTCCCACGGCAGCAAGGAACCAAGGGGAACCCCGATTTGGTTCGGGGTACGGTGTCGATTTCATGCCCGGTTCACGGTTCGTTGGTTAAATCATGATCTATGTTACATGTTAATTTTTATGAATCATGAACTTAGGATATAAATTAATTAATAACATGAGATATTAATTAAATCATGACTTAGGTTATTTTAATTATTAGTTTATCATGACATTAATTTAACCTAAGTATTTTATGTTATAAGTTATAATTAATTAATTATTAAAACATGCCTATAATTAATTAATTTAGACATGACTTAGGTTATATTATTATTAATAATAATACACATTGTAACCTAAGTATTTTCATTTCATTTTAATTAATACATGTTACACTTTAATTAAAATGCTTAACCTATAGTTTAATTAAAATACATGAAATAATAATTAAACTATACACTATATCATATGACTTAAGAATAAGCTTATAACACTTAGACTTATATGTTAGCTTATGAAATCAGCTTAATTCTAATTATGGAAACTTCTATTTATAGAAACTTAATTAAATAAGGCAACTAATCTAATTATGGAAACCTTCTATATATGGAAATCAATCTATTTCAGGCAGCTAATCTAATTATGGAAACCTTCTATATATGGAAACTTATTTAATTAAGGCAGCTGATCTATTTTTGGAAACTTTCTATTTTTAGAAACTAATCTATTTTAGGCAGTAAATTCTATTTTTGGAAACTTTCTATTTTTGGAAACTTTCTATTTTTGGAAACTTTCTATTTTTGGAAACTTTCTATTTTTGGTAACTTTCTATTTTTGGAAACTTTCTATTTTTGGAAACTTTCTATTTTTGGAAATCTGCTATTTTTGGAAAGTTACTTATTATTATACAGTAAGTATATTAATACATGAAACACCAGTAATACTTAATCAGATAAACCAGAAATACAAGATAAACACAGTTTAAGGCTTTAAACAGTGAACCATGACCTAAAACATACCAAATCAGCTATAACAAGATACAGAACCCAGTACGTAATCAGTGAATCGATACTTATACACGTGTGTATTCATGTAGCGTTAGTGATCCAGAAGTAGGAGTCTTTCTTCCGTTCATTTCACTGGACTTGAGGTACGGATTCCCGTCCTTTCAGTATGGACATTCTTTCCTTATTAGGATTTCCCCGTATGCAGCCAACTGTTTTCCCCAGCATTTGTTTTATTGTTTTGAACTGCTTATGTTAATTTAGCATAAACTATAGCCATATACAAGCATGACCAGTTTCACCTAGTTATGGAGGTACCATGACCATAGCATTGGAGGCACCGATGTTATGACTTCCCCACGGCGGAGTGATTGCTCGTGGCGTCCCTTTTCAGTTTGGCCATATTATTATATCAGTCGGGGCGTATGGGTGCATCCTAGTTACATGTTTTATTCAGTTTATCATGGTGAATGTGGTGTGTGCCTTGCACCCTTCACAAGGAGCTGATCCCTCCTACCCAAATCAGTATATTGATTAGAGGCATCCCCTATAATCAGCATGATGAGGTCACCCCTCCAAGTATTCATGCACGTGACCTTTTCATGACCTATATGGGCTATGGTATATATATGTTAAAATAGTTTTCACAGGTTAAACATAAGGCTTTTCAAACTATAAAATCAGTTTTCATGATACTTAACCAGTTTACTCAGTACTTAGTCTTCCGCTGTTATATGTTACATGCTTATCCTATTTCATGCTTTATTGTACATCCGTGCACTGAGCGTCTTGCTCAGCCGTTACTTTCCTTTCCATGTCCCAAAACGGCAGGTACCCAAGACTCGAGCATTTGGAGGACGCACATAGGATGGAAGCTGCCAGAGACTTCTTTTCCTTTTTGCCTTCACATAGTTATGCTTGTTTAGTCTTTATTCAGTTCATTTCCTTTATTTATGTTTTGGGCTTATGTTTGGGAACCGATGTTTGATTCCGGTTTTCCCTATGGTCATGTATGTTTTGCTACATATCACCTTGCATGCTTTGATGACACGCCATAATCACGCGTGACATTCCATTTATCAAAATGGGGTGTTACAATTATGGTATCAGAGCCAAGGCTTTGACCTGTAGGCTCTAAAACTCGACCTGTGACTAGTGGGTAGTCACCAGGAGCTTCCTAAGCCAACGTTTGTTATTCCACGTATTGATGTTTCAGCGCGTTGTTGTTTTAACCATTATGTTTTCAGCACCTTTTTGTTTTAGCCATGACGTTTTCAGCACCTTGTTGTTTTCACCATGATGTTTTCACCAGTATGGTTTTACTAATATGGAATGAACAACCGTCATTCATATTTAGTTATGTGTCAGTGTCTATGCATGATGTTCCTAGTGAACTGTGATTATGTGAACTGAACCCCAGTAGTTCATAATTTTCACATAAAATTTTTTCTGTTAAGTTTTGACAATGACTTTTAATTATTATGTTTCATGCATTCATGCATTTATATCATATGTTATCTGTTGCAGGAATTTTGACTAAGTAATGGTTGGTACAGGACTGGCCCTATTTAGTCGCATGTGCTTTTATCGAAACTTTTAACTTTGGGACCGACCCATAGGCGTCCCCTCGCCATGTCTTTTGTTTTGGAACCGACCCATAGGCGTTCCCTCGCACATATAAAGGTTTTATAAACTACATTACGCATTCATGCACTGTTTTCTTGCATAAATTTTTTTTCTCATGATTTAAATTGGGATAAAAATTTTTCATGTCCCATCATAAGTTATTATGTTTTTATGTCAAGTATGCCTTCATACTGTCATGGTTAACTTCAGTTTCATGCTGATTATGTTATACACTTCTTCGTAATAGATGGTTTCATGTTTCCTCATGATAATTCCGTCTTCATGTTGATTATGTTTCATGCCTCTTTTGTTATTTACGTTGTCCTACAAGACATTGTTAGATTTCTCTAATCATGCTTTCATGATAGTCATGGTTGGTTTTCATTGATCATGCTGTCAGGCAAATCATCGTTGAATTTTGTGTAACCACACTTTAGCGTTTCTCTATGCAACCAGAATGATGTCTATGCTAATACTGCCAGGTTATCATGATGGTTTTCCTAACCGTTTGACCGGTTTACTTTCCTTAAATCAGGACAAATGATCGAGCCCATACCGATCATTTCATGTGTATTCCATGTGTATTCCACGTACCGTATTTCATGTGTATTACATGTACCTTAATCCATGTGTATTCCACTTGCAATACTTCACGAGTATTCGCTAGTCGATTCTAAATCATCTCAGGCGTATGTTCACTTACTGATGTTCTACAAGATTGTCGATGCCGCTCATAGCTTGGAGATGTCACTGAAGGTTGATGCTGCTGATGTTGGGAGACGCTACGAGATGCTGATGCTGATGCTGTTCACAACCTGGAGATTCTAAAAGACGAAGACAAAGGCGTCGGAGCAAAGCAATTGGACGAGAAGATGCTTCACCATCAGACAATTCCCATCAATCATTGTCCTAAATTCATAGTTACATGTCACACGTCGTTCGGCTGTCATTTCAGCCATATGAGTGCAAACCAGTACCAGCCAGCCACTCAGTTAAATAGTTACATGAGTCACGGTCATGAGAATGACCGTCATGGAACCTACAGACAAGACGATAGTAACCACTACCATGACAGAAAATATCCTAGAAATCGCAACCGAGGCTCTGGCCACGGACGTGATCAGACATACAAATGATCAGTAGTCCAACCGATCCGCCAATTCTGGCATATTAACCTAATATTTGTAGTTCTAATTGTTTCACATCTCGAGACACATGTCAAGACATCAGTCAAGACACATGTCTCACGTATACTTTCTGAGGACACATGTCAAGATACCAGTCAAGGCATATGTCACGCTCACATTTCTCAAGACACGAGTCAAGACACATGACTCACGTCTAATTATGGAACATTTCTAAGAAATTCAGGGTACCCTCCAAGGGTATATCTATGTTGTTGTGCCAGGTATTAATCAGGCCACAAGAATTTCAATACCGTTATCGGCGCATCAGTGAGAACTGTCACGTTGCCGACGTCACTTTCATTTCTTTCACCATAGTTCATATATTCATGACCATGAAGGACGCCTTTCGTATTCCCACGTATACAACGCGTTTTGTGGTCTACTGCACGTGGGGTTCTTAGGAACTAGCAGTTAAGCGTGCTCATGGGAGAGTAGTACTGGCTTGGGTGACCTGCCGGGAAGTCTTCACAAGAGGGCCACAAAGCAAAGCCGTGAGCTTGCGCGCAAAGCGGACAATATTGTGGTTTGAGTAGGCGGGATGTTACTAGTGGTAGCTTAATGATGAGATCCAAGCTGCTAACGCATTTTCCTCGGACAGACACGAGATAAATTTTATCCTAATTATGTACTATGAACACCACACCATGCTATGATTCATAATTATGTACAGTAATGTTCAGGCTCCTGAATACTTTCAGCTTGATTTTCCATCAGGAAAATCTGTACAAGTTATCTATGCTTTTCAAGCACGTGCTTTGTTAGCCATATTGCTAAAATTTTCTAGCTGTTAGTAACACACGACTACTAAGGTCCTTTTACGCATAACCAACGGATTATTCCAAAATTGTTCCTTACACTCCAGAAGAACCTTCAAGGAGAAGGATGGTACCATGAGATTATGTGTCGACTACCGTCGACTTAAACAAATCACCATTCATGACCGTTATTCTCCTCCACATATGGACAACTTGTCCAATCAACCGTATAGTGTTAATCACTTTTCCAAGATCGAACTCGCAATCATGCTGCCAACAGTGACGAGTGAAAAAGCAGGACATGTCCATGACTGCTATTCGTGCACGACTCGGTCATGCCAGATTTATGATTTTGAATTAGTCTCATCAATGCTCCAACCGCATTATGAACTTAATAAATTGAGTTTCCATGAACTCCTAAACAAATTCATCAGCGTTTTCATTGAGGATAACCTGATTTCCTCTAAGCCTAGAGAAGAACAGGAAGACCATATCTGCACTACGTTGCAAATTCTATGACAAGAGAAATTTTACCCTGGAATTCTTTCTGATATCAATTCTGTTTGATTTCAGTGACACGCTGAATCACATGGCATTCTACGGTTAATCTTACCATGACTCAGCTTATGAGTAAAGAAGAGAACCCGACACTACATTAGGTGTTCTATAAAATCCTACGCTAGGAGAAGTCTAGATTCAGAGACTCAGAGTTTCGCAACCTTCCATGTATCAAGTTTCTACGAAGCAGGATACAGTTACGTTCATATCTTCATACCTGTTATACAAACAGGCTAAGATAGGACACCAACAGACGGGTATGTTTTCATCATATGAAATTGTGAATCGAAAAGGGACAAGATCTCCATGGATTTTAGTTACCAGATTTCAGCAAACTCAGAAGAAGCATGATGCTATCTGGGTTATTGTCAACAGTTTGATCAAGTCTGCAGAATCCTTACATCCGTACGGATTTCAGAACCAACAGATTGAACGAACATGTTCCAGCCAAGGCTCATCCGACCACTTGGTAATCCCGCAGCTATCGGGCAGACAAAGATTCGTAATTGTACTCCTAACTTACCTTACGTCTTCATTCTAATTCCACGACTTGCTTTCGCGCTCAAGTTCATGACACTATTCACGTTCATGATCGTATTTTGGCTTACGATTTTACGTTCATTTCTTTTCTCATTCTGGGAAGTTTGCAAGAACTTGAGAGACCAGACCCAAGTTTAGTATAACTCTCCATCATCCGATAGACGTTTCACGTCATATTCCACGTCTCACCTTGTAGCGTTTGGCGTTACCACCATTATATTCTATGATCACGATATGTCTCACATGTCATGTTCATTCCACGTTCCTCATATCACGATCAAGATATGTTACACGTATCATGGATCACGATATGTTTACTCATACTACACTCTCCATACCTCCACGTAGCACGTTCAAAATTTTTCACGTATCACGTTCAAAATTTTTCACGTACTATGTTTCTTTATGTCTCGCGCATCGTTTCTAATTATCAGTTAAGTCAGATTGTCTTGCATCGTAACGTTTCAGCTACCCTTGCACGTTAACTCTTACTTTTCCTCGATCGAATTTAGGGGATCTATCTTCCGTTGATAACCAAGAATTTCTTCGTATTCCAAGTCAAGGTCAGGAGGACCAAGATTTATCATTAGTGTCAGGATCTTCTGAAGGAACCGTTCCAAGAGGGAGGCCACTTGGAAACGGACAAGTTCATCCGGACTTCTTATCCATTTTACTCTTATCGATTAGATATGTCCTTTCAGTCACGTCACGTTCCATGTCTTTTCAAGACATGTCATGTTCCACGTTCCCTTCTACCATGTCACCTTCATTTCCGTTATTTTGCATACCTTTCCAGTTTGATTCGGGTATGTTTCGCTTTCAGCTACTTTGTCTATAATTCGGGGACGAATTATTCTTTTTAGGGGGGAAGAATTGTAAAACCCGCATGCTTTTACCATGAATAGTGCCCTTAAGATCGTACGTTCTAGATTAAAACTTACCTCATGTAGTATTGATCACATTCATGTGCTAATAATCAAGCAAGTGCATACGTGTATGACATGACAAGTATCGATTACGTACGAACTCATGATAAACAGTTAATAATATATCACGTGAACATAATTAAATCATGAACACCATTTAAAATACTAACTAAAATAATTACGTAAATACTTATAATATATTTACGAGCGTTAAGTTTACGATAAACGACACGTTAGATTAAACAGAAACGCTTCAGACACGAACACGTTTAACCACGAACGAACACGAGAGCACACTATAATATTTTAGACACGGAAAACATTTGGGCTACCCCTTGTGGGCCCCATTGCCACGAAATTAGGAAGCTAAAAGGGCCTAGCCCATTAATTTTATTAACAAGGAAAAAGGAGGAATCATGTTTCATTTTACAAAATCTAGGAAATAAATAAAAACCCTAAAAGTTTTCCTCCTCCTTCTTCCTCTCCCTTTTAGCCGCCACCTTTACAACACCATAGGAGGGTGTTTTGTTGATTTTGATCTTGAATAATTGTACAAGTATTCGTGTTTGTTCATCCTCTTTCAAGACACGTATTGGTATATCATTTCTTAACCTTTCTTTTTCATTTCTTTTAATCTTTAATTTTATTATGAACATGTTATTATTATTATTTTTATTTAAACATGATAATTATCATTGATCTAACATGTTTTGGTATAAATTAAAATCAAAGATTGATTTAAAGGTGTGTTTGTTTTTAGACGCCTAGCAAAACAAACCCGAGGGGGGTTTGGTTTGCTATTGCCGCCACCACCAAGACCACTTTTGGTCTTGGTTGGCTCATGTGGGTCCCACGGCAGCAAGGAACCAAGGGGAACCCCGATTTGGTTCGGGGTACGGTGTCGATTTCATGCCCGGTTCACGGTTCGTTGGTTAAATCATGATCTATGTTACATGTTAATTTTTATGAATCATGAACTTAGGATATAAATTAATTAATAACATGAGATATTAATTAAATCATGACTTAGGTTATTTTAATTATTAGTTTATCATGACATTAATTTAACCTAAGTATTTTATGTTATAAGTTATAATTAATTAATTATTAAAACATGCCTATAATTAATTAATTTAGACATGACTTAGGTTATATTATTATTAATAATAATACACATTGTAACCTAAGTATTTTCATTTCATTTTAATTAATACATGTTACACTTTAATTAAAATGCTTAACCTATAGTTTAATTAAAATACATGAAATAATAATTAAACTATACACTATATCATATGACTTAAGAATAAGCTTATAACACTTAGACTTATATGTTAGCTTATGAAATCAGCTTAATTCTAATTATGGAAACTTCTATTTATAGAAACTTAATTAAATAAGGCAACTAATCTAATTATGGAAACCTTCTATATATGGAAATCAATCTATTTCAGGCAGCTAATCTAATTATGGAAACCTTCTATATATGGAAACTTATTTAATTAAGGCAGCTGATCTATTTTTGGAAACTTTCTATTTTTAGAAACTAATCTATTTTAGGCAGTAAATTCTATTTTTGGAAACTTTCTATTTTTGGAAACTTTCTATTTTTGGAAACTTTCTATTTTTGGTAACTTTCTATTTTTGGAAACTTTCTATTTTTGGAAACTTTCTATTTTTGGAAACCTGCTATTTTTGGAAAGTTACTTATTATTATACAGTAAGTATATTAATACATGAAACACCAGTAATACTTAATCAGATAAACCAGAAATACAAGATAAACACAGTTTAAGGCTTTAAACAGTGAACCATGACCTAAAACATACCAAATCAGCTATAACAAGATACAGAACCCAGTACGTAATCAGTGAATCGATACTTATACACGTGTGTATTCATGTAGCGTTAGTGATCCAGAAGTAGGAGTCTTTCTTCCGTTCATTTCACTGGACTTGAGGTACGGATTCCCGTCCTTTCAGTATGGACATTCTTTCCTTATTAGGATTTCCCCGTATGCAGCCAACTGTTTTCCCCAGCATTTGTTTTATTGTTTTGAACTGCTTATGTTAATTTAGCATAAACTATAGCCATATACAAGCATGACCAGTTTCACCTAGTTATGGAGGTACCATGACCATAGCATTGGAGGCACCGATGTTATGACTTCCCCACGGCGGAGTGATTGCTCGTGGCGTCCCTTTTCAGTTTGGCCATATTATTATATCAGTCGGGGCGTATGGGTGCATCCTAGTTACATGTTTTATTCAGTTTATCATGGTGAATGTGGTGTGTGCCTTGCACCCTTCACAAGGAGCTGATCCCTCCTACCCAAATCAGTATATTGATTAGAGGCATCCCCTCTAATCAGCATGATGAGGTCACCCCTCCAAGTATTCATGCACGTGACCTTTTCATGACCTATATGGGCTATGGTATATATATGTTAAAATAGTTTTCACAGGTTAAACATAAGGCTTTTCAAACTATAAAACCAGTTTTCATGATACTTAACCAGTTTACTCAGTACTTAGTCTTCCGCTGTTATATGTTACATGCTTATCCTATTTCATGCTTTATTGTACATCCGTGCACTGAGCGTCTTGCTCAGCCGTTACTTTCCTTTCCATGTCCCAAAACGGCAGGTACCCAAGACTCGAGCATTTGGAGGACGCACATAGGATGGAAGCTGCCAGAGACTTCTTTTCCTTTTTGCCTTCACATAGTTATGCTTGTTTAGTCTTTATTTAGTTCATTTCCTTTATTTATGTTTTGGGCTTATGTTTGGGAACCGATGTTTGATTCCGGTTTTCCCTATGGTCATGTATGTTTTGCTACATATCACCTTGCATGCTTTGATGACACGCCATAATCACGCGTGACATTCCATTTATCAAAATGGGGTGTTACAGCTCAAGTCCTTTGGATGAGAACACAACCTACAGATTATGGCTTTCACTTTAACAAAGTTCCTATTATTGTGATTCACAATCAGCCATAGCCATATCTTGCAACCCGGTCCAACACTCCAAGACCAAGCACATCGCTGTCCGATTCCATTTCATAAAGGAGCACGTGGAAAGAGGAACGATCGAACTGTATTTTGTTAAGACAGGCTACCAACTGGCCTACATCTTCACAAAAGCTCTTTCTCAAGACAGATTTGAATTCTTGGTCCGTCGACTTGGTATGCGTAGTTTCACTCCCGATGAGCTTGAACGTCTTACACTTTTTATAGTAACATTGTATATATCTATCTGAAAAAAAATAATATATAAAACCTATAAAAACAAAATAAAAATGAGAAAATCTTTCAAAAATACCAAAAATATTCTTCTTCGACATGTCTCTCAGCGTCGATAATATGGACGTACATAGAAATGTCGTTCAATAACGACACGGGTACGTATATAAAGTTAGAATGGGAGTTTCAAATGTTTTCAAAACATGTCTTTTCTAAGTTTCTTCTCATAATGTCTCATAGTCACATGTCAGACTATAACCCTGTTCCCAAAGAAAGGAAAGTCTATGACTTATCCTCAACAACGAGAAATTAATTTTTCTCGGTCATGGGCTTATAGTAAACATTCAACGTTTTTAGCTCATGAACGCAAGGAAAATGTTCATTTATGTATATTATTCCTTCACAACGGGAAATTAAGTTTTCTGGGGTTTTGAGCACAATTTTTCAAATTCTTTCAAAATAATGTGCTCAAATACTCCCCGATTTCAAATAGAACTTCTTTTCGAGGGGGATCTTAAGGATTTCATAAACATAACGTTCCAAATTTTCATGATACATTATTCTCTCCATGTTTTATCACTAGTTTTCAAAAAATTTCAAACACTTGCAGTTTTTGAGGGGGAGAATAGTGATAAAATGTGATCAAAATGTGTCATCTTGGATAAGATCTTTGTGATAATGCTCTATCGTCCTAACTTGTGCAACATGTTTACTTAATTGCTTTCGCATTTTGAAGCACACTTCTAGGGGGAGCGTTTTTGGTGATTCAGAAAACTATCAAGGTGTAAACATCGCTTTCATTAACACCTTGGTTAGGTATTCGTCCTATGATCCAACCAGAACCGGAGGGATCTTCCCAGGGATAATCCATTAGAACATAGAAGTCCTTAGGAAAAATGGAGTAGCTGAGTGTACGGGAAAAGATGCCGACCAAGTACTTAAGCTAGCACTGGAATAATCACAACAAGGTGCTAGTTATAACGTATTAGTAAGCATTGTAGGGGGTTGAAGAATGAAAAAGAAATGTAAGGATAAAGGGTGAAAAGAAAATAGCCCTCCATACAACTTAGGCAGAAACCCGGGTCAACACATCTACTATCAGAATCACTTAGACGATTTCTGGTATTGAAGACAAATCATCATGGACCCAGTGATGCAATGCACAACCCTTCCCATCCTACTCAAGATTCTCTCAAAAGGAGGGGTTTGTTTTATTATCACGGAGTTCAACTCATTTTTATCAACTTTCTCACTCCGAGATAGTTGATATTGAAAAGGTGGCAGTCTGCTCCAGCCTCCGATCACCAACTAAACGTGCACTTATAGAGTCTAGAGCCAACAAGATTCATCTAAAATTTTATTAGGACACTTATTCCATATATCAATTGTTGTTCATCGTTAGAACACAAGCGATAATCTACAGAGTCCTACGCTCTATCCTTGTGATATTGCCAGAACATTCAGAGTGATACTCTTTAGTAATCACAATGATGAATGGAAATCCTTCCCGTGTTAACATCAAACAGCACTGCGGTAGGTCATATGTAAGATTCACTTGAATTAATCATATGCTAACTGGAAAGCAACAGAGGTTTGATTCTTTCTTGATTCGAACTCGTTCCAGGTCTCGACGCAATATCTTTACGATCTTGCCAGAACATTCAGTGACGAATGGAAATCCTTCTAGTGTCATCATCAAACAGCAGTGCGGTAGGTGACTTGTGAGATTCTATATGAATCAAACTTGTGTCAACTGGAAAGCAACAATGGTTTGATTCTTGATTGATTCAAACTTGTTCCAAAAAATGAATTGTCGAGTTAATCAGCAGAATGGAACTGCATGATTCACTCTTTACTATGAATTATCTTTCGATAATAATCAAGTATTGAGAACGGCTACCACAGCCGGAAACCCTGTCAAGGAAGTTCTTTGAACTTACCTAATCATAGTTACAATTTTTCGTACTGTATAACGGGAAATCGGAAGATTGTAAATGGTTGCTTAACCTCAAGAGTCATGATTCAAGACCACATGCTCATGTAAATGAATAAAGCTCAAGAACACCTAAAGACAAAGACTTCTGTTACTCTGATTATCAAGGGAGATTGTAAACAAGCTTTCAAGACAATACAAACTATGAGTATGTGGGGAAAGACACAAGAACACAAGTTGGCAAAGTTTAAATATCAAGTCAAGGCAAAGATCAAAGATCCAAGATCACAAGTCATGAAAGGAACTATGAAGGAACTCTCAAGACAACGAGCTTCGAAGTCAACAATACCAAGGAAGTGAAGTCACATATTACATGACCACCCCTTAGCGGGAGATATTAGCCGTATTTAAAGTGATGGTCATATAATATACCGTTGAGAAGCTCGTGACAAATGATATTCAACGGTGTTGAGAGTTCTAGTATAATGATATGTATGTAACGAGAATAGTCCCGAACATACAAATGAGGAAGGGATTCTATACATTACACTTGTAGTATAAAAGGCCCCTAGCACCTCATTTGTGTGTGTGTGTTTTCCATTTTATTAGTTGGTAGAGAGAGAAACATCATGTCTTTCTCTCACTAGGAAATCAAAACTCTTTGTTTTACTCTTTTATTCTTCATCTTAATCTAATCTTTCTTTTTTGGTTTAATCTTCATCTCTCTATAGTTTATGTAGTCGTGTGTTACATTATTACATATTCGTTATGGGTTGAGTGGATTTATGAATATAAGCTTCAAGGTAGACATGTGTTAGAGGTGCCGCTGCGTGGAAATATGACGTGGGGTGAGAAGAAACTTCATCAACTTAGACCGATGGTTACTAATCATGTTTTGTATTCTTTAGGGAATGGCGCTCAGTGTTCCCTTTGGTTTGATAGATGGGCTGCCTATAGGCCTCTCGTTGAGGTTGTATCTAGCCGTGATATTCATAGAGCTGGTTTTGGTTTGTCCTCCAAGGTTCGTGATGCTATTACTAACAACGGCTGGTCTTGGCCAACTGAATGGTTAGTAAAATATCCCTACCTTAACACTATTGTTGTTCCTACTCTATATCCTGATCGCATGGACTGTTTGCATTGGTATTATCATTCTGAAGTTGGGAAACCCTTCTCGGTGGATTTGGCATGGGATTGTATGAGACCACGTGATGTCGAGGTTACATGGTACAACGTTGTTTGGTATTCTAATTGCATCCCTCGCCATGCTTTGAACATGTGGCTCATTGCAAAGCGACGTTTAAAAACGCAGGATATGATTAGGCAATGCGATTTAAATGGAAACATGTTGACGTTCCAATGCTCGCTGTGTAATGTCCCTTCGGATTCCCATGATCATTTGTTTTTTGGTTGATCGTTCTCATCTCATGTTTGGAGCAACGTTAAACACTTGGCTAATCTTCCTAATGCGGCTGGTTCTATTGCTATTATTATAGATGCTTTGATTCCTAATTCAAGGCGTAAAACTGTTAGGAATATCATTGCGAAGCTTGTGATCGTTGCGTGTTGCTACTTTAATTGGCAGGAGTGTAATCTTCAGCTGTTTCAAAATAAGAAACGTTCTGCTAATCAGGTGATTGATTGTATTAAAGCCTCGGTCAGACTCAAGCTTCTTTCTTGTCACTTTAAGAAGTATAGAGACGCTTTGTTCTACAAGCAGATTTGGGATCTGTCTGAATCCATGTTCCGTCCTCCATGATGATTATATTAGGGGTTGATAGTAGTATGGTTATGTTTAAGTGGCTTTTCCCGATTGGTGTTATTGGGACATGTATTCTGTTAGTAGTTCAAGCTATGCTTGAAGTTAATGAGGTATCTCTCTCGGCCTCATTCCATTGTTCTTAACGGTTTTTGGTGTAATATAATTTACCAGGGATGCTCATAATCCAGTTTACCAAAAAAAAGAGTCAACCCTACCAGACCCCTTGGTAAATGGGCCGACGGGTTCCATGCCTGTCTCATGTGTGCCAATAAATACCATGCTTTGTCCAAGCTTAATCCTCACCCGTTCTCTATCTTTTCTCTCTAAAACCTCTACACATATACTAACTCTCTAATCTTTCTTGTCTGTTCTCTTCTTACTTGTGATTTAGATCTTTGTGCATTACAAGATCGCTTACGAGAAATCTCTATTCTAAACTTTGATCCTTCAATGCTTCACTTTGTGTGGATGTGTTAAGTGTTACCTACACAATCACTATTGTTGTACCCATTCATCTATCCACTTGTATAATAGTGTGGTTGGGGTTGTAAACCACAATTGTATAGTGCATAAGGCGTTGTTGTGCCTTTGTAAAGAACACGACATCTTAGCTTAGGTTTCGTTAAAGATTGTAGGCTTAAGTGTGAAGCTTTCTCCACCGGTGTAAAAGAGATTCATTTATTAGTGAAGTAGAACTCTCGAGTGGATACTCGATGAGTGGAAGTAGGGGCAAGATAAGTGAGATCTTGCTAGGTCGAACCATTATAAATCATTGTGCATTGTGGTTTGTCTCTTTATTACTTCGAGTCTATTACTTTGTTAATTCATACTTTATCTATATCCATTCATGATCACGAAAAAGTTTCAAAGTAATTAAAACTAAACTGTAAAAAACTATTTAACCCCCCTTCTAGTTTTCTACAATTGGTTTTAGAGCTTCGTACTCAAGACCTTTAAAGTATATTGTACTTTAAAACTTGAATCGATCCATGGATTCTGATAATTACAAAGAAGGGCAATCTATGCAAAGACCACCACTCTTTGAAACCGACGGTTTTATTTATTGAAAAAATCGTTTTGAAAGTGATGTGAAGTCTACGGATATAGACCTTTGGTATATAATCATTGAAGGTGATTATGCACCAACAGTTAGAAAAGTCACCACTAACCAATTTGAATCGGTTCTACGTGAAAAGCAAACCAATAATCAAAAGAAAATGTTGGCAAAAAATAATGAAGCCAAAATGATGCTTTACAATACTCTACCTAAAAAGGAGTATGAAAGAATCTTCTTGTGTCAAACCGCCAAAGAAATTTGGCACTCACTTATAGTAACACATCAAGGAAACTCGCAAGTCAAGGATAATAAAATTGATCTACTTGTTCAACAATATGAACAGTTTTCTGTCCTTGAAGAAGAGTCAATTGATGTGGGATTTGCTCGGTTTAACACTATCATAACATCACTTAAAGCAGTTGACGAGTCTTTTTCCAACAAGAACTTCGTCAGGAAATTTATAAGGGCCCTCCATCTAAAATGGCGAGCCAAAGTTACGACGATTGAAGAATCTAAAGATTTTTCAAGCTTGTCACTAGACGAACTCATCGAGAATCTCAAGGTATACAAAATGGTGATGGAAAAAGACTCTGAAATCATCAAAGGAAAGAAAGAAAAACAAAGGTCACTAGCATTAAAAGCTCGAGTTGAATCTAGTTATGATTAAGAGTCCGACAACGACGACGAAGAGTATGCCATGGCCGTACGTGACTTCAAGAAATTTTTCAAAAGGCGAGGATGACTTGTGAGGCGACCACTCGACCATAATAAGTGTTAGCTCAAAATATTGAGTCAAATAAGAATGATCGGTCATAGGATTTTTATGTATTTATTATTAGAACGTTGTAATTGGTAGTAGGTTAGTGGTGTATGACGGGCTTAACTTTAAGCTAAAAGTTCATGTTTAAGGAACTAAAGCCTAATAAGAAAGCCCGACCCATTAATATATAGCCTAGACAAGCCCGCATGTGGGTGGACTATATATACCCACCTCCTAGCATGTTAGGAGGTGGTTGGTTCATTTTTCTTTCTCTCGTAATCTAATATTCCCAAGTTTCTAACCATCCTCTCTCTTTTCTCTCTCTACTTTCTCTCTCAAAGAATTCATCTCTTTTCCACCTTATTTCTTAGATCTATTATTATAAAATATGGGACAACAATTGGTATCATTCGCCACGGGGTAGATTCGTGATTGGTTTTGGTTTATACTATATTTCGTGAGTTTTTCTTGATCTTCATCTCGATTCTCCACATTTTTTCGTGTTTTATGGTTTGATCTTTCCCAATATATCCTACATAGTTGTGGTAGGGATTTGGTCACTTTGGACCGTCCAAAAACACGAAATTTTGGGGCGTTTGGCTCAATTTTGGCAAAAAAACCCATGTTTTTTCATCATATTGCGAAATACTTCCACTTATTGCGGAATATTTCAGTGACTATTTTCGCAATAATTAGGGTTTAAACAGATTATTGCGAAAAGTCATTTATTGCGACAAGTCAGTATTGCGGAAAGTAAGTATTGCGAAAAGTGGTTTTGTGAAAACAGGTTATTGCGAAATCTGCAACATTGCGAAATCTTTTAGATTATTCCGGGATTATTTATTGCGATATTTTTGTTCGAGTTATTTATAGACTAGTCCCGAAACATAGTTTACCAAAAAAAGAGTTTTTTGGCGGGAAAACCCAAGTAAAATTTATTTTTTCCTAGACCATTTTTAGGCCATTTAAGCTTCGATTTTAAATTTTGGCGATGCGAAAAATTATTCGACAAAAAAATCAAATTTTCGGACCAAAATTCAAATTTTTAGGCCAAATTTCAAATTTTAGGTTTTATTTTTCGTTAAAATTTTCATTTTTCAAAAATTTTCCTTATTAGTTTAAGGCTTTTTCTAACTCGATTTTAAAATTTGGCAATTACAAAATTTTCTCGCTTACCGTTATATCGGACTGGAGAACTTAATGTCGGACTGAGAAAAAATCGCAATTTTCGGAATTTTAACCACAAGCCAATCACACCATATCTGCTTAAGATCTGAAATCACTTCATCAACTGAGACACCCATCATGGGAATGGATATGGATATGGATATCATAAGTAATTCGATCTACGAAGAATATTTCAGTGGCGGAACTCATGCTGAGTCAAAAACTTACAAAGCCGATGTTCTGAATACTGCGGAACAAGTCACTATAAGCTCTACAACAGATTCTTCACCAACGTCCATTAATGAAAATATGAGGCAGACTAACGAACTTTAGAGAAGTATCAAGTCTGTAGTCAATAAACCGTTCACGACAAACAGCTTGGATTCAGTAACACAAGATGTGCATGCACTCAATTACAAGATATTGAAAGCAAAAGAATGATGCATGGCACACTTTACATCACTCCAGTCACACCTTTAAGTTCTTTTAAATGACGATTTAAAAGTCACTCGCGTCGAACTTGGATTCAAACGGGTATTCATGTCATTAATTGGTTAAGATGTTGAGACATTCACAAGCACAATGCTACTCAATGCAGATCACCTTGAACAACAACTTGCCAACGACGAATTTCAAGAGATTGAATCCATAGATGCCGTTTTGGTTCTCGAAAATCAGCTTCAGCAATTCATTGATACACAGGTCTCTGTACACTATGATCGAGAATTCATAAACAAATACTTCTTTGAATATACTCGGTTAGAAGTTCAAGAATTCAAGGAGACATTTCTTCAACACATGAGTGATGTAAGGAAGTCCATCGCTGAAAGAATACGTCATAAACTACAAGTTGAAAGAAGGATGAATAAAATACCGATGCAGACGAACGAGAGCAATGTCGATGATGGTCAAACATTGGATGCTTGTTCAATTGTCACCATAAAGGAGCAGAACAGAATAAGAAAAGCAGCATACCATCAATGATGCGGATATCAGACCCATTTATGATGATGAGCCAATGACTGAGGTACAATTAACTGCTGTGTATGATTCTAAGATTCATAAGCTCGAAACTATGTTAGCTCAAAAGACAAAAGATTTTGAGGATGCCAAACTCGATTTTTCAAAGAAAAATGACAAATTTGAGGTTTATTTTGAAAAACTTGAAAAAGCAAACATTGTTCTTGAACAAAAACTGGATCGTTAGATTCAAGATTCTAATGCAGAAAAAGAACATTTTGTGAAACAAATAAATTTGTTAGAATCAAAGTCGGCTTCTCAAAATCCAAGTCCTCCGCCTGCTTCATTAAGTAAAATATTTGTGCAACTGTTACACCCCACCATGGCGGAATATGGGATGCGACGCATGGATATAATCACAACAATACCGTGTCCATAGAGACAACTATATGAATTAGAAATGTCATAAAAGATGACACAAATGTCATGACAATATCTCATCAATGCAGGAGTCTAGGTAAGTAGGTAACAGTCCTACCTCTTACCCAAGACAAACAAATAACACAAACAAATCAACATATAGGTTCATAGTATCACTTATTGAAACAAACAGAATAATAAACTAAGAAGGAACGGGGATCTCCTTCTAAAAGCATTCCTACACGACTCCAATCCTAGCCACATCTGTTCTCACGCTTAACCACTTTATCACCTGAAAGAGACACTAAAACACGTCAACATAATGTTGGTGACAGTCATAGGTTTAGACTCCAACTGTAAATAGATTATAATAAGTTGTGAACAACCATAAACCACTAAACATATGGACAATGTGCTACAAGTATGCATTAACAACTAACATTCAAGATCAATCATTCCAAACCAAATCCAAGGCTCCCAGCCTTACCAAACACCATGGTACCATAGGCGCCCATACACCTATGTACCAATCCCAAGGCCCCGCCTTGTCATTATCCATTGGTCCCATAGATGCTCACACATCTATGTACCTCCCCAAGGCCCCGCCTTGTCAACATCCCCTTGGTACCAAGTTAAACCACAATAACTGAGATGGTACGTGTCCCCCGATCCAAATCATAAACACAATCAAGAATCACATAGCAGTTAATCACATAAGTGCACACACAAGTCCATCACAAACCATAAAAACATTCACAGCATTAGTTACAAAACCATACAGTGTCTCTTCCATCCCATCTGGAAGTGAAAATCATTAAAAGATATGGGACTATGAAACTCACCTGATTGAGCTTCTCCAAAAATCCGCGCACTAGCAAAAAGCTAACAAACAAAAGCACACAATCAAAACATGAACCAAACACTAAGATGGCTCATCAACCATGATGGACATCTAACATTCTCCCATATATATACCTAATTTATATGCTCTAAGCATCTTATTACACCCCTCTATAAAGCCCTTAACTTAGTTTACTTCATAACCCGTCTCGTTAACATTTTACCCAAAACAGTCCCGGTTTTTAGGTCTCCAAACTATAAGCCAAACACCCACCTAACCATACCCATGATCTCTGTAAAAGAAACCCTATGCCCTTACATATGTCAGCTAACTCCTCCCTTTTTCCCCAACCTTAAAGCTACTGTTAAGGCCCCGATACATATATATATATACTTCTCCTATCCGCATATTACCGATTTTGAACATACAAAAAGTTTGTTATGATTAGGGGGTCTTACCCTAACCCATTTGCTTAGCCAACCTCCAGGTCTCTTATTTAATATATAAACCAACTACCATGCTCATTAGAGGGCTCAAGTGTACTCCTAAGTACCCCAATCACCTTAAAACATTAAATTAAACCCGACTGATTTCAAAACTGTTTTGACCTCCGACTGTTTAACCTGTATTTGACCCACCTCCCGACCTCCAATTTAGTTCTCGTTTCTTGCATTTGAAAGCCACTTCAAATACCTATTCAGGGATGCTTGGATCGCAAAATAAGGGTTTGTATAACTCTAGATATGATCAAAATAAGTGACATAAAATTTTGCCCAGTTTTTAAAAACGAATTTAACACAATTAGCTTAATTAATTACCATCACCATGTATAATTATTATCTCTAAGTAATCTAATCATGTTTATACCATTATAATACATAATTCATAATTAACTTAACCCTAGATCCATCATGTATTGATATTAAGAGAATTAAAAACCATTTAATTAAAAAGTGTATTGAAGATTTTACCTTAGAATTTTTGAAAGAAGAAAAATTAATGAAGAACCCTAAATAGACTCCATTGATATCGACTTACGCTTGATCTCCAGGGGATTATGATGTGTTTTTAGTTAATAAAAAGTCTTTATATAATTTCCTAATAAGTCCTTGGCCCATTACAAAAGCCCGGTTCCTTTTTTTCCTTTTTTTTCCCTTTTCTTTCTTTTTAATCAGCCTAAACCGACTTTAACATATATTTTTTTATTTTTTTTTCTTTTTATGACTTATTATTATGTTATTAATAATACCTTAATTTACCTTAATTTATTTCAGCTCCTAAAGCCTCCGAAACCTTAAAACCATAAAACTAGTCAATTTTACGCGTATAACGAAAAAAACGTAAAATATACAGTTTTAAAAAAAATCTTAAATTTTGAAATAAACTTTATAACTAAGTCCTAAATGACCTAAAACCATCCCAAAAAATACTCACATGACTAAACACCTTACCCGAGACCTCTAAATGCTAAACCCCAAATCGTAAAAAAAAACGATTTACTATAATACTTATACGTATACGTAAAACACCAAAAAAACACCATTTCATTTCATAGTCACTAATTTGTGAGCTCATGAACATGAAATAACCTTTCCTCGATTTACTTATGAGTACTTTATACCGATAAACGATATCCACACCAACCTCGTTCACGCAAAATAACATGTAAACACGGAAATCACATAGTCACACATAAATTAACCTTAAAATAAGACCAAGTGACGAACCTCAAAAACACGGTTGTCACATCACTCCCTCCTAATAGAAATCTCGTCCCGAGAGTTACTCCTTAGGATCGTCATTATCAATTAGCTGACGATACTTGCTCCTCATAAATCCTTCCCGTTCCCACGTGAACTCTAGTCCACGTTCCAAATTCCATCTACCCATAACTACGGTATATTACCCTTTTTATCCAACATCCTAGCTTCACGACCCAAAATCTCTATCGGCTCTTCGATAAAACAAAGACTCGTATCCATACTAATATCATCTAACGGTACTTGCAAGTCAGTTCTTGCTAAGCATTTCCTCAAGTTTGATACATGAAATACGTCATGCACACTACTCAATTCCTTCGGTAATCTCAACCTATACGCCACTAGCCCAATCCTTTCAAGGATTTTAAATGGACCCACAAATCTAGGTGCTAACTTCCCTTTTCTTTCCAAACCGCATCACCCCTTTCCATGGTGAAACCTTTAGCATAACTTTATCTCAAATCTCAACGGATTACGCCTCTTGTCCGCATAGCTCTCTTGTCGGTTCTTTGCTATTTTCAACCTCTACTTAGTCACTGACACCACTTCCATAGTTTTCCGATCCACCTCCGGTCCAATACGTTGGCCGCTTCTAACTTCATCCCATTGTAACGGTGATCCACCTCATCTCCTATGAATTAACTCCAACATTTTCTACTACAATTCCTATCACCATACCTAACGGCTTCTATCCTCTACGGATTTTCGATCATTCGGAAGTTCTCCCAACCTTAAACACATCCAATGGTATATGTAGGATTGCATAACCAAAAGCTTCCCATAATATTCACAAGAAACATGTCATAACCACCACCTCATCCTTGCTTTCCCATGCTCGGCACCAAGTAACTAACCATCCTTCATACTAACATGTGTTACACCTTTTCTCTAGGTGGACGTTCCATTGTTCGTGACTACTAACCTCTTGCTCTAACGGTTTCTCTTCAATATCACCCCACTATCTTCACAACCTATTTCTCCCTCAAATCATTCTTCCTTCATACTACTTTTCGCTTGTCTCTCCACAACTTAATTTCCATACCATCTTATATCCTGTCTTCAGCCTATAATTTAGGTGTTTCCTCCTTTATTCCTTACATCCTCATCAATGGGGAATATGCCCCTCTCACCGGTGACTCTCTCTTTGTAGGAGAATTCTTCCTAATATAATGCTTTCTCCAACTATCTCCAAATCTCATGCCAATGCTCTAGGCGTCTTTCTCAATTACCCCTATAGTATGCTCATACCAAATATTAGTCTATCAACGGTATACTTCGCTTGCTTCCCATTGTTTCTTCCCTTGTCATAATCCTTAATAAGTTATTCCATACATATTAGGCTAACTTTTACGCAAAACCCTCTATTCCATCACATCCGTACGCAATCCTTCCAACTTCTCAACTACGTGACTTCTCATTCCTCTTGAAATTTGAGATGAATTAGTCAGTCTATCGACTATCACCCAACTCTCGTCATACTTATTCCTCCACCCCATTATGTATCCCTTTCACCAACTTCGTCCTTACATCGCCCTTTCTAAGCTACTCTTATCTATGTAGGAAGTATAGTCTACGTCCCTTTTCTCTATATGATTGTCCAAGCCACGCAACATACATGTTGACACGTTCTCTGCTTTAGACAACTCAAAGAACACTAATACAATCAAAAACTAAAAAACCACACAAATCATTACCTTAAATCACCCCATAGCTCTGATACCAAATGTAGAATCTTGATAACCTATGAATCTATGAAGTGGGTTGATGTTTTCTAGAGAGAGAAACTAGAGAGAGAAAGTGAGAGAAAACTATGTGTTATTTTATTAAGTGAAACTAGAAAAGTGAACAACAACCAACCCCTTTCCAAGGAGGAAAGGGGTATTTATACTTCCAAGTCACTAATGGACTTGGGCCGGCCCATGACAAGCCCATGGACCGGTTCTTACTTAACTAAATAAGTAACTATTAACTATTTGTTAACTACGAGCTATTACAACAATAATAATATGGTGGAGTGACCGATACTTCTAATATACGTAAAAACGTATTTCTAACAATCTCCCCCTAAGGGAGGTCACTCCACGTTACAAAGTTCTAAACCTAGCATACTATACTAAGTCTTCGTTCTTTAGCTCGTAGTCTTTTCTTCTTTTTCTTTTTGTTGTGAATATGTTGGTTTGATCTTTTAGGCTTTGGCTTGAGAGCATTGTTCTTTTGGCCTTTCACGTGCGATCTTTGCCTTCTTGTGAATTTTGCCTCCTCGTGACTTCATGTTCCACACACTTATGTCTTTTTGTTGAATTCTCGAAAGCTTCAGAGTTTGGTACAGCGGAAGACTTCATCTTGTACTTTCTTGAATTTTTGCTGAACTTTGATGCAGAAAGAACATAAGCATGTGGGAACGACTTTTACAGGTTCACCGCAACACCACCGTCTTTAACTGGTACACAGCAACGCCACCGTCTTCAACAGGTACACAACAACGCCACCGTCTTTAACAGGTACACAGCAACGACACGAATAAAATGGCTTTGAACATTTTATTCTAATTCGGTAGCATTTTACCTCCGGTCGGTGAAGACCGTTGGACGATATTAGATATCGTACCCGTGACGGATAGTTTCAATTAAGTAACTTCCTGACAGGATTTCGCGGGTAAACCCGTTCTCTTTATTCGACCGTCCAAAGCTGACTGTGAACATAAAGAGTGAATCACTTGGATAAATTATCCTTGTGATTTGAAGCCGTCAATTCATGAAACCTGGAACAAGTGAATTTCAATTAAGATTTTTACCATCGTTGCTTTCCAGTTGTCACGAGCTCAATTCATAAAGAATCTTGCACGTCACCTACCAAGTGCTGTTTGATGATAACACTAGAAGGATTTCCACTCGTCACTCTGATCAATAAAGAGTCACTCTGAGTGTTCTGGCAAGATCATATGATAATGCGTAGAGGCCTGGAACGAGTTTAAGTTCAATTAAGAATTACACCACTGTTTCCTTCCAGTTTTTCACAAGATTGGTTCTAAAAGAACCGCACGTGTAACCTACCATGAGCTTGTTTGATGTTGGCTCAAGCAGGATTTCCATCTTCATTGTAATACTTGCGTATTACTCGGATGTTCTGGCAATATTACAGGAATACTGCGTAGGACTCATGAAAATCTCTTACTTTTCACAGTGTGTGAGAAAGCAAGGAAAAAATGGAAAGTGTCCTAATGAGACTTTTGATGATCTCTTGGCTCTAGACTCGATAGTGCGTTTTGATTTAGTGAGCGATGGCTGGAGAGGAGTGCCACCTTTTCAATACCAGTCTATTCGGAGTGAATAAACCAATAGATAACGTGTTGACCTCCGTGTGATTAAAACAAATACCTTTTGAGAGATATTTGAGTTAGCTGGGAAGGGTTGTGCATTGCATCACTTGGTCCATGACGTCTTTCTTCAATATCAAGAATCATTAACAAAAATGATCTCAATAGCATATGTATTGACCCGGTTTCTGCCTAAAGTTGTAAGGAGGGCTTCTTTCTTTACACCCTTTATCTTTACAATTCTTTTTAATTCTTCAACCCCTTCAATGCTTACCAATACGTCATCACTAGCACCTTGTTGTGATTGTTCCAGTGCTAGCTTAAGTACTTGGTCGGCATTCAGCTACGTTCACATTCTTTCTCCATCTTTCCTAGGACTTCTAATTCTATCTAGGGAATTGTCCTTGGGAAGATTCCATCGGCTCTGATGAATCATTGGACTAGACCTATTCCTACCACCCTTTTGTCACCACAATCGTCGTGAATTAAGCATGTTTTGGGAAGGAATTGCCACCATGAAAAATCATTGAAAATCACCTAAAGTACTTGTGATATTGAAATCAAAAGATTTGTACCTTAGGTGTTTTGTTCATCAAAAACGCTCCCCCTTAACACGTGCTTTACACATATTAAGTTGGAAAATCGTTAAGTCTTTTTCATCTTTTAGCCAAGTATCATTTAAATCTCCTTAATCCCATTTTCTCCCCTTATCCAAAATGTTAACCATTAATATTTGGGATATTGAATGGATTAACCGGTCTTTGGGTAAAAATGAAATCGATGTTTGGCCATAGAACATGTTCATGCTCCCCCTTAAATTAATAAGGGATATTTGTAGTGCTTTAGTATGATATATTTTGAAAGATTTAGAATCTCGTGATAAATTCTTGAAAAATTATCATACTTTAACACTACATCAAGCCGTACAAGCACAATATTCACAAATATACATATTCACAATTGAAAACCAATATAAAGTGGACCTGAAATGTACGACCCATTAGATGGATCGTTGCAGTAACTTGTGGTGCACTCCATATGGTCTACCACCAACGAATCTTTCTAAGCTCCTCATCAATCTTCGTTCAAGGGTTCTTGCTTCGGCAATTACGGCTGCTCTAGAATCTTGGAGTGCTTGTACTGTTGGATTAGTCATCTTATTTGCTTAAGATAAGACATGAAAGGTTGATGCACAAACAATATATAGATATATATCATTATGACTTCTAAGCATAACACATTTCAAGAAGTAATTATATTAGGCAAACAACTATCAATCCAACAACTATCAATCCAACAACTCTTCATCCGGAAGTCCTTCATTCGGAACTCTTCATCCGGAAGTTCTTGGAACACTTCATTCGGAAGTTCACTCGGAACCTCTTCATTCGGAAGTTTCATTCAGAACTCCTTCATTCGGAAGTTTCATTCGGAACTTCTTCATTCGAAACTTCTTCATTCGGAACTTCTTCATTCGGAACTTCCTTCATTCGGAACTTCCTTCATTCGGAAGTCCTTCATTCGGAAGTCCTTCATTCGGAAGTCCTTCATTCGGAACTTCCTTCATTCGGAAGTCCTTCATTCGGAAGTTCACTCGGAACTTCTTTCATTCGGAAGTCCTTCATTCGGAAGTCCTTCATTCGGAAGTCCTTCATTCGGAAGTCCTTCATTCGGAACTTCCTTCATTCGGAACTTCCTTCATTCGGAAGTTCACTCGGAACTTCTTTCATTCGGAACATCTTCTAATCCTTATCCACATAGAACCCAACTAAAACCCCTAATTAATTAATCCTAAATTAAGGCAGAAACCCTAATCTTGATTAACTTAATTAAATGAATTTAAATGAATTAGGCGAATTAATTTTCCAACTTAAGCATCGCATCCTATTAGCAAATCTCCAACATCTAAAGCAAGTCCTATCACATTGAACAAGCACAAGTCGTTTTCCAAAACAAGACCACCCATTTACCATTTAGCCATTAATTTTCCAAAATCACTTTTGAAAATCAATTTAATGACGAAGATGATTTAATATTTTCTCCCCCTTAAACGATGACCCGTTTTCTATTTAAAGAGCTGTAGTCATTGTTTAAAGAGTCAAATATTGATGAAAGCCTTTCCAATTGATGTTTTGAAAAAGATTGATTCGTGGTATCAATAAGATTTCTCTTATTTTAACAAATTAATGCACTGAGACGTACATAACTCGTGTAAGACCAAGTTATAAAGTAAACTTGATCCCTTTGCATGATTTGGCTTGTAAATCATGCCCGAGAAAATTAATTCCCGTTGTGAGCCAACGTTTTCCTAGGAAATACGTGACTTTAATATGAAAACCGGGTTGCAGTCTGAAATAACTACAAGCCATTATGGGCATGTTTTAAAAATGTAGAACTTTTATACGGACTCTATTTATGGCACCGTGTCAATATTGATCGACATTTCTAAGGCCGTAAATATTACCGTACTAAAAGACATGCCCGATTTAAAAACGAAAAATATTTTTGGTTTTTCTTGATTTTATAATTTTTATGGTTTTTCTGGGTTTTATAATTTTTTATGGTTTTTCTTGGTTTTATATTTTTGTATTTTTCTTTTGTGGTTTATATATTTACGATAATATACATGATCACGAACAAAGGATACTCTGAATAGTTTACCACCACTATTCAGCTGATTCTTCTGCCAACTCTTTGAGAGTCGCTGGAGTGAATGATTTCATGCCAAGCTTGTCGATCAAAAACTCGATTCGTCCTCGATCTAAGGCTTTGGTGAACATGTCCGCCAGCTGGTACTCAGTAGTGACAAAATACAGCTCGATCACTCCGTTCTCCACCTGCTCCTTAATGAAATGGTAGCGAATGTCTATGTGCTTGGCCCGGGAGTGTTGAACATAGTAGCAGCAAAGGGCAATGGCGCTCTTGTTGTCACAATACATCGGGATTTTGTTAAATCCCAAACCGTAGTCAGTTAATTGTGATCTCATTCAAAGGACTTGAGCACAACAACCGGACATGGCGATGTATTCAGCCTCCTTGCTAGAAATTGCAGCGCTTTTCTGCCTTTTTGAAGACCAACTGATCAATCTATCTCCAAGGAGTTGCACAGTACCAGAAGTGCTACGCCTCGTGTCTTGACATCCAGCATGATCGGCATCTGCGTATGATATTAAAGCAATAGAGGAATCTTTCGGATACCATAGACCACGATGAAGTGTTCCTTTTAGATACCGAAAGATCCTTTTCACAACATGTAAGTGCTTTTCGGTAGGCCGAGCCTGATACCGGGCACACATGCATACAGCAAATTGCAAATCAGGCCTGCTAGCAGTCAGATAGAGAAGGGTGCCGATCATCCCACGGTAAAGTTTTGGATCGACAATAGTCCCATTCCTATCTTCATCTAACTTGGATTTCTCCACCATTGGAGTGTCCACGGGGTCACAATTATCAAAGTTATATTTCTTTAAAGATTCTAGAGCATATTTGGATTGATTAATAAAGATGCCTCTGGGATTTTGAGAAATCTGTAATCCTAAGAAAAATGAGATTTTTCCCATCATTGACATCTGAAGCGTGTGGACATTATCTTCTCAAAGCGTTGTGACAATTCTATGTTAGTGGCAGCAAATATTATATCATCAACATAAATTTGTACCAGAATCATGTCGTTGTCTTCCTTGAGAGTGAATAGAGTGGGGTCCACCTTGCCTTTGGAGAAGCCTTCCGAAATGAGATATGTTGAAAGGAGATCATACCACGCGCGTGGAGCTTGTTTCAACCCATAGAGAGCCTTCTTAAGCTTGTACACATGATTAGGAAACTCTGTGCTAACGAACCCATCCGGCTGACGAACATAGACCTCTTCCCTTAGTTCACCGTTCAAAAATGCCGTCTTCACATCCATTTGATAGACGATCATATTCATATGAGCAGCATACGCAAGGAATAGTCTAATAGCCTCCAATCTTGCCACAGGAGCAAAAGATTCTTCAAAGTCTATACCCAAGGCTTGTTTATATCCTCTAGCAACCAATCTAGCCTTATTCTTCAATACCGCACCCATCTCATCAAGTTTAACCTTATACACCCATAACAAGGTAAGAATGTTAACCTTGTCAGGGAGAGGAACTAATTCCCATACTTCAAGTCGTTGGAATTCATTTAGTTCCTCCTGCATAGCTTCAATCCAAGATGATTGAGTCATAGCCTGCTGCCAATTTTTAGGTTCAACTTCGGAGAGAAATGCATCAAAGTAGCAATAGAGTGCACTCTCTTGTAATTGATGGCGTGTAGAGACTGGTCGATCTAGATCTCCAATGACATTCCTAATTGGGTGATCTTTTGTCCATTTGGTGCTATGATTTTCAATCCTAGGTGGTCTGGAGTGAACAATAGAAGGAGCTTCTTCTGAGGTAGATGCGGCTGAAGGATTTTCAGGGAACGGTATACCAAAGAAAGGAAGCTCTTTTAAGTGAGCATATTCCAAATCGTGATCAGTAGAATCCTCTTCCACATCATTAGGCACAAGTAGGGGTGATGATTCAGGTGTAGTTTGAGAATCACTTGGTAAAGGTGCATCCGGTTCAATGTTAATTGAAGATGCATTAGATAAAGGTTCATTAGCTTGAGCAACCACTTCAGGGATTGGAGCGATCACTACAGGTGCTGGAACTTCATCAGTCGGGGGATCGAAGAATTCATCAAACAACGGTTGAAACAGTTTATCCCACTCGGGCCTTGTTGGTGGTAAAAATGATGTAGAAGTAGGATTATTGGGAACTAATCCGGAACTAATAGCACCGGTTCCCATCTCATGAAGCGCGGGTTCAGAGCTGTGTTGCTCAGAAGCCATCGCTGTCAGCTCATCGAAATCTGCATCCATAGTTTCTACAATCTTACCAAGACGACGGTTGTAAATTCGGTATGCTTTCTTGGAGGGTGAGTAACCAATGAAAATACCTATATCGGCTTTCGGTTGAAGCTTGCCCAAGTTCTCACTATTAATGTTTGGATAACAAAGAGCACCAAACACATGAAAAAATGAGACATCGGGTTGACGGTCATGTAGAAGCTCGTAAGGTGTTTTTCCATGGCGTTTCCGAATGATAGAACGGTTTTGGGTGAAACATGTAGTAGATATAGCTTCTGCCCACAAGAACAATGGAGCGTTCGCATAAATGAGCACAGTCCTAGCAGCTTCCATAAGCGTACGATTCCGTCTTTCAACGACACTGTTTTGTTGTGGAGTGCGTGCAGCGGATGTTTCATGTGAGATACCAACTCCTTCATAGTAATCACGAAGAGTCTGGTTGACGAACTCTGTTCCATTATCTGTACGAATACGGCGGACAGTAGTATTCAAACGTACCTGAATGAATTTCAGAAAAGTGATGATAGCCTTCGGTGCTTCATCCTTTGTACGTAGAAATCTAACCCATGTAAACCTGGAGAAATCATCCACAATAACGAGAATGAATTTCTTACCGCTCACACTTTCAGTTCTCATTGGCCCACAAAGATCCATATGCAAAAGATGAAGTTTTTCTTGATTGGTGTCTTCAGCTTTGGGCTTATATGATTTCTTGGTACTTTTCCCCCTTGAACACGCGGAACATAAATGATCCTTGTGAAATTTGAGCTTTGGAAGACCACGAACTAATTCGTTTTTAGCCAGATGATTGATAGCATCAAAATTTAGATGAGATAATCTGCGATGCCATAACCATGACTTGGTCTTAGATGCTTTAGAGAGAAGACATACTGGAGAGGCGGCCATCATGTCTTGTAGGGACAACGTATAAAGATTTGCACCACGAGATCCCTTCAACAAATCTTTTCCTTCCAAGTTGCGGATGAAACAAGTGTGTTGTCGAAAAGCAACCTCTAGGTTGGAATCACAAAACTGTCCTACTGAAAATAAGTTATGACCAAGACCTTCTACATAGTATACCCTTGAAATCGTAACGTTTCCAATCTGATATTCACCATACCCCATTATCTTTGCTATATGATCATTACCGAATTTAACCGTACCAAGAAACTTGCTGACGAAATTTCGGAGCATCGAGCGATCTCCGGTCATATGCTTTGAACAACCGGAGTCCAAATACCAGAGGATGATTTGGACCACCTGAAAATATCACCACACGAAGACAATGTAGAGGTATCGGAATCTGAGTGTTCCTTGTTATTAGCAGGTACAGATTTAATAATCTTAGATTTGCTAACTCTAGGTTTCTTAGATTTCCTAGCCTTCTTCTTCCTAGTTGGTGGTGTAGATTCTAGTTGGCTTAAATCCTGTGGTATTTCTTCACTGATAGGCACTATAGTGGGAGCTGACCTAATTTAAGGGCGCTGTTTCCATACTTGAGTGCGAGTGTGCCTAACTAAAGGACGCTCATACCTAACCTCAATGGATGCATTCCTAGTTAAAGGGCACATTTTTCCATCTAATGTAAAGGTCCTACCAGTGGGACGCCATTGCCAGCCAACTTGGACACAAGTTCTACCCGTTGGCTTCCATTCAAGACCATTCCTAATGGCATTCATTTCATTCACATGATCAATAAGACACAAATCATGACGTTGGGAAAACATACATTCATTACAATTCCAACATTTTAAATCAGAATTCACAAATGGTTTAGGCTGCTGCACAGGCGCAGAGCTTTTAGTCTTAACATGATTCTTCTTATTTAAAACTGAACTAACATTCCTATGGTGATCTTCTACTTTCTTCTTTTTGGCACTACTAGTGGAGGGCTTGATCTTATCTTTCTTGAGTGGCGATCCTTTAGCCTTAGTAGTCTCTTTTAATCCTGTAGAAGGCAAAGTGGGAATATTAGCAACAGATTTTAAAGGTGCCTTACTTGATGGTGCCAGTGACGGTTTTGCTCCTGGAGTCTTATTGAATGGAGTTACAGCAATGGGCCTATTAGTAAGTAGTGCAGAACCTAGTTTACCTATGTATTGCAAGTATGCTAAGCAATATTGAACTCGCTTAATATATTCATGAGCCGAATAATAGTAGCTACTTGAGGGATCTAAGGTATAAAGATCGTCTAAAATATCCCTAACAAGATCTACATGCTTAATGGCATTCCTCATATAATCATCGTAGGTAACCGGGTTTCTCTTATGAAGCGGGTTCTTATAAAGCACTACTGACTTGGTTGTTGGAGCACTAGTGGACGGTGCAGAGTCGGTAGCTAAGTTATCAACAACTTCTTGTCGGGTGAGAAGAAGTGTCTCCTTTAACTCGGCCAAAACCATGTTTTTGTCAATGAGCAGGATGTTTAAGTCAGAGATTTCCTCACACTTTTGGTTCAGTTGTTCAACATAAGATTGTTGCTGTGCCGCATTAAAAGCGAAGCATTCTTCTAGTGAACCATAAAGAGTGGATAGTCCCTGTCTTGTCCGATCCATCTCCCCTAGAACAGACGAAAGTCTAATTTCTAAGACCTGGTTTTTAGACTCTGCAACCTCTAGTTCCAATTTTAGTGTTTCATTTGATGACACATCTCTCTTCAATCTCATAATCTCTTCCTCTAATGCCTTAACTATTGCAATCATCTTCTCACTCGTCTCAACACCGTTTTCACAACTATTTGTTATCAAAAGATCCTCATTTTGAGTTTGTTGTTTCAGTTCTAAAGATATACAATGTTGTTCTAGTTGATTAAAGCGTTTTGAAAGTAAATTGTAAGAATCTTGTAGCTTTAAAAACTCAGCGTTAGATTCGTGACAAGAATGATTATCTACCTCATTTACAGTATCAGCAACATTTACAAAGAGATCACACACATCATCACAAATATTCACAGCATCACAATTAATCATAGCGGATGTAAGCTCATTCGAATAATTAACATTTACAGTAGTAAGCACATCACACGAGATTACTTCGGACAAGAATCGGTCATATTCAGTTAAAATCTTTTCCTTTTCAATCAGTTGTAGTTCGTAAGCGGTGTCCATTTCATAAAACACTTTTTGAACTTCTCCAATTTCAAATTCAAGATTTTCTTTAAGAGATGCAAAACTTCCTTTTAGACTTTTGACAAATGGATTTATCTCATTCTTAAACACCTCGTTCATGTGTTCGAAAGCCCATTCTCCGGCGTTTAGGCCATTTGAAGTCGTACATTCCAAAATGACCTTGTCAAAATTAGTAAAGTATTGATTAATCTCTTGCAAGTTTAACCATACAATGCTAACAGGTGGAAGATCCTTTGGAATTTCCTTAGGACCTTCCATGTTGACAAGTGTAGGAAATGTACGAGGGTTTTCTTCATTCAACATGTAGGTTGGTGCTGTAATGAGATCTTTGTCCATATGGAAGCGAATTCTAAAATCCGTTTTAGCAAGCTCCTTATTCATTTTAAAATAATCACACTCGGGATATTTTGCAGAATTGTATGACCGATCCTCATCAACTAGATCCTTACTTGTTCGATCATCGAAAATAACAATCAGGTCTAAGACCAATCCTAATTGGGTTGCATTATAAAGTCTTGGACTATGTCTTAAAGCTTGTTTTGCATACCTTGGGTTAGGGGGAAGGCCTTTTTGACGTGATAAGTTAAATTCTCTAAAGGAAGCATCAAATAAGTGCACTAGTTGAGAAGCAGCGTATTGTCTTAAAAGCAAATAATCTAGACTTCTAATCTTATTAGCAGCATTAATCTCCATTTCATTCTTCTTAGACTCGAGTAAATCAAAATCCGTTTGAAGTTTTTGAAAATTAGTGACCACTAACTCTTTTTCGCTAAGTTCATTAGAAAGATCTGCTCTTAAGGTTTCGATTTCTTGCAAGTGACCCATTTGTTTGTTTCTAAAATGATCATATTCGGGCTTTGTTAGAACACTAGACGAAGGCACTAATTCCAAAGTGTGAACTTTCTCGTTGCTTAAGGAAAGCTCATCAGACAAATTCTTATTCTTAGCTAGGGTTTCTAAGAGTGCAGCATTCATTTGGCTAAGTAATGTAGCAGGAACCATGACCAAATCTTGTTGAGCAGGAGTATGCGAATGCGAAATGGCTCCCGGTTGTGATTCACTCAAAGTCTGGGGACGCACATTGATATTACTATCATTGATTGTCTCCTCATTTGAAAGACTCACCACCGAAGATTCATTCGAATCAGCACGCTCTTGCACAGCTTGATGTGGTTGAATACTAGCATCAGTGGTATTATCAGTGGTATTAATAAGTACCTCAGATCTCTTTTTTGGCCCTAAGCTGGAGATAGTTGCCATGAGAGCAGCCTTTGCAGATTGAAATTCATCACAGTCTGAGTCATACGCATCGAGGTCATTTGCTTGGTATGCTGCATTCTGTGTGGTGACAGTGTCTTGTTCAGCAATCCCTGGATCAGCAAGAAATGCAAGCTCATCTTCATCAAGTTCCCTTCCTTGTGCCTGAGCATTCACCAGATAGATCTTCTCTGCAAACCATTGACCATCCCTTCTCCTCTTGGGTTTCTTGCAATCCCTGGACATGTGTCCTTCTTCCTTGCAGTTGTAGCATGTAATCATTCTCAACTACCTGTGGAATTAGCCCGTGGAGGAGTGTTGACCATTGGAGCAGGATTGATCGTGCGAGCATTGGTGTTTGATGTAGTAGGTCTCCCCTGATAAGGTTGAATAGGTTGAACCATTACCCTGCCATTCTCAATAGTAGCTTGTTGGCGAGAATTGGATGAATTCCTCAACTGATTGTTAGTTGGAGCTGATCCTCTAAATCCTCGTTTGCTTAATGTCCTTGTGAGATAAGCAGACATAGTGGTTAACACTTCAACTGGGTCAGCACCTTGTTTGAATACAGGAATGGGGACTTCCTCATCATCACAGTACATTGCTTGGTCTTGATGAACTGCATAATCACTAGAAGGAATACTCATTTGATCAGGGTAGCTTGTTGGATATGCTGCATTCTCTTGATAAGAAGAATATGAAGATTGAGCATAAGGTGCAATACTTGCTGGGTGATGTTGTGAAGCATAGTGTGGTGAAGGTGCATTGAACCGATATTGTTGCTGATGTGAGGTGGGTGGTTGTGGTAGAATCGAGTTTTGGGGAAAGGTTGGTGTCATGTAAGGTGATGAATGATAGGCTTGATGTCCCAAGATATAAGGAGTGTTGTTGTGTGACAAGCTTGGTTGATTCGCCATCAAAGCTAATAAATCAGGGTACATACCTCGTGGAGAACGGTGCATGATCACATGTTTCTCATGCTGTTGAAGAAAAGCATATAGTTGATCCAAATTGCACTTATGCAAATCCCTAGTTAACTTAACATCGGTAATATACTCACCCTATTCAGCTTGAGGTAAAGTATTCAAGAATTTGGTGTTAACCTGGAATGGAGCAATCACGAGATTATATACATTCAGATCATTCATGAGAGTGGTGAATCTGAAGTAATAATCGTGAAGCGTTTCCCCTGGGTTGTACGTAAATCTATCAAACAGATCATACAACTGACATTCCCTTTCCTGTTTGGTGAGAGACGTACCTTGTAGCAACACCTTAAGACGTTCCCATAAATCCTTTGCCACCGTATACTGACTTACCATTCGATAGATGTCATGTGGAAGGGCTTGGAGAATGGTTTGAAGAGCTTTTTCGTCTGCATCTGCAACAAGTTGTTGAGCTGGAGTGAGTTCTTCAAATTCTCGTGGTCGAGTCACGTTATTAACCACGATGGTACCATAGTCAAGTGGACCATTTAAAATTGACTTGACCATAAGCCTCCCATATACCGGTTTTCCCTTAAGGTAAGACATCATCCGGCCTTGCCATGCTTCAAAAACTTCTTTGATGAGCATTGGCGGGCGATTATCCGTTCCCGTAATGACGGAAATATCCGTAAGTGATGTCATCTGAGGCATTACTGAATTCAGATTCATTTTGTTCACTTCAAAGAGACAAAGATTATCGGTTGATCGAGCAGTGAAGTAAAGCTTGTAAATTGTGTTGAGTTTTTGTTGTAAGAAACCAAGATTAAATCCTCTAAAAAATCGTCGAAAAAACAAGTAAAATGACCCTTGATTCGGAACTTTTTTGTTGATTCGGAAGTTTGATTCGGAAGATTTGGCTTGGAATACCTTGATTCGGAACTTTTGGTTCGGAAGTCTTGATTCGGAACTTTCCCTTGATCCGGAACTTTTCCCTTGATCCAGAACTTTTCTTGATCCGGAACTTTCTCCTTGATCCGGAACTTTCCTTGATCCGGAACTTTTGGTTCGGAACTTCCTTGATCCGGAACTTTCCTTGATCCGGAAGTTTTGGTTCGGAACTTCCTTGATCCGGAACTTTTGTTGATCCAGAACTTTTCGTTCGGAACTTTTGGTTCGGAACTTTTGTTGATCCGGAACTTTGGTTGATCCGGAACTTTTTGGTTCGGAACTTTTTCGTCCGGAACTTTGGTTGATCCGGAACTTTTTGGTTCGAAACTTTTGCTGGGTAATCAGAAACTTGTACGATGAACAGTCGATCAATAAAAATGAAGATTAAACCCATATTTTTACCAAATAACCCAAAAAGTTTTGTGATTTCTACAATAATAAGTAAAAACTAATACTTATCCACTAATCCCAATCACAAAAACACCAAAAACACCAAGAATCAAGATGGATCTTCTTAAAGAACACTAATACAATCAAAAACTAAAAAACCACACAAATCATTACCTTAAATCACCCCATAGCTCTGATACCAAATGTAGAATCTTGATAACCTATGAATCTATGAAGTGGGTTGATGTTTTCTAGAGAGAGAAACTAGAGAGAGAAAGTGAGAGAAAACTATGTGTTATTTTATTAAGTGAAACTAGAAAAGTGAACAACAACCAACCCCTTTCCAAGGAGGAAAGGGGTATTTATACTTCCAAGTCACTAATGGACTTGGGCCGGCCCATGACAAGCCCATGGACCGGTTCTTACTTAACTAAATAAGTAACTATTAACTATTTGTTAACTACGAGCTATTACAACAATAATAATATGGTGGAGTGACCGATACTTCTAATATACGTAAAAACGTATTTCTAACAATCTCTATAGATCATTCTCTACGTCTCGTACCCCAAATGCCTCTAGCATTCTAGGCAGATATAACAATCCAGCTCCACTAACTAAGTCTATCTAGTTCTTCCAAATCTTTAGTTCCCACAACGTATAAACAACCGCCTTTCTTTGTCGTTCTCGTATACATCCAAATCCTTGCTCCACGTATTGTCATGCTTCGCGAATTCATCCAGTCCTTCCGATAATTCCAAGATCTGCTCATTATCCAATCCACCTCTTCAGCCTCCAAAACGCTTCCTCACCCTTCTTCACTTTGCCCCTTGCTGGTTCCACGATATGCCATCATCTCTGACTACTCGTCTTGGCCAACTTAATCCTAAAACTCACACTTAAAAATCTCACGTATAATTCCCTTTCCTAACAACTCCAAAACCAACTCATAATTCGCCTCACTCTCCTTATTAGATTTGAGTAGATCAAGATGTCGTCGATGCTCCCGATGACAACTCGTTTATATATTGTCATGCACCCCCGGTTCATTGACTCCATGAAAACTGCTAGCGCCTCGGTGAAGCCAAAATCATAACCGTAAACCCAAAGCGTTCATACAACATCCTTAGCAGTTTTAACTACGTCCTCCTTGCACCCTCTCTTAGAAGCAATACGAATAAATTTCTACCTCGTTCTACTCGCGAAAATCTACACGTATTCTAAAAGACCAATACTTCCTCTTATCAGACCACTCAACCGCTTTTCACAGCCTATCTACTACTAAGCAACTCAAATTTTACCTTGCATCCGTTGCAATTTCTAACAACTCTTGCTCTTAAAATCATTCCATCAACAATTTCCTTGGAAAGACACTAACTACAACTCCTCTCACTTCTCCTACTTGCTCTATTTATGGTTCTACCTCACAGTAATAGGCAAACCTACTAAATCTCAGGAAATTTTCGGAAAACTTACATGCCTTACGAACAATCATAAATACCTTTGAGGTACTATATCCCCTTCCAACACTCTCTATGGTGCGTTACTTGTGCCAATATCCATACCTTATACAAATCTCTATTCATCTCCCTTGGCACTCTAAGAGACCTCATGACCACATTAGTTCGTCTACGAACTTCTAACTCTTTCATCCCCACTAAGGGCATTCTGACCATTCTCTCAGGGCCACCTACTTAATCGTGTAGGCGCGACCAAGTCTTTCATATGTCTACCTCAACGCTCCCAATCAATACGAACCCAAAACTACATCCTGAATCCACTAGATACGATCAACGAATCAAACCCACGGATAACTAACGACATTTCACGTGCACGACTTAAAACAAACCAAAACCACGAAAACTCAAAAGGAAAACTCAAACATGTACCAATTCAAATGACTCATGACAACAAAAAATGATCCAAGAAACACTTAATGTCAACCAAACATCTTATGCCCCGCGACATATTATTTAAACCGTGCACAAGATCGACTTTTCCAAAAGAATAATTTTTTTTTTCCTCACCACATCTATGTGACTCAAACCATCTACAAACATCCTTCTAGACGATCTCAAAACTCAACTCAAAGGCTAGGTATCCCGTGCATCCCAAATCATAAAAAAACTACTATTCAAAACTTAACCTTGAACCCGTCACTTGTACCAAAATTTCGATCAAGCTACTGATACCCCATGAATATACATACCAAATATTTGAAAAGTACATTCCGAGTACATAAATTTTGGCTTTTGAATCACCCAAAAAGCTTTAAAAACGAACAAATTATGACCAAAACAGTTTTATACTAGTTGTTTTTAAAAAAAAAACTAAAGAATCCTCTTAGTAATTAACGTAATCTTTTTTAAATGAAAAGAAATAAATGTATGTGAAATTTTCATGAACTTTGTTTAGTCTTGCATAAATAATTATAAATGACGTATATTGATTAAGCTCACCTATATAAACTATTTAAGTAGAAAGAAATTTTATTTTGCTTTATTTTAAAGAAAGTCTTTTAGAATTGGAAATAAATAAGTGTTGATTAAAAAAAAATCTTATGTTACATCTTGTTTCAAACACGACTCCAACACCTTAACCTTATTTTACCGAATACAACCAACTATCTAACTCTATAGTAGATTTCCAAGTCCCTTTTTTTCAATATATACCGACCAAAAGAAATGTAAGACCCAACACAAAAAATTTCATTATCTCAAAAGAAATCCCAAGTTATTTCAATAGACTTAAAACCAAGAACACAATTTTAAAACGTACACATGAAATACGAAACTCAAAGAATACGCTACAACGGAGGTTTAATATAAAAAAAGCGAGCTAGCCACCCTCCTAAGGATACAATCGATAATTGAAGGGGATCATACATATATATGCATATCCGGATACATATACTTAAATCCGTCTAACATCTACTATACAAGCATGTACTAACCCTCTTTCATGCAATCATACTTAGGAATTCATTGAAGTTGTGGTACTTGTATAACTATGTTGGCCACCATACTTATACAATTACCCTTCCCCAATGCACTCCTTCCTATGATGACACTTATAAGAATTAATACAACACATAATACATATATCCATCTACTCACATAAGCTCATAACCACAAAACCAAAAAAAGTCCAAAACTCCATCCATTAAAATAACATAGTCAAACTCTTGAAATACATAAATCCATAGTCTAGCTAAAACAACATAGACTAAATCAAAAACAAAAACATAATCGGTTATAAGTCATGTCGCCCATAAGAGTGGAAACAGCTTAAAATCCTCATATCCACCTACTCCTAATAACTCGAACCACCACATGATTCTTAGGGAACATGACTTAAACATCAAAAGAAAAATACTATACCTCATGTACATAAAATAACCCAACAAAAGATAGAAACTACCATGTACCAAATTATGTACTATAATGTAAAATTTAAGCAAAATACGACAATGACTAGCGTGGATGATTATGGTTCAACCAACACTAGTCACACCCCGAAAAGAAAATAACATGTGGCTAAGTATGAACTACTATGGTTCAACCCATACTAGTCAAAACTTAACAAACATCGCAAGTAAAAACCAATAACATCCAGAAAACTTTAATTAATATAAAATGCACACATACTCCTATGACGCCTATATGTAGGGACCCTTAAGCTATAGACTAGCTTACTAGACTAGGCAACCTAATTCTCTATAACCATTGTCTCTGATACCATTCTGTCACACCCCACCATGGCGGAATATGGGACGCGACGCATGGATATCATCACAACAATAACGTGTCCATAGAAAGAACTATATGAATTAGAAATGTCATAAAAGGTGACACAAATGTCATGACAATATCTCATCAATGCAGGAGTCTAGGTAAGTAGGTAACAGTCCTACCTCTTACCCAAGACAAACAAATAACACAAACAAATCAACATATAGGTTCATAGTATAACTTATTGAAACAAACATAAAAATAAACTAAGAAGGAATGGGGATCTCCTTCTAAATGCATTCCTACGCGACTCCAATCCTAGCCACATATTTTTTCAGGCTTAACCACTTTATCACTTGAAAGAGACACTAAAACACGTCAACATAATGTTGGTGAGAGTCATAGGTTTAGACTCCAACCAAAAATATATTATAATAAGTTGTGAACAACCATAAACCACTAAACATATGGACAATATGCTACAAGTATGCATTAACAACTAACATTCAAGATCAATCATTCCAAACCAAATCCAAGGCTCCTAGCCTTACTAAACACCATGGTACCATAGGCGCCCATACACCTATGTACCAATCCCAAGGCCTCGCCTTGTCATTATCCATTGGTCCCATAGATGCTCACACATCTATGTACCTCCCCAAGGCCCCGCCTTGTCAACATACCCTTGGTACCAAGTCAAACCACAATAACTGAGACGGTACGTGTCCCCCGATCTAAATCATAAACACAATCAAGAATCACATAGCAGTTAATCACATAAGTGCACACACAAGTCCATCACAAACCATAAAAACATTCACAACATTAGTTACAAAACCATACAATGTCTCTTCCATCCCATCTGGAAGTGAAACTCATTAAAAGATATGGGACTATGAAACTCACCTGATTGAGCTTCTCCAAAAATCCGCGCACTAGCAAAAAGCTAACAAACAAAAGCACACAATCAAAACATGAACCAAGAACTAAGATGGCTCATCAACCCATGATGGACATCTAACCTTCTCCCATATATATACCTCATTTATATGCTCTAAGCATCTCATTACACCCCTCTATAAAGCCCTTAACTTAGTTTACTTCATAACCCGTCTCGTTAACATTTTACCCAAAACAGTCCCGGTTTTTAGGTCTCCAATCTATAAGCCAAACGCCCACCTAACCAGACCCATGATCTCTGTAAAGGAAATCTTATGCCCTTACATATGTCAGCTAACTCCTCCCTTTTGCCCCAACCTTAAAGCTACTGTTAAGGCCCCGATATATATATATATATATATATATATATATATATATATATATATATATATATATATATATATATATATATATATATATATATATATATATATATATATATATATATATATATATATATATATACTTCTATCTATCCGCATATTACTGATTTTGAACATACAAAAAGTTTGTTATGATTAGGGGGTCTTACCCTAACCCATTTGCTTAGCCACCCTTCATGTCTCTTATTTAATATATAGACCAACTACCATGCTAATTAGAGGGCTCAAGTGTACTCCTAAGTACCTCAATCACCTTAAAACATTAAATTAAACCCGACTGATTTCAAAACTGTTTTGACCTCCGACTGTTTAACCTGTATTTGACCCACCTCCCGACCTCCAATTTAGTTCTCATTTCTTTCATTTGAAATCCACTTCAAATACTTATTCAGGGATGCTTGGATCGCAAAATAAGTGTTTGTATAACTCTAGATATGATCAAAACAAGTGACATAAAAGTTTGCCCAGTTTTTAAAAACGAATTTAACACAATTAGCTTAATTAATTACCATCACCATGTATAATTATTATCTCTAATTAATCTAATCATGTTTATACCATTATAATACAGAATTAATAATTAACTTAACCCTAGATCCATCATTTATTGATTGTAAGAGAATTAAAAACAATTTAATTAAAAAGTGTATTGAAGATTTTACCTTAGAATTTTTGAAAGAAGAAAAATTAATGAAGAACCCTAAATAGACTCCATTGATTTCGACTTAAGCTTGATCTCCATGGGATTATGATGTGTTTTTAGTTAATAAAAAGTCTTTATATAATTTCCTAACAAGTCCTTGGCCCATTACAAAAGCCCGGTTCCCTTTTTTTCCTTTTTTTCCATTTTCTTTCTTTTTAGTCGGCCTAAACCGACTTTAACATATATTTTTTTATTTTTTTTCTTTTTATTACTTATTATTATGTTATTAATAATACCTTAATTTACCTTAATTTATTTCAGCTCCTAAAGCGAAACCTCAAAACCGTAAAACTAGTCAATTTTACGCGTATACCGAAAAAACGTAAAATATACAGTTTTAAAAAAAAATCTTAAATTTTGAAATAAACTTTATAACTAAGTCCTAAATGAATTAAAACCATCCCAAAAAATACTCACATGACTAAACACCTTACCCGAGACCTCTAAATGCTAAACCCCAAATCGTAAAAAAAACGATTTACTATAATACTAATACGTATACGTAAAACACCAAAAAACACCATTTCGTTTCATAGTCACTAATTTGTGAGCTCATGAACATGAAATAACCGTTCCTCGATTTACTTATGAGTACTTTATAACCATAAACGATATCCACACCAACCTCGTTCACGCAAAATAACATGTGAACACGTAAATCACATAGTCACACATAAATTAACCTCAAAATAAGACCAAGTGACGAACCTCAAAACCACGGTTGTTACAGAAACCTATTGACACTGTAGATAGTAATGACACAATGCCGATAACGACATATTTGATAATATGAACATTAAGTTAGAACAACGTGTCGCTCGATTACTTCTACAAAGTGAGCAATTAAATGCTCAGATTCAGGAAAAGGTTTCTGCACTGACAGCGGTGAAAAATGAATTAAGGACGCTAAAAGGAAATAGTGTGGATACTAAGTTAGAAAATCAGTCAATCTTGGGGAAACCTCCTACTCAACCATTCAGAAACCGCTCAGTTGCTAAACAACCGAATGCGTTTAAATCTAAACGACCCAAAACGTCGAACCCGAGGTTTGCATCCCAAGTTGACGTACGTAGCAATTTGCCAAAACAATCACTCCACAATCTAGATCCTCCTTAAGAAATTTTGCCTATGCAAAAGCCAATCACATGAATGCTTCAAGAAACTCTAGAAATAGCTCCAAGAACATGCCTAGGAGTAGTTCATATGACACGAGTCATAAAATATATCTAGAGGATGCTAAGATAAAGACACAAGCAAGAGATAGGACTAAATCTAACCCTAGGAGCGTTATTCACACATCTAGGAATTCTAGACCCTTCTCAGATGTGCTCAAATCCGCCAACCCTAGGAACACTAGATCCTTCTCAGATGCTAAGCACTTTGTTTGCACGAAATGTAATAAATACGTGTTTAATGCCATTCATGATGATTGCATCACAAAAGTACTGAATAAGGTGAACCAAAAAGCTAGAGCATCTCAAAGACGGAACCCTATAGGAAATATATTTTCTACAATTAAGTCTTCCGATGTGCATGAGAAAACTACGTTTTCTAGACATTGTCTTAAGTGGATACCAACAGGTCGAATCTTCAAAAAAATGGGTCTTAAATGGGTTCCTACAGGAAAAATATTTCCCTCTAGCACGACAAAGGTTCACTGTGACCCCCCACATGGTTCTCACAAAGATATCACTAACCAATATGCAAGCATACAAACTACTGATGCAAGTGCAGGTACACAAGTCAAGGATCAACGGGCACCCAAAGGTCCAATCTTTGAATACCGTTCAACAAAAGACACACTCAGAGTTTGGTTGCTGAAGAAGCAAATATCTGAGAAACAAGTGTCTCAAGGGTTTCACAACTAAGCTCGAAAGGACTTACAATTACATCAGATTGTGACTCGTACCTCAAGGAAAGGAAAGTTGATCACGATTGATAACTTATCCTTAAAACGGGAAATTTACACTTCTCGGTCATGAGCTTTCAAGAAAAATATTCCAAGTTATTAAGCTCAAAACGACTTACAGTTAAATGTCAGACTGTACTCGAACTTCAAATAAAGGAAAGTGTATCTTTAAAGATAACTTATCCTAACAATGGGTAGAGAAATCTATCACGGGTTGAGCTTGTCACAAAACATTCAAAGTTTTGAGCTCAACACTATGGCTTGTAATCACATTAAGATTGCAACCCGGATTTATATTCATGAGGGAGTGTACGATTTAGTGCCCTTACCCTCAGCAAAAGAAGAGAAATCTTCTTACACTTGAGTGGATTTTTCAAGACATTTAACGTCTATGAACTCAAGTTTATGATTTTGAAAACCATTTCTTCAAAAAATTTGGTATGATGTTAGTTTTTCACAAAGCGTTGAATACAATTTTTTCAAGATTTCTTCGATGATTATTCAAAATCATTCAAAAATTGCGTGTTAAACAACTCCTCTCCTCAAAAAGCGAAATGTGGATCACTTCCTCAAAAGACAATACAATTGGATCAATTTTTGAGGGGGAGCTTCTCAAAATAAAAGTTTTAATGTTGTTGGATATATTCATCAAGACAATTTTTTATGTATCCAATACATTGTGTGTAAGTATCATTTGGTATTTTTCACATGAAAAAGCTTTGATGTCTGTGAACACATTCTTCAACGACAATCTTTTATGTGTTCATGAACATGTAGTGTTCGAGTACAATTTTCTCAAGAGTTTTTCAATGATTATTCAAAATCTTTCAAAAATTGTGTGCTCGACACTACATAAAATGTTCCAATTATTTCATGCTAAGTAAGACACATTTTTCTCCCGAAAGATTTTCAAGACTATTACTTTTAATATATTTTAATCAAATTTGGTATCTTTAATATCAAACGATTTTATATACTAGAGATAGGGGGAGAAAATGTGATCTAAAGACTCAAGCACTTATGGTTACGATCAAATACCCACAACATCTTTAATTCACGATGTTATTGGTGTCAAAAGGGTGGTTAGGCATACGTCCTATGATCCAACCAGAACCAGAGGGATCTTCCTAGGGACAATCCAATAGATTATTAGAAGTCCTTAGGAAATATGGAGTAGATTGTGAACGTAGCTGAATGTCGACTAAGTACTTAAGCTAGCACTAGAACAATCTCAACAAGGTGCTAGTGATGACGTCTTGGTAATTATTGAAGGGGTTGAAGAATGAAAAAGAAATGTAAGGATAAAGGGTGAAAAGAAATAGAAATTAGCCCTCCATACAACTTAGGCAGAAACCGGGTCAACACATCATGAAGACAACACATCATGGATCTAGTGATGTAATGCACAATCCTTCCCCAACTGACTAGGCTTCTTTCAAAAGAAGTTTGTTTAATTTTCACAGACATTAACACGACTTCTATTGACTTTCTCACTCCGAGATAGTTGATATTGAATAGGTGGCAACTGCTCCAGCCTCCGACCACTAAAAGTGCACAAATCGAGTCTAGTGCCTAGAGATCAATCAAATCTCGTTAGGGCACACGGAATGACGATGAAGAGAGTCATACGCTATATCCTTGCGATATTGCTAGAACACTCAGAGTGATACTACTTAGTATTCACAATGATGAGTGGAAATCCTTCCAATGTTAACATCAAACAACACTGCGGTAGGTCATATGTAAGATTCATTATGAGTTGAACATATGTAAAAATAAAAAGCAACAGTGGTTTGATTCTTTTTTATTCAAACTCGTTTCAGGTTTCTAGGCAATATATTTATGGTCTTGCCAGAACATTGAGAGTGATATTCATTAATATTCATAGTGACGAATGGAAATCCTTCTAGCGTTAACTTCAAACAGCGCTACGGTAGGTGACTTGCGAGATTCTTTATGAATCAGGCTTGTGTCAATTGGAAAGTAACAATGGTAAGATTCTTTATGAATCAAACTTGTTCTAGGAATTTGAATTGACGAATTTAATCAAGCGGATATTTATCCAATTGATTCACTCTTTACGTTCGCAGTCTTGCTTTGAGACGGTCGATTAAAGAGAACGGCTATTACTGCCGCGAAACCCTGTCAAGGAAATTATTAATTGAATCTACCTAATCAAAGGTAAGATATTTGATATCGTATAACGGTCTTCACCGACCGAAGGTAAAACGCTACCGATTTAGGACGAATGTCAAAGCCATTCAGTCCGTGTCTATGTTTTTTCTCGAGAAGGTGGCATTACGGTGTACTCAGCAAAGTCAAGGATTCAAAACCACATACTCATACCCAAAGACATATTCAACAATCAAGTAAGCTAAAGACTTCCGTACTCTGATGATCAAAGCAAGCTTTCAAGATAATGAATAGTGTGAGCATATGGATAAAGACACAAGATAGCAAGATGGCAAAGACAAGTCAAGGATGATTTAAAGATCTCAAACTTAACTACAAAGTCGAGAGACAACGACAAAGGCTCAAAGATCACAGCATGAAGGAACAAGACTACTATTACACGTTCAAGACTCAGTTATGGCGAGATTAGTAATCTCTACAAATCTCCAAATGTCGATGGTTAATGACCTCTCATTGGGGGAGATTGTTAGCCTCAAAATATTGAGTCAAACAAGAATGATCGGTCATAGGTTTATTATGTATTGATTATTAGAATGTTGTAACAGGTAGTAGGTTAGTCGTGTATGACGGGCTTAACTTTAAGCTAAAAGTTCATGTTTAAGGAACTAAAGCCTAATAGGAAATCCCGACCCATTAATATATAGCCCAAACAAGCCCGCATGTGGGTGGACTATATATACCCACCACCTAGCATGTTAGGAGGTGGTTGGTTCTTTTTTTTCTTTCTCTCTCAATCTAATATTCCCAAGTTTTCGACCATTCTCTCTCTACTTTCTCTCTCTAAGAATTCATCTATTTTCCATCTTATTTCTTAGATCTATCATCATAAAATATGGGACAACAGTAAGTAATCCTGAAAGCCCTTTGACATCAAAAGGGCAAAGGATGATAGAAAATGCTTCCGATGTGGCGATCCAAATCACTTTATTGGTAATTGTCCAAAGGCAAAGCCAAAGACGGAAAGAGCTTTCGTGAGTGGAGCCTGGAGTGCTAGTGATGATGAAGGTGACAAATCTAAAAAAGAAGAGCTAGCTCTTATGACACAAGAAACAAATTAGGTACACTCTGAATCCTCATACTATTCTTCCTCATTAGATGATGATACATTACTAATCAAATATAACAAAATGTATGTGTTGAGTATTAAATTAAAAACAATAACAAACTATTAAAAGCAAAAAATAAAAGTTTGGAAAACGAGGTTTATCAATAAAAGTCTAAACTACAAAGACTAGAACGAGGAAAAACACCTAAAGATAAATGTGAAACATGTCAAGAGCTCAACATTGAAATTGAGAAACTTAAAACTAGTCAAGAGGCGTCAACCAAACAAAGCTTAAAATTTGCAAAACTTAGAAAAAAACGCAAATTGCATTGATGAAATGCTCAAATGTCAAAGAGATAGCAAGGATAAAACAGGGCTGGGGTTTGAGAAACAAAATGTAGCTTCTAGCTCAACGACACCACCATAAAACGACACGAGCAACGTTTAAAAAAACGATGTTACAAAAGACCACGGAACCCGTCGGACCCCTATGCACAAGGGTCCGACACCTTTCAAGGGGTCCGTGGGTCTGACAGATTAACAAAGAAGAAATCTTGCCGAATTCTTGGTCGTGTCTAGGAAACCTAAACCTTTCAATCTGGAAATATTTAATAAAGTTTTAGAAACATAGAAAGAAATGCTAGAGCTAGAAACATAGAAACCCGACCTAAACCTTCTTACCCCAAACGACCATTTCCAAAAAGCAACCAAAGTGTGCTAGGAAGATATAGTCAAGTACTGTTCAACTATGACTACCATAACCAATTTTAAATGGGAAATTTGGTGATGTATTTGGGAACACCCCAATCGATATTGCCATGAGAAGTATGTTTAACTCAAACGGACCCATGAGACGATGGGGACCAAAAATTTGAGTTTCAAAATGTGTAGATATGCTTGAAGGTTGGACTTGAACCGGATGAATGGATCAACGACAACGGATGTTCAACACATGACGGGTAATAGAAATTCTTTTAGCACCTACACATCAACGGGAGGATGTAATGTTATTTTTTGTGGCAACGTCAAAAGCAAAATCATCGGAAAAGGTATGATTTCTAATGACCTTACACCATAGATAATGTTGCTCACATCAAAAATTTTGGATTTAATCTACTTAGCATTAGTCAACTTTGTAGTAACAAATGCAAAGTCCTCTTCGAAGATAATGGTAGTAAAATACTAAAAGACGAAATAATAGTAGCAAAAGGAAATAGGAAAAATAACATATACATGATGAAATTTTATTCATCGAAGGAATCCATTTGTTTGACCACTACAGATGACACCTACAGCCTTTGGCATAGGTGTCTTGGTCATATCAATATGGGTCTTTTACAATATTTGGACAACAAAGATCTTGTTAGAAATTTACCAAAAGTAAAATATGATCAACATTTTTGTGACGCATATAAAATCGGTAAACAAACATACGCAAGTCATAAGGCTAAAAATATTGTCACCACGACTAAGTGTCTAGAACTCTTACATATGGACTTGTTTGGTCCATATGCGGTACAAAGTTTCGGAGGTAATTCCTACACTTTGGTTATTGTGGATGACTACTCAAGATTTACTTTGACAAAGTTTTTGAAAACTAAAATGAAGCCTTTCACCATTTTGAGTTTCTAAGTAAGAAAATTAAAAATCAATTAAATTGTCAAATTGTATCAATTCGAACGGATCATGGTCCGGAGTTTGACAATGAAGTGCAAGTTAGATCATTTTATGACACCAAGGGTATCACTAATAATTTTTCTTCTCCAAGAACACCTCTATCAAATGGGGTAGTTGAACGCAAAAATAGAATGCTTCAAGAAATGAGTAGAACAATGTTAAATGAGTCAAACATGCCTCAAAAGTTTTGTTGTCATGCGGTTGATACCTCAACTTATATTTTAAATCGATTTTTAATTAGACAACTTCTAGATAAAACACCCTATGAAATATTAAAATAAAGAAAACCGACCATTGGATATTTTAGAATGTTTGGGAGCAAATGTTTTATTCTTAATACTAAGGATTATCTCACTAAGTTCGACCCCCCAAAGTCGTACGAAGGAGTTTTTCTTGGATATTTTAAAAATAGCAAAGATTACATCGTGTTAAATAAACAAACCATGTGTGTCGAGGAATCGTTGAACATAACCTTCGACGAAAGACCACCTTCCTCTAGAAAATTACCTTTGGTAGATGATGATCTAGTTGAAAGCCAAGACAATAACCAATAAATTAATGTTGAAAAAGACAAGGGAAATAAACCATTAAAAATCAAACCCTTAAACATTAAATAATCAAAAGGACATTCTTTAGAAAATGTTATTTGAGAATTAAATGAACGGACCTTAAGGTCACAAGCTTAAAATGAAAGCAATTTCTTTGTTTCGTGTCCCAAATTAAAGCTAAAAATATTGATGAAGTTATTATTGATGAAAGTTTGGTCATTGCTATGCAAGATGAGTTAAATCAATTTATGATTAATGATGTTTGGTATTTGGTAGCAAGACTTAAAATCAAACGGTAATTGGAAATAAATGTGTTTTTTTGAAATAAACTAGATGAAAATGGTGTAGTGTCGAGAAACAAGGCTAGGCTTATTGCTCAAGGGTATAACCAACAAGAGGGTATAGATTATGACGAAACCTATGCCCTGGTTGCTCGGCTTGACTCCATAAGAATTTTACTTGCTTATGCTTGTGCACACGATTTCAAACTCTATCAAATGGATGTTAAATGTGCATTCCTAAATGGTTTTATTAATGAGGAAGTTCACGTCGCACAACCTCTCGGTTTTGAAAAACCTAATCATGTTTATAAACTCAAAAAGGCTCTATATGGTCTCAAGTAAGCACCCAATGCATGGTATTGACCGACTTAAGTCATTTCTAATTGAACGTAAATATCCAATGGGTCTAGTGGACAATACGTTGTTCACTAAGAAAAAGGGGTCACACTTAATTGTCGTCCAATATGTTGATGACATTGGTTTTGGGTCTACATGCCAAGAACTTTGTAATGAGTTTTCTGAAATTATGCATGACGAATTTGAAATGAGTATGATGGCTGAACTTAATTTTTTCTTCGGTCTACAAATTAAGAAAATGGAAGACGAGATTTTCTTCAATCAATATAAATATATAAAAGAAATGCTTAAGAAATTTGGAGTAGAAGAGTCTAAACCAACAAACACTCCAATGTCAACTGAAACTAAACTAACAAAAGATGGTACTAATGATTATGTTGATAGCACAAAACATCGTGGCATGATTGGTAGTTTACTTTATCTTACGGCTAGTAGGTCGGATATTATGTTTAGCGTTTGTATGCGTGCTCGTTTCCAAGACAATCCAAATGTGTCACATCTTGAAGCAATTAAGAGAATTTTTAGATATATAAACAGAACAACTCATCTTGGACTATGGTATCCCAAAGGCACGGAAATGGAAACCGTTGTCTACGTGGATTCGGACCATGCCGGTGACTATGTCGATAAGAAAAGTACAAGTGGGTTATGTACATTTATTGGAGGTTGTCTCACCTCATGGTTTTTGAAAAAGTAAAGCGCACTTGCCATTTCTACAATCGAGGCCGAATACGTGTCAGTGGGCAAAGCATGTCAACAAGCCTTATTGATGAAACAAGCACTTGTTGACTATGACATCAAGTTGGAAGATGTAACAATTCTATGTGACAACAAATGAGCTATTGACCTCAGCAAAAATCCCGTGTTGCACTCATGAACCAAACACATCAAAATTCGGCATCATTTTCTACAAGACAATGTCCAAAAAGGTAATATCTCCATAGAAAAGGTATCTTCAAAAGATAATATAGCCGATATTCTAACAAAACCTCTTAAGCGTGAGCCATTTCCCTATTGCGACTAGGTATAGGATTAATGGAAATTTCGTGTTAGGAAAAATAGTGTTTTGTCCCCTACATAGACGGAACCCGTCGGGCCCTTCCCCCAAGGGTCCGTGTAAGGGTCCATCTGACTGTAGTAAATCCTATCACTTAAAAGTAAGACAAACACCGAATTACTTCCTTCATGGATAACACCAAAATCCATGAGGTATTTTCTAGGGTCAACTTTGACTGCTTTCAAGATATAGATGAGCAAATCTGTCCCAAATTTGTCTTAGAATTCTATATGACCGTCAATGTCACCTTTGACGAAGACTACATCGTAAATTTTGAAACAAATGGTAATCGATACTCATAATCCTTAGACCATTTTTCTCATATTCTTAAATTACCCAACGAAGGATCATGTTTCTATTCCAACCTTCACTCTCTTACAACCCTCAAGAAAACCAACATACCTATGAACGCTCAAGATAGGTATAACACTAAGCTTGACGACAAGGACCTCATTAAGACAACCCTTTTCAAACATAGAGTCGAGGATACTAGACTTTCAAACACAAGTAGGGTTATCCATAAGGATCCGTATGGAATGGAGGCTAAAGAACTCAAGGATAAATACAAACAATGGGAAAGAATTCTAAGGTGAAACCTCATGAGCTTAGTGGGTAAAAAGGATCACATAAATGCATGTGAAAGCTACATGCTCTATAGTCTAGAAACTGGTAAACCGTTTAATCTTTCCTATTACATAGCCAGTTGGATGTCCCACATTCAGAATCTTGTCACATCCGTTCTCCGCTATGGTATGTTAGTTACCCATGTTTACCGCCACATATCTCCCATTCAACCGAGTTCTAATGGTCGAGAACGCATTTATCACCTTGTTGATCGGGTCATGAACCCAATTAGTGATCAAAGGGTAACGAGGGTCATGGCAAATCAACCTAGGGGTAAGGGTAAAAGAACTCAACATTCGTCTAGTTCTTATTCATCCGCTAGTGAAGACAATGGTCTTCCTAGCTCTAGACTACCACCCTTAGAATACCTTAGCTAATTACCCGAGATCCCTAATGCCTTGATGAGATGTCATTTATACATGATCTCATCGTTCTTTTCGGGGTTTAAATGCATAAAATGTCATTAAAATACCATATATATGCTTGTGTTTGTTTACTTGTGTATTTTAGGTATGGATATCGTGAAAAAGACAAAAGATCACAAGAAACAAGGAAAAATGAACACGAGAAACGAAGCCGCACAATGAACCGGGCCCTAGTTCATGATTTCTCAAAGATAAGTCCTTAAAGTATTGAAGATGTTCAATAATGATCCCTCATGAAAGGAGAAATGACACTTAAAACCCTTGTATATTGATAATTACAAGTTCGGTCCCATAAGTTTGTCAAAATGACAAAAAGGTCCCTTAACTTTGAAGATTTGGCAAGTTTAGTCCCTCAAGATTAAAGGAATGACAACAATGGTACTCCAAAATGTTAAACATACATTGAAGACCTTCAAAGTTCAAGAATGTCTAAGATTAGTCCTTGAAATATCAAAAAATGGCAAAACAAGTCCTTAAAATACTTTGGAAAACTATTTGGGGCCAAAGTGTGAAAACTGAAAGTTTGTTAACAAAGGAATTCGTTTTTCATGGAAGAAATACTTTGTTTTCATGTTTTGCCAAAGAATAAGGGCTAAAGCTGTATAAATGAAACATTCAAACCAGTTTTGCGCGAAACACTTTTCACCCAAACAAGAAACGGATCAAATAGAGTTACTATTCACCATCACCTCCAGTTACCATCTAACTTAAAACAAAGGGTAAATCAAAATTACCTTCACCCATGTCTGATTAACCCTCCCACACTTCTATCCCACACTTAGCATCACATTTCACATCACCCATTGGTCCCCACCAACAACCTCGTCCACCAATAAAAACTCACCCTCCTCTCCAAGACAAGACACGTGGCAAGATCAACGATTTAGACTCATTACTTAGCCCCAAAGCATAAATAAACAATTTGGATGGATTTGGACAACTCACAACACCTCAAGCATCTAGAAGACTCAAGGGCATTTTAGAGAATCTGTAGCTAAGGTTTTCATTTTAATCTCAGCCTTAAAGGCCTATTTAAAGACTCCTCAACCTGTGAGAGAGCTTTTGTTCCAGTTTTACTCTTTCATACATTGTAATTCCTTTTTAAAATTAATAAAAGTTTGGTATTTTGAAAAATTGTAATTCCTTTTTATGTTTTTAAAGTTGGTATTGTTTAAGAGTGATTCTGAGTTTCATTTGTTGTTGCAAAGGTGTTTTGATGTTTTGGTTGAAACACGTTTGGTTTTGAAATAGTTTTCAAGTTTGAAAACCTTGTTTCTGTTTTGATAGATTACTTGTACTAACCCCTAGCCAAAATCCTAAAGCTCTTGCAAGCTTGTTGACACCAAGCCTGTGAAGGGATTTAAACCCTTGGGTAGGTTTTTTGCTGCCTTGTGTTGAAGATCCATACATATCAAGGTCTGGTTCTACTTTGAACCATCAGCAGACCTTTTCCTTCTTTGTTCAAGGACCTTGGTCACTCTCTAGCTGTTGAGAGTGGTCCAAGGAGCTTAGCTGACCTTCCCTAGGAGGCAAAGGGAAGGAGGTTCATTCTATTTCACTTTCCTCTAAAAAATATTTGGGTTAAGTCTATTATGAATTGTGCTATGTGATTTGGAGTTCTTGTGTTTGTGCTTTGTGTTTTATTGCTTGGATCTGCTAGCTGTCACCTAGGTGAGCTATTTAGATAATAAAATCAGTAGGTTGTTTGTAAAAATCAAAAGTTTGTTTGAAAAAGGGATTTTAAAAGGTTGTTTGGTATTACTGGTTCATAAGCGCTTGTGGCCTTGTGGCCTTGGTTCTTTGGGTTTGGATACTATAAACAAGTAATTTGTCACTGGTTTTGGTCATTGGTTAAGTGTTTTAAGGTTTGGAAAAGGTTTGCAACTTTTGGAAAAATCTGAAAATATTGGTTTGAATTTGGTCAAACACATCAGATCCTATAAAATCTTTGTTGTTTGGGTTTGGAGTCTGATTTATGGTTTGAGAAGTGTTTAGGTGATAAGCTATATGTTCAATATCTGTTTGTGGAATTTGGTGGCTTATTGTGGTTGCTAGAGCTTATTGAAGTTGGCTGAAGTGGTCATTTGCATCAGCAAAGTGACCACCTCAATTTTGCTTCGCATCTTGTTATCTAGTGAATGCCCTGATTATTTGTTGCTTGAATCTTGTTATTGTGCTACTTGAGAGTGTATTTGGCTATTTAGATTATCTGCTTAAATGCTAATAAGCCAACTGGCTTATTGGCCAATTTTGTCCAAAATCTGTCATCATTTGGCTAACTGGCCTCTTGATTCACAAGGATTCAACCTTGATTCATTCACAAAAATTGTTTGAAACAAGCCCATAACAAATCCTGGTAATTTGGTTAACTTTGGAACACTTTGACTTTTTGTCAAATAAGCACAAATTGGCTTATTTTTCTGTTCAGCTTATTGGCACATGCAACAACTTGGATTTTGTATTAGGTGTCACTTTTCTTAGCTTATTAACAAGTCTGGAAGGTTTTAGCTTAATTGGTTAAGGTTTTGCTAGAAAACTAGCTTATTGTGATTTTTCAGCCAGCTTATTGGCTTCTACAGCTTATTATACTTGACTTTTTGGGATTTTCTTTGTTGATTATTCTTAGTTAAGCTATTTGTGAGCTTTTGCAACAAACCAGAGCTTCTGAACCCTCCTAGAAGTGAAACCAAAATATTTTGTCGTTTAGTGAAAAAGTACTTTGCTTATTTCCAGCTTATTTCTTGGTCTTTTTCAAAATTTCTTTTTTCAAAAAGCTTTATATTCACAAGAGAAAGACATATGTTAAATTAGAGCTTATGGCATTAGCTTATAGCTTAATGGGCTTATTGGCCCATTAAGAAAAATCTGTTTGTTATTTAAGCTGTGATAAGCACATTTTAAGCTTTTGGACCTTTAAAGTTTTTTGTTTAAAATTGAATTTTAAGCTAGACTAGTGATTTTCAGCTTATTTGGTTGAGTTTGGATTTTAGTGGGCTAAAAAGCCCATTAAGCTTGCTGCTTTTGTTTTAGCCCATTTGGGGGCCTAATAAGTGTATTTTAGTAATTTCACTTTCATTTTCTGATTATTTAGTTTAAATAAACTAGTTTGCAACTGTTTAGAATTTTTTACAATTTTTAGATTTTTAGTATTATTATAGTATTATTTTATTATTAAAATTTGTTTTTAGGATTAAATTAATATTTTTGCAACTTTTTCATTTTTCTTAGGTTAAATACATTAAGTTAGGATTTTTAAAACAATTAGATTATTTTTCTCATCATTCACTTAATTTTTAGGACTATTTTAATATTTAAAAATAGAATATATAGGTTTTAAAATTTTGAAAAATACTCTTTAGCTTTTTAATATTATTTTGAGGTTTACAAGTTGAAAATTATTTATTTGGGTTTTTTATTAATTAATTTTATTTTTAGGGCTTTAATTAGCATTTAAAAAATAATTATTAATTAAATAAAAGGTTTAAAAAAAGTTTTGATCATTTGTAAACACTTAGTTTATTTTTAAGAATTTTTGGTAATTTTTTGGAATTCTTTAGAGTAAAATTTTCTTTTGGCACTTTTTACGATTTTACGTTTACTACGTCTTAGTTTAATTTTCACGTATCCGTCATTTTCTTTTCTTCCTTTTTTTCTTTCTTAGCAATATTAATCTAAAACCTAAAAGTTTTTCACACACAATCAACCTCCTTGGGAAACGAACTTATTTGGGTCATTAGCATTTGATTTTCCATTAAATCATTTGTTTAATACTTACCGCTTTTATGCATTTTTCCTAAAGGTTGTAATTTTACCTCAATCATTTTGGCGCCGCTGCCGGGGAGGTGTGTTGTAATTAATTTGAAAATTTTTTGTTTTTTAAAATATAGCCATAAATAGTATTTGTGTTAATTGGAACTCCATTAACACGTATTATCGGTTTTTGTTTTCTTTGTGAATGTTATTACTATATTGTATACGTATCAAAATAAAAATTCAATATCTCCAAAAGTGTGCAAACACAACCTTAATTGCGATTTGATCTCCGAATTATTATTTTCGAATCTCAAACCAAAAAAAAAAGGCAAAAATATATAAATGCTTTCTATTAGCTCGATTTTAAAAAATACGAACTATACAGTGAATAGATAGGCAACGTGCTATAAAAGGCCGTTAAAGAGAAGTGATATGAGTGAATTTACTCATATAATTTATATCATTAAATGATCTTAATATGCATAAATCATATGATTATTGTATTGTATATGCTTGTTTTGTTCATTTCATGTATGTAGGCACCAAGTTCATAAAAACGGCAAAACCGACACAAGAATGAAGAAATTTCGAGAGCCAAAAGTCAAGGATAGTTTTTATTCGAAGATTTAATTTTCTCAAAGTTATTGGGCCTTTGTGGGACCCACATTTGTTTAATGGGCCTGGAAGCGCAATAAAATAGCTATATTTTATTTTGGAAAGCCCAAATAAAAGCCCACTTTTATTTGCAACGGATGGAGTATACAAAGTAAGAGCCCAAAAAGCCCATCAACAATGGAAAATATGAGATGTTTGGAGTAGTATCTACATTTGAGAAATAAAGATTGGGTCCAAGCCCATATACCAAGTTATAGTCGGTGTATTTAACTTTTGAGTCAACATTGGATGGTCAAAACAAGCAGATAAATAAAAAAGAAAGAAAACACGTCTGTCAAGAGAAGAATGGGGAAAAACAAACACAGGTCAAGAACCCTAGAAAAAGGGGATTTCAATTAAATCATCGATTGGAGGTCACGCGACTGATTCAGAGAAAATCGGGAAAGTTTAGAGCGTGTTTAGCACGAAGATTCGAGTACAAGGCTATGACGTGGCTCTTTGAGGCGTCATAGCTCCACTCCTATTGGTTGATTCCCTGCCTTCTGACCAAGAACCAATGATTTCTTGCCAACTCAGCAGCAAACTAGCACACTCCTTGCCACTCTGGCAATCCGTGTGAAGATGGGTGCTATTACAACCGTAGGATCAAAATTAAGAAGAAAGAGAGTAAAGAGATGCTTAATCAACGGTTAGAGATCATCTTCATCACCTCACCCCCAACCCCCTCGCATCCTCTATTCCTACATACTGATATTATAAGTGTGATTATTCAATTAAGCTCAAACCATAGCTTAATGTGAATTATTGAAAAGAAACAAGGATAAATATTTATTCTAAGTGAATAAATAAATAAAAAAACCTTAAGCTGCTGATTCGGTAAGTAGTATGTGAGACCCCCAGAATCTGACATGGAACAACTAGGTAACGAGGGGGTAACACATCATAGTACAAGAAACAATGAATTCCAGTTCATACAAAGCTGGCGAAATAAAAACATGTACATTACATCATAAAAGGTCATAGTTTTTAAACATAGGTCCTAGAGTTTTAGAAGCGGAAAATTATATTATTTCGTCTTGATTTATAACATAAAGTTGCCCAAAAGATAAAATAAACTCCCGATCGTTTTTACTAAAAACAGTCTTATAACAGCATCACAGAAATCTCCAAGCTGCGATAATATCCTCCCGGCTCCCATCCAAGCAAAGCTAAGTAATAATACATGAGATTAAACATGTAAAATCGTCAACACAAAGTTGAGTGATATTCATATGTTTAGCAATAAGGATGTGGAACACAAGCATTCGTTTATAAAACAAGTAATTGGGAAAATGGCTATGTACATTAAACATAGCCCGAAACGGTTATTATTGCTGTTTAGTTCATGAACCAAAGCTTAATTCAGTGTAAGTTCCTCTAGGGAGTATTCAGCCTAAATACTCAAGTATAAACGAATATTAGTGCGTCCAGGTAATCGGGACGGGGATAGTCAATCCCGATGAATCCACCCACAACATTCGCGCTTCGCGCAATGCACCAGGACAATTAACGGTTCATGATCAGGAGAGGAAACTTAAGGCTAGACTAAAAGCAATAATAATATTGAAAACCTGAAAATCATACATGTTCTGGATAGCATACAAGTTCTGGATAGCATACAGTTTTAAATGGTTGTGTTCCACCATGTAAAATCTCACCCTGTGTTTAGAAACCATGTATAAGTAAAAAGGGGATATGAACTCACCTTATCCACGAGGTAAGTCAATCACGGTACTCAGCAACTGAGTAGAAACACTGGTAGTGAGACGATCACCGACGATATGGATGCCCGGGGAAACACGAAAACCGCAACCTATCGAAATAAGGCGCGCGTTAAAACTCGAACTCAAATATCGATATGTACCAAATATAATATGACTCAAATGTTTTCAAAGTATTCATGTTTCAAAACCATTGACACGAACCAATATAATCCATACTAACCCATTTATCCAACACTACACAATTAAACACTTGTATGCTCGAAATTGACCCGTTAATAGACGCCAAGTCAACGCAAGTCAAACTATCTTTAAACCTTACTCGGACCAGTAGCTAAGTAATTTATATAATGAATAAGCACTTGAATAAGTCACCATGTCCGATGATGAATACTGAAACTCACGCAACACAAACATTGAACTATGTGTCCAAAAATAAAATCAGCAAGTACACTCCAAATGTACACACCGGTCTCCCTATCTAGACTTGTCCGTTTTAGATGAAAATTGGTGTCAAGGTCACTTATAACCTGTATAAGACCTCACCAAAATTTCAGCCAAAGTTCACACTTTAAAATCCATCAGCTCGACACTTTACTCGACTCCAAAATTGGGACAGATTTGTATACTTGTTTTGTAAAACCATTTGGACCACTTTAAAAGTACTAATTCGACAATCCGTCTTTTGAAACCACTACTAGACTCATTAAAATAAGTTTGTAAACTTTGAAAATAATTAGCTACAGTTATCTAACCAAGCCTAAAGTCCCCGAGAGTCGACCCAAAATCAGCCACAATTTCGGATTGTGCCGACTTGCGTCTCCCGGTACACGAATACTAAAACTAGCATAACTTTTGACTCGTAAAGAATTTGAAGCTCTATCTTATACCAAAACGAGCGTCTCGGAAAACTTTACAATAAAATCAAATAATCTTGGTCTTTCTCAGACCTTAAACTCAGGAAACAATCTGTTATATGCTGCTGTCCTAAAATACCTTTTTAAAAAACGAGTCAAATCAATTTTCCAAGCAAAACCACTCATTCCTATACCTATAGAATCATCATACTAACATACCCATCAACCTAACACTCCTAAAAACACTTGTATGAAAAATCTAACAAACATCAAAGATTAAAAATAAGACTTTTTATGATCAAAACAAGATAATCTTAACAAAAACAATACATGCAAGATAATTTAAACATAATTCAACCACAAATCACAAAGTTATAAAAACCTTGATGTATGTGGAAGATTTTTACATGTTTAGATTCACCATAAAATTCTAAGAAGGGGTCTAGATTTTGTTTGGATTGATCAAAGTAGAAATAAAATTTTGGAAGGTGTTTGTGGTGAAAACCCACGGCTAGGGTGAGAGGGGTGGGGAGGATTTGGTGATTTTTTTTATAAAAATGGTGTTTTGTGTGTGTTTGTAGGTAAAAAAATGCTTTATATATGTTAGGTAGTAGAGGGTTAAAGTAGCCAAGTTTTAAAACTTGTGGACTTAAAAGTTACAATCCATCATAAAAATGATTATATGATTTCGTAAAAAAAAATTTCAAAAGTTACAATCCATCATAAAAATGATTATATGATTTCTCGACACGACTTAATACGTAATTAAAACGAAATCGTCGAAATATTAATTATCGAAACAATCGTTAATAAAATATAAAATTTTGGGCATCCGTCGGTATCGCGATCACTAGGAAATCTCGTTGTACATTGATTTTGAATAAACTGGTTGTAAAACGCACGCGGGTTATTTTAAATCAAAAACTTTGATTTAAATAAATATGGAAAAATAAAATAAGAATTTTATAATTCCCGAAAGTATTTATCAATGATCCGAAAATACTTGAAAAGTATAATTTATTGAAAATTAATATAATCTCAGGATTTAATTATAAAATACAAGAAAACGAAATACGTTGGAAAATTCAAAAAAACGAATAAAAAGAATAAAATAATGCTGGGAAAGTACGGGTTCTCACAGTCTTCCCCCTAAAGGAACTATGGTCCCCAGAGTTCTCCTGAAAACAGTAGAAGATGCAAACAAGAGGAGGTACAAACTGTAAAACAAATTCATTGCTTCCCAGGTAATTTCTGCACCACGACGTACGTTCACGATTTGAATTCACTACGCTTCAGTACGGAGAAATATTCAAAAGATAGAATGAACATGAGAATCGCTTAAATGGACAAGGTGCGTTAAGATGAATCAAAATTGTAAATCAACAAGGGGTCGCAAATCATGCAACTGTAAAACGTGACAATCTTAAAATGTAAGAATCTAGTCACAAGCGAAATAGAAGGGAAAATGAATAACATATGATCATTAAAGATACAAGCTGTCATAGTCAGTTGTCTAGGATTTTGGGATTACTTTAAAACTTAGTTTAAATATTTTCTTGATTAACAGAAAATTTACAAGGTGTAGTGATTTAAAATCAAACTATCTGTATTTAGTGAGTAAGCTGTTGCTATATCTTTTTCTTGATCTGGACTATCAAAGCAAAAGTAAAACAGTTCAAAATAGTTATCCTGATTGGCTTAAGAACTTTTGGATGATTGTATGAAATTATCGTTAAAACTCAGGTTTATCGTTACCATTAGGGAAAATCAAGTTTCCAAATTATTTAGAATCATTGTTAGGAATTATAAATTAATTTAATAATTTTATTAAGTTGACAGTAAAGATTGATAAAATCAATTACTTTAAAAGATTCAACTTGATATCCTTTGAAACACTAGGTAAATTTCCCAAAGAAGATATACATATATATATATATATATATATATATATATATATATATATATATATATATATATATATATATATATATATATATATATATATATATATATATATATATATATATATATATATATATATATATATATATATATATATATATATATATATATATATATATATATATATATATATATATATATATATATATATATATATATATATATATATATATATATATATATATATATATATATATATATATATATATATATATATATATATATATGGTATATAACTTGAAACAGTTATTTTGGTAATTTAAACATTTGATAAAATGTATAAAACGTTCTTAAAAATTAATAATAATTTTTTTTAGAAATTCAAGAAAGTGTCTAAGGTATCAAATGATAAACACGTAACATTTTCTGGTTTTAAAAAGGTGACAAGACAACAACGAATATGAATCATATAAAGGTCAACAATCTGTATGCGAACGATAACACAAGGGAATAAAACAAAAATCGTATCAATTCTTAACAAACCTGATAGAATAGACGCGTTGATGATAAAAATAATAAGAAACAAAGGATTATAGCAAGTCATCACTTCTTGAGTGCAGTTGGTGACACCAATAACGGTTTATTAAGTTCTCGATGGTCGACATACGATCGAAAGAGAAAAGCCACACAACGAATTTTCGAATCAAAGAAAATTATTAAGAAGTTACTTGATAGTAATTCCAATAAGATGAACAACATTAGAAATGAAAGGAGAAATCAACACGTGGTTCACTCGAACGAATTTCAAGACGATAAAGTCTAATACGCATCATGGAAAATACACGTAATCATTGGTCACTTCCGGTCATAAATCATTATATGTGTCCAGAGGCGTTTCAAAGGTCTACCAAAATAGATAAAGAAGGTTGATCGATGTAGAAGCATAACAACGTTGTAACTTTCAAGTTTGGTATCAATGGTTAGAAATTATACAAGCAGTAACACGAATGGTATCATGAAGGAAAAAGAGGTAACAAGTATAACAGAGGTTGTTGAGTAAGGAAATATGTGTTTGAGGCATGTACTTTGCTTAAGAAAAGATAAGGGTTCATATGTATAAGTCACGAATTGTTGCTACTCGCATAAGATGTAAGGTTTTCAAAACTTTTATTTTATCTAACTTTTTAAGGAACATAATTAAAAAGTTGATTGTTGGTCAAATATTTAGGGCGACTAATATTTGGCCTTGCATGGCTCCTTCTAAATTAGGCATAGGTGATCAGGCCATGCATAATTTAGGACTAGCAATGCGATGCTTAGCTTCGTCAAACCAGTATTATATATCATATGATTTAAAATATGTATATAATAGCATTTGTAAAAAAAACAGGAATCAAAATCATATGAAACTTTTCGCCTATAAGTTACTGGCTAACTTTTTAAATCAACAATTTGTATAGTTACAAGGGTTCTTTATAAGATCGTATTAGAACAATTTGTGAAAATACATTGTAAAATTAATATAAATTAATTTTATAAGATAACCTTCAAGTACTTAATCATGCCCAAATGGAACATTTTCTAAAATGTTTCGCAAACAATACGAGTTTGAGCTTATATGGTAACTTATAAAATAGCGAGTAGGTTACATGAGGGTAGTAAAGAGTAGTTCAAGACAGTCAATGAAATGGTTACAAGGCGATAAGGTTTCAAAAGGTTTAGCCGGAATCGTCAGGAGACACGTGTCAAGATGATAACGAACGTTATGAAAGCAAGATATTCAACCTCGACCCGGATCAGTGGTACGATAGGAGCAAAGAAAGAAAATAGAATGACAAATAAGTTATAAATAAAAGAAAGGAATAAGGAATCCGTATGTGCACATCGTAATTTATTTGACAAAAATACACTTTTAAGAAAGTAGAACATCAGTTTGTCGAATCACTTGGTTACTAAAAGTTCAAGATTTATGTATGACCGAGATCAAGTTACTATTTGTAAACGTCTTCAAACGCAATCAATGTTTCATGGTTGTTAAATATCATTAGTTAAAATTTTACGAGCTCACACGAACTCAAAAACGCTTCAATCCATATTTTTAAATTCTATCAGTTTTGACCCTTTTTAGTCAACTTTGACTTTTAGGTTTGACCCGACCAACTGACTCGCTAAATAAGACTCGAAATCTAATGCAATTCGGTGTAAAACGATGTTTTGAACAACTTTCTAGTGTTACTCGAGACTTGAAACGGATACAAAATGAACGAAAATGCCCTTGCATTAAATCTATCAACAAAATATTTTAAAAACACGTAGAATTAAATTCAAAAATTTTACAATTCCAAATGAGCGTAACCTGCTCGTTTTTAATATTTTCTGGTCGAATTTAATGTCATAAAAGAATATCTCAACAAGTAGAAGCATATTTTTATGTCTAAAGTTATAAAAATATTTTCTCGAGTGTTAAATTTCCTATAAAGTTTTTGTACAAAGTATATTTTTTTGACACAGCTTGAAATTAAATCAAAATTTCATAATGACTCAGAATTAATGTACACACAAGACTTGTGGATTCCATAAAGACGAAAGAGAATAAACTGTATAATCAATGATGTAAAGAAAACACAATATAGAAATGGTTCAAGAATGCCAACAATAATCTGAGAGATAAAAAAAACGACGCATGACATCCGTGTCTTCGACTGCAAGATGTAATGCAGGAAGGTCTCCTGGCGGCGTGAATTTTCAAAATCACAAGACATACCGAGAAAGAAACAAAATATTAACAAGTCACACTCCTAAGGCGAGGACGTTTAATGAAAAAGGGAGGATACAAGTAGGATCGTATTCCAAACAATCGTCACATAATAAATGACGATCATGTGTTCAAGGTACAACGGATGTTGTAAGTCGAAGTCGAAACGTAGAATGGTCAATGAAATAAGATGTAATCCATGTACAAGTGTCGTGTAAAACGGTGGCATAAAGGAAAATCAAGATTATGAAAACCCATAATATTATTCAGTTACTGATTCAACGAATTCTTGAAGATGTGTGACTCACATGGTGTCCTTTAGTCTTTTCCAGAGACACATTGAGCTACACAATGGTCTATAGACTAGATATTCAATTACGAATTGTCGGAAAGAAAATCTGCGTATCTAAATAGATATTTTAATGGAAATAAACAATGAAAGCAACATGCACGGTAGTAAGAATGAAAATCAGGAGTTTTATCGAAAACAACACTTATTCAATTTAGAACAATGGTATCACGAGAGTATGCACAACTTATAGCAGCGAGTCGAGAAAAACAGATGATTCAAAACGAACGAGTATATGAAGTCACTCGTATCACGCATAAATGAAATAGCAATAGTACTCAGAAAAATGAGTATGAAAAGTCGGCAGCATACGCGCTCTGAATACAATTATGTAATGTCATAAAGATATAAAATCATTACAATAAGATCAATTCACAAGAACAAAAATTCAAGAAATACAGTATAGGCAGATGTAATCATAGTAACATTCAATGATAATTCATGAAGCACTAGGCTTGTAATTATCGCCATTAAGGTAATGTAATATTTCAACATGTAATCACGAGAAAAATACTATAATGATAATTAAAAGTAAATAATAAGGATTAGAGAGTTACCCGCGCAGATATCAAAAAACATTGGCAGATTCTGTGGTTGACACTTAAAACATGATATATTTGAACTTTCGGTTATAGACTAAGTTTTTGAAAAATAACTCAGTTCCCTATAACCATCGCTCTGATACCATTCTGTGAGAACCCCAGAATATGACATGGAACAACTAAGCAACGAGGGGGTAACACGTCATAGTACAAGAAACAATGAATTACAGTTCATACAAAGCTGACGAAATAAAAACATGTACATTACATCATAAAAGGTCAGAGTTTTTAAACATAGGTCCTAGAGTTTTAGAAGCGGAAAATTATATTATTTCGTCTTGATTTATAACATAAAGTTGCCCAAAAGATAAAATAAACTCCTGACAGTTTTTACTAAAAACAGTCTTATACAAGCATCACAGAAATCTCCAAGCTGCGATAATATCCTGCGGGCTCCCATCCAAGCAAAGCTAAGTAATAATACCTGAGATTAAACATGTAATATCATCAACACAAAGTTGAGTGATATTCATAGGTTTAGCAATAAGGATGTGGAACACAAGCATTCGTATATAAAACAAGTAATTGGGAAAATGGCTATGTACATTAACCATAGTCCAAAACGGTTATTATTGCTGTTTAGTTCATGAACCGAAGCTTAACTCAGTGTAAGTTCCTCTAGGGAGTATTCAGCCTAAATACTCAAGTATAAACGAATATTAGTGCGTCAAGGTAATCGGGACAGGGATAGTCAATCCCGATGGATCCACCCACAACATTCGCGCTTCGCGCAATGCACCAGGACAATTAATGGTTCATGATCAGGAGAGGAAACTTAAGGCTAGACTAAAAGCAATAATAATATTGAAAACCTGAAAATCATACATGTTCTGGATAGCATACAAGTTCTGGATAGCATACAGTTTTAAATGGTTGTGTTCCACCATGTAAAATCTCACCCCGTGTTTAGAAACCATGTATAAGTAAAAAGGGGCTATGAACTCACCTTAGCCACGAGGTAAGTCAATCACGGTACTTATAAACTGAGTAGAAACAATGGTAGTGAGACGATCACCGACGATATGGATGCCCGAGGAAACACGAAAACCGCAACCTATCAAAATAAGGCGCGCGTTAAGACTCGAACTCAATTATCGATATGTACCAAATATAATATGACTCAAATGTTTTCAAAGTATTCATGTTTCAAAACCATTGACACGAACCAAAAGAATCCATACTAAGCCATTTATCCAACACTACACGATTAAACACTTGTATACTCGAAATTGACCCGTCAATAGACGCCAAGTCAACGCAAGTCAAACTATCTTTAAACCTTACTCGGACCAGTAGCTAAGTAATTTATATAATGACTAAGCACTTGAATAAGTCACCATGTCCGATGATGAATACTCAAACTCAAGCAACACAAACATTGAACTATGTGTTCAAAAATAAAATCAGCAAGTACACTCCAAATGTACACACCGATCTACCCTACCTAGTCAAGGTCACTTATAACCTGTATAAGACCTCACCAAAATTTGAGCCAAAGTTCACACTTTAAAACCCATCAGCTCGACACTTTACTCGACTCCAAATTTGCGACAGATTTGTATACTTGTTTTGTAAAACTGTTTGGACCACTTTAAAAGTACTAATTCGACAATTCGTCTTTTGAAACCACTACTAGACTCATCAAACTAAGTTTGTAAACTTTAAAAAACAGTAGTTACATTTATCTAACCAAGCCTAAAGTCCCTCATAGTCGACCCAAAATCAGCCACAATTTCGGATTGTGTCAACTTGCGTCTCTCGGTACATGAATACTAAAACTAGCATAACTTTTGACTCGTAAAGAATTAGAAACTCTATCTTATACCAAAACGAGCGTCTCGGAAAACTATACAATAAAATCAAATAATCTTGGCCTTTCTCAGACCTTAAACCCACGAAACAATCTGTTATATGCTGCTGTCTCAAAATACCTTTTTAGAAGACAAGTCAAATCAATTTTCCAAGCAAAACCACTCATTCCTATACCTATAGAATCATCATACTAACATACCCATTAACCAAACACTACTAAAAATACTTGTAAGAAAAATCTAACAACAATCAAAGATTAAAAATAAGACTTTTTATGATCAAAACAAGATAATCTTACCAAAAACAATACATGCAAGATAATTTAAACATAATCCAACCATAAATCACAAAGTTATAAAAACCTTGATGCATGTGGAAGATTTTTACATGTTTAGATTCACCATAAAATTCTAAGAAGGGGTCTAGATTTTGTTTTGGATTGATCAAAGTAGAAATCAAATTTTGGAAGGTGTTTGTGGTGAAAACCCACGGCTAGGGTGAGAGTAGGATTTGGTGTTTTTTTTTATAAAAATGGTGTGTTGTGTGTGTTTGTAGGTAAAAAAATGCTTTATATATGGTAGGTGGTGGAGGGTTAAAGTTGCCAAGTTTAAAACTTGTGGACTTAAAAACAATTAATAGTTTTAGAGGGTAGAAAATGGTTATTGGTAAATATTGAAAATATTTACGGGGCTCGGGTTTCGTAAAAACACTCTTCAAAAGTTACAACCCATCATAAAAATGATTCTATGATTTCCCAACACGACTTAATACGTAATTAAAACGAAATCGTCGAAAATATTAATTATCGAAACAATCGATAATAAAATGTAAAATTTTGGGCATCCGTCGGTATCGCGATAAATAGGATTTCTCGTTGTACATTGATTTTGAATAAACTCGTTGTAAAACGCTCGCGGGTGATTTTAAATCAAAAACTTTGATTTAAATAAATACGGAAAAATAAAATAAGAATTTTATAATTTCCGATAAAGTATTTATCAACGATCCGAAATACTTGAAAAGTATAATTTATTGAAAATTAATATAATCTCAGGATTTACTTATAAAATACAAGAAAACGAAATACGTTGGAAAATTCATAAACACGAATAAAAAGAATAAAATAATGCTGGGAAAGTACGGGTTCTCACATAGTAGATGATATACTGGTGGTTTATGGTTCGAGATTTAGAAAAAGTGAAAGAATAGTTTCATTTAAGCTGTTGGTTTGATGACCTGCTGCTGGTACATTTGATCGAGAAAATATGGTGATTCGATCGTTTGTTTTAGACTAGTCAGCTCTACGCTGGACTACATCATCAAAGGTTTCGTCATTAAGGGTAAGCTATAATTTAATATTTCTCAAAATCTTTAGTTTAATTTGTTTTAGTTGAATTATATGTTTATGAATGTGAATCTGTTTGGACTATGAATCTGTTTAATAGTACCACAGATATGTTAGTTTGATTTTGTCATTGATTTTGATTAATACTCATGTTGTTTCTCTGTTTGCTTTGTTTTAATGATGGTTGATGTTAGTTGAGAGTATCAGCTTATTACTTATGTTTGATTTTTGCTTAATGAAAGAAAATATGATGCGTTTTATAAATCTGATGAATGAAATTCGTTTGAGTGTTAGCTGCTTTAATGTGGTTGTTTTACATCATAAGGTCTAGTCTGCTCATGATCTTAAACTGAATATGAAATAAATTGGATGTTTGTTTTTCTTTGAGTGATTTAATAATTATTGTATGCTTGATGAGTTTAGTTTGACTGTCGATTTTGTAGAGATTGCTGATTTTGATACTGCTTTGATTTCAGAATTAGCAGCTCAGAGTAGTAAGATTTGAGTCTGAATGACTTGTTTAGGACTAATACTATTTTGAATTGATTCTGTTGAAGTTTCAAGGTTTACCGTTTTCTTTTATTTTGGTATATTCTGTTTACTGAATGATTTCCTTGTTACTGTTTAGAATTTCACTTATAATGTGTATTAAGATTGATTTTTCTTGCTGTAAGTTGTTGTTACTGAATGTTTGTTGCTGCTTTGTTTCTACTAGTTTATTGATTTCTGATTTTTATTTGGATTTGTTACCTTATCTTTCTATACCTTCTGATTATATTTAAGTTAAACGTCTCATCCATTTACTTTTTCTGTTTCGTGTAGTATTTTGATATTGTTTTTTATATATATTAAGAATCACTAAGTAGTTATTACTGTTTCGAAAATAAAATTATTCCAAAAAATATACCACTCGGGGGTCTCGAACTCGAGACCTCCTCCTTGCTAGCCCAACGTGTTATCCACTTGAGCTGGGAGCTCATTCTGTATTATTTTACTATGTTTAGTATTTAACAGGTCCTTTGATTTTGAACTATCAGATTTATAAAAACGTTTAAAATCAATTTATTTAGCATAAAAAGTTAATTGAAAAAAATATATATTTAATTACTTTTAAAGATTTTTATTTTAAATTTAATAATATAAAAATAAATAAATAAAGGTATTTTATTAATTTTTAGAAATTTAAATTGTTTTAAAATTTGTTTTTAAATAATTTAGTTTTAATTAATTTTATTTTAAATAAATTTATATCATTTTGTTTAATTAAAAAGTAAAAGTTAATTTTTAAATAGATTAATTTAGTTTATATTTTTAAATAGTTTTAAATTACAATTTAATTGTTTTTAAAGAAATTTTAGTTTAAATAATTTTTGTTAAAATATTTTATTTAATTAAAAATAAATAGTTAAAAGTAAAGTTTAAATTTTATATAGACTTAAATAATTGTCGACTAGATTAAATTTTGGGGTACGATTCATGCACTTTAGGATTTAAAATTGGTAGAATTAAATTAGATAAAAAACGAAAACCAATTTAAACCAGTTGTCCAAATTGAAGCAATACGTCTCATATTCACTTGATCTTCGTGTACAACGAACTTAGTTTATCAACGTGTTTAATGAAATCCGTCTTCGACTTATTTATGGACTATTACCTTTTCCTAAGGGTAATTTCCTAAATTTTTCATATATCGTATCTAATTAAAATACATCGACGTTTCCTCGAAACAGCAAAAATTTTGGCGCCGCTGCCGGGGATCTTGTGTACGATTCGTTTCGTGGAGATTTGTTAATCATTGAATTGAAGACCCTTTTCGTCCTCAGAAAGTTTTGTTATTTTTCAATAATTATAGTATGTATCGTTTTTCGTGTTTTTTGTGATTAATATATTGTATTACGTAGAACAATAAATTTACCTACTTCCAAATAAGACCTTAGTTGGGATTTCATCACCTAGCTATTGTATTCGAATCCAAAACGAAAAAAAAGGAAAAATAGATAAATACTAATAAAAAGTTTGAACTCGATTTATACAAACTATAAGGTGGGTATAAGGCGACGAGCTATAAAAGGCCGTCTAAGGAAAAAGGTTTTTAAGTGCTTTGTGCCACCTCGTTTCCCCGCTTGGTTGTGCGTATATTGAGAGGGACGACCGATTATTGGGTTGCCAACTCAAGTAGTATTAAATCTTATTTTTGTGTTTACTTATTAAACCTCGAGACGTTTAGGTTTTCACCTATCTTTTCAAAGTCGACCGAGGGTAGATTAATTTCATAGTAATTATCCTTATTCTTTGTTTTTTATCAATCTTTTTGATTGAGCAATACCAAATAAAAATACCAAAAATAATCTTCTTCTTGTCTAATTTCTTTTCTTCAACCCTCTAAAATTCTCGTTACTTTGGTTTATGCAATTACGGTCTTCTCGACTTTCGATTGATTACAATAGGCTTGAAAATATTCCTCGTAGAAATAGAAAGCGTCAACAATGAATAGTAGAACCCGAGCTTCCACCTATTGTTGTATAGATGGCCGATAACCGAACAATGGAGGAATTTCTCCGTGCACCTACCGAAGGGTATGGGGAAGCAATCGTTGTGCCGGCTATTTTGGCGGATCATTTTGAGATTAAGACGGGACTTTTATCGCTCGTTCGTGCCGACCAATTTCGTGGCAATGAGACCGATAACCCGCACTCTTACATTCAGAATTTTCTTCGTATTACCTCGACTCTTAAGTTTAGAGATGTACCGAATGACGCGATTAAGCTCATGCTTTTTCCGTACTCGCTCAAGGGTAACGCTAAGATTTGGTATGAGAAAGAACCATCGGGTTCGATTTTGACATGGGATGATTTAGTGTCTAAGTTTATGAATTACTTCTTTCCACCATCTAAAACAACACACTTTAAGAATGAGATCACTAGATTTGAACAAAAAGTGCATGAATCGTTTGGAGTTGCTTGGGAAAGGTTTAAATATTTGTTAAGACAATGTCCACACCACGGTTTCTCATAATTGCACCAAATCAATAATTTTTATAATGGGCTTAATATGGTTGAACAAGATTCTTTAAATGCCGCCGCGGGTGGTAATCTATTAAGAAAAAATCCGAGAGACGCGTGGGGTATAACTAGGATTAAGTCTAGAGTGCAATATTCACGAAACACACCGGTTGTTTCTAATGTGAATTCATCTAATACCGAAATTGCTACATTAGACTCTAAGATTGATAATGGATTTGGTACTTTGTTGAATGAGATAGGAAGAATCATCATGGTTCGATCAATATGGTTGAGAATTTTTGTGTATCATGTGGTGGATCACATCCTAATTACGCTTGTACAACCACGGGGTTTGATCAAGCTAGTGCTTTTGCCGCAACGGGAACTTATGGTCCTAACGGTCAAGCTCCTCGTCAAAATCATGTTGCTCCACCGGTTCAAAATAGGTACAACAATGGAAATAATAGGAATAATTTTAACCGTGGTAACCAAGGGAATTTCAATCAAGGAAATGGGTTTCATGCTAATCAAAACAATCAAGGTTTTCAAAGCAATAAGCAAAATGATTTGTCAAGCTACATCAAATCAAATGAGACAAATTTGAAAGCTTTTCAAAACAATGTACAAGGACAAATGGCAACTTTGAAAAATGAGTTTCAAAATACGATTAAGGGACAAAATAACAAGATTGAGCTTAGTCAACAAAGACTTGAGCAAAACCAAAACCGCTTTGAGCAAAGATTAGAGCAAAGTCAAAATCGTATGCAACAAAGTTGGGAACAAAGTCAAAACAAATTGCCTTCGTTGTTTGAGGGATTTATGTCCAAACCATCCTCTTCTTCGGGTTGCTTACCTAACAATACCATTCCAAACCCGAGGGGAGAGCTTAAGGCTATCACCGTTTATGATGATGATAATTTAGAAAAATTGATTGAGCTTTATATTCCACCTAAAGAAACTTTTCTTGATGTTACCAAGGCTACTTTAAATGTGATTAGTACCTCGGTTTTCTTTGATTTCTTTCCCGAGAAATATAAAGATCCGGGTTAATTCTTGATACCTTGTGTTTTTAATGAGCTTGGGGAATGCAATGCTCTAGCCGATCTAGGAGCTAGCATTAACGTAATACCCTTAGCCATTTGGAAGACTCTTGACTATGAACCACTTAGTCCCACTCGAATGATCATTGAGCTTGCTAATGGTACCACCACCCATTTGGTTGGTATAGCGGAAAATATCATTGTTAAAGTGAGAGAGTTCATTTACCTTGCCGATTTTGCAATCGTTGATTATGAGACCAATCCTCGTGTGCCTATCATTTTAGGACGACCATTTTTGTGGACAGCTCATGTTATAGTTGATATGAGAGAAGAGGAGATAAAATTGTTTTATGGGGATAAACATATTATTTTCAAACCGGAAAAAATTCCAAGATTTGTTTCTAAGAAAGTGGAAAGTGTGAAACTTGTTAAACCTATTGAAAGTAACACAAACAAGGAATCTCTCTTTTACAAAGGTGATTTTCCAACTATGGAACCCTCATTTTGTGAAGAAGAAAAGTTAATTTCAAAGAAAGATGCTTGTTTTGTTGAATCATGTTGTAATATTATCTCGTCTCCACTCACTCCACATGAGGATGATAGTTCTAAGATTAAAAAGGAAATTTATGATTACCTTAGTGCACCATTTGATGCTAGTGAGTTTGAATGTGAGAATTTCGATCCCGAGAGAGATATTGCTTTAATTGAAAATGGACTCATTTTCATTCTCTTCGAAGGACCAAATTGATGATCCTAAGGCACAATCTTCATTTGAAGAGCCTTTGATTCCTAACTTCACACCGAGTGAGGTTAGTGACTATTCGTTAGATAAGTTCGTCGATGAACTTGTTGATCCACTTCCACGGGGAAGTGAAGACGTTTCCGATCTCGAGATCGAGCGTGACTCTCATGTTTTACCTACCATTCTCGAAGAATTCTCCGATGAATTTCCTTCTAATTAGAATGATGAACTTTTTGATATTTTGTTGGAATTTTCTTGTGATGACAAGATAGATGACACTTTTGTGACCTACTCAAATCCTCTCTTTGAAGCTCCAATGAACAATAATATTGTTTCAAGAGAATTTTGAGAGCATCATACCTCCTTCATGTCACAACCTTTGTGATGATGAGCTCTTCATTAAGGAGTTTGATGACTAACTTTCCATAGACATTCCTTCGGAATTTGAGGAAGAGTCTAATGACAGTGTTGAAAACCCTTGGTTTGATCACTCGATTTATGATGATGATAATGTTGATCCGGAGGGAGAAATTACCTTTACTCCAATTCTCTTTCCCACTCGCTTTGATCTTAATGTGCGGGTTTTTCATGCGACTCATTTTGAGTACCATGACCCATTTGTTCACATTCATAAGAGTGATAAGGTCAACAAAGTCATGCAAGTTGATACCACAATTGTTGAGACTTTTAACCCACCTTTACCATGTGCTTTATATGATTTTGGATTAGCATGGGGGGACGACACCGTGTTGTCTATTCCTTTCTCTCCCAAGGACGAGGTATTCGACCCCGGAATCGTTGATTTAGGGAAATCTCGGCTTTTCACCGATGTAATAAATGAAAGACTTTTAGATCATCTTGGTGCGAGTTTATCTCGGGGAGCATGCTATATCCATATCATGATCTATGACCACCATCTCTTTTTGGAGATTTATGTTGTAGTTTTATCCTTTTGTTTGTCATCCGACAACGAGAATGTAATCTTTGACCCCGGCATCGTGCTTTATGTTGGATTTTATTCCATTATGCCGGTTTTCACCACTTTCCCTAAGTACCAATGAATGCGGGGTTCGAGTCGAGCTCATGACTCGGTTAACAAAAATGAGGTGCCTTGTGGGGGAGTCCCATACATTCTATCTTCTTTTTATTTTCTAACATTAATAAGGCTTGATCTTTTAAGCTCGTGCTCGTGTTTTGTTGTGTTGTGAATCTTAGGTATGATCCTAATCATTGAAGACTCTCGTGTTCGGTTTTTGCCGGTCCACTTGATCTTCCATACTTTGATTTTCAAAAGAGGTACACTCTTTATCCTTTGATTTTTATCGATTAACGATTTATCTTGAGGCATAATTAATAAACGGCTTATAGATTTGAGTTCTCTTTCCATGTTAGGATTTTGCATTAGACTCCTCGTGTTTAGCAAGGGGGTGTTACTCTTGAGCTAAGAAACATTGAGGACAATGTTTGGTTTTAGCATGGGGGAGTCAATCTGTGACAATCCGTCAATTTATGATCGATATTTTATTCTCAAGTATTATTTAAAAACATTATTTTAATGTTATATTATGAACTCACTCATTTTTGGGAAGAAATTTGGGTTTACGTCTTGATGTAGCATCGACAACGTCTAAACCGGAAGATTATACGTTACGTGCTTACGTTTACATACACCGTTTTTGGTGATAGTCCGACATTTCAGGAAATAAATTTATTCTTGAATTTATTTGGGGAATTTAAATTTGTGTTGGTTCATAAACTCACAAATTTACGAGAAGAAATTAGAGCTTACGTGCATAATTTAACGTCCTTTACGACTAAACCGGAAACCCTAGGATTACGTATTTACGTTTTTGAACTCCGTTTTTGATGAGACAATTTTTATTAGATTCGTTTTGTGCCGTTGATTCATAATTTATAAAAACGTTTTTCGTAAAACGACCCGAGGGCACGCAAATCGAGGAAACTAGAATCGAGGAATACCCATAAATTAATGGGGATGAGACAATATAACTCTTGCCCCACCCCCTACATGTGGCATCCAAGAGTATACAACACACTTGAGGTGTGTCAACTTTACATTAAAAGACTAGGACACTTGTCCTAATCTTTACACCAAACCATATAACCTCAAAACAACTAGCATAAACCACTAACTCATAATTTCTACATGCAAACACACAACACTCTCTTGTTCTCTCTCTATGAACGTCCCATATACCCCCATAAACCACCATTTGATCAAAAATTCAACCATGAATCATGTGTTTAACTTGCACAAGTTGAATACCCTTTCAAGATATGAAGATTAGAGGTGATCCTAACCTATGAAAAGGAGTTTTCATGGAGGTCTTTGGGCTGATTTTCAAGAAAGAGTTTAGGGCTGATTTCATGGAGGTGTTCATCCATTTTAAGGACCCAAAAAGTTTCCTTGCTAAAGTTAAAGATTTGATAACAAGAACCAAGTCTTGTTCATCAAAAACCTCATCTTTTCATCACTAATGGTGGTATAAAGATTGTTCTTCCTATCCTCTTGTTATTTTGATTATGTAATCTTGTAATTTCTTTATTTATGTATATGTATATGATGATGAATGATGATTAAAAATATTATGTGGGGATTTGGTGTTGATAGAATTGATAAACATGGTTAAAAAGATGGAAAACCATAGGTAAAATGGTTAAAATCTTGCTTAATGTGATGGCTGTATAAAAACAGTAAGTAACCAAATGTTAAACTGATAAAATGGTAAAATGGAATCAATATACAGTAAGTATTAGGTGTTATACACATGTGAGAGTTGGCCATACAGTGGAATCATAAAAATGAGTGAGATATGATCAAAACAAGTTTAAAGTGCAATTATGCCTACACTGTTTTGGACGAATTTATTAAAATATTTAGAGGTTGATTCATCAGTAGCTATAAAGGAATAAAATGAAGCACATATCATTTAGTTTCTGTGATAAAAATTTGAGGTTCTATCTCCATATAGAACTCTAGATATGGACATTTTAGTGGATTGAAAATTTAGGACAGATTTGATAAAATAAATAGTATATAATATAAGCACTCAAAATTTTGTATTTATAAAATATACATATATAAAACCTACTAGTTGATGATAATTATAAATAAAGAGGTATATATATATATTGATATTAGAATAGGACATGTTATATAAATTACAAGTATAAATGTTTTTCCAAGTTATAAAACTCTATACTAAGTTTACGTCTTTTCGGCTAAAACCGAAAGATTAACGTTTTTGTCAGATAAAACTTAGACGGTCGGACCCGTCTAATGTAAACTTTTATAAACTCACATACTGATATATGAACTTATATAACAAGTAAAAACCGATAAAACCCGAACTATATAACATACGGACATTAACGGGCTAAGTTAGCATTATTGGACTATTAATCCAACTAAATGGGCTAAACACTTTTAAATTTACTTATTGGGCTTAACCCACTTGGGCCCAACATGAAAAGTATAATACTGATAATAAAGGTGTAAAATGGACTAATATAAAGTATTGGGCTTGTAATAGGCTTATTGGGCCTAAAACATGTAAATAAGTAAAACTAGTATAAAAATGTTACCAACACATAAACACTATAATGAATGAGTAAAAATGTACAATCCCACTTGATCATAATCCTATTTATAACATCATCATATGTATACATAATTGTTATTTTTATAAAGTCATTGGAACAGAGTCTAAGACGAGTATTATTTGTCTAGGTTTCGGTGATTGAAGCACGTACCGTACATTCGAATTGCTGATAACCCGCTTTCTCACATCAACGTGAGTTCATAGCCTCGCACTCTTTTAAATATTTTTATGAAATGTTTTATAAATCCGCGAGGGAGATAACATGTTAGTTTTGATAAAATAGGACACCATTTGTCCCGATTGTTTGTTTATTGATTTGGACCCGAATGATTGTATGACCCGATGAATGGTATATGACCCGAAGTATGAAATGAAATGGATTATTAAAGTTAGGTTATGTCACTAAAAGTCCCATTAGCATGAATTGTGAACTACCGGTATTTGGTAGACGCTTATGCATATAATAGTACTATTTGGGGACGATCACCCCAGTTCACGCCTTGATGGTTGATCCTCGTCGTGCCAAATTGATTGGTAAGCGAATTTATGTATGAGAAGATTTCCATAGCGTGATTATTGTGACGACACGCTAACTTAGATGGGCAAATTGAGTTCCGGGTTAGCTACCCGTTGTTTGTTATAGTAAGGTAACAATTTCATGCGGCTTATAATAATCCAAATAACGAAATACTGCTTTATGCATTGAATTATGATATATTGTCTGACTAGCAATACGGGGTCTTATTATTGATATTATGTTCGTGTTTTGGTTTTATATTACCATATCCATATAACGGTTTTTATTTAACTTTATACAACGTTATAAAACGTATTGTATTATATTTTTACGACATTGGTTCGTATAATGATTTTGAAGGCAAAAGCCTATATTATGATTTTTGATAAGGATTTGTATAAAATGACTTTGGCTATTTTATGACCTATTACAATGATTTGTACAAAATGATTTTCGGTAATAATTATATACCGACGATATATTAATGGTTTTATTAAACTCTATGAATTCACTCGGTGTTATCGCTGACCTTTTCTTTTAACATGTTTTATCTCAGGTACTTGAAGGTAATTCTCGAGAAGACGTCAAGAATTCATAGCCCGCACTTAAATAACAATTTACATTCAAATATTTTGTAAAACCTGTACGAAATACAATGACTTGGGACCTATGTAAATTTGATATTTATGAATGGAAATGCTTTATTATTAAACGACGCGATTTTTAAGCGTTGTCTATGATGTGAGTAATGTGCTATCCCGTAACACCAACGAGTTTTCTGCTGTATTAAATTGTGTAAATTTGGGGGTGTTACAGTTTGGTACCATAGCTCTCGTTATAGAGAACGAAAGATTTTGAAAACCAAGGTTTTGAATAAAACATTTCAAAATCTTTTAAGTATAAACATTTTTCTAAAAATGTCTAAAAATCTTTTCACTATAACGGTGCCGAAGAATTCCCGAGTTACCGACAAGGCCAGACTGAGAAGTGTTATTTTAATATATATATATATATATATATATATATATATATATATATATATATATATATATATATATATATATATATATATATATATATATATATATATATATATATATATATATATATATATATATATATATATATATATATATATATATATATATATATATATATATATATATATATATATATATATATATATATATATATATATATATATATATATATATATATATAACTTGTATTATATATATATATATGATGTAATTTGGTTACATGATTGTTTGATGATTATTTCTATATTTATACGAGGTATTTATACGACGTAGATTGTCACAAGGAACCCTAAATCCCCTAGTAAATTAATCTAAGCTATTCCTGTAGGAAATCTAGCTATTCCAGATCTAAACCAAGTTGTGGATATTTATGATCCCGACAAAATGGTTGATATTCGTAGAAATGTAGATATTAGTTGATTGTGATATTGAAGAAGAGTTGGCGAGATTAAAACTGATATCGATGTCATGACGATCTTTCCTTATAGAGTGGATTTTGACAAAATGTTACCACCTAGAAAGATGTCATCTGATTCGGTGTCACCCAATTCTTAAAGTTGAAATCAAAAGGATGAATGTTGCACTTGAGGCTGTCATTGGAACCATTACCCAAAAGCCTCATGCCACTAGTACCTTTCTGAGAAGTCTAATTGAATGTGTGAGTCGTTTCATACTAGTGACTCATTTGATAACTATTGTTGTAAGAGATATAGGATTGGAAATCATGTGTTGATAATATCGAGCTTTTATTGCCTTTAAGGTCTAAGAATAAGGTTGAAAGTATTGGAGAATGAGGTAGGATGTTGCATTGAGTATGATTTGGTTGAAACTTGAATGAAGTAAAATTTAACTCGTATGGAATATGAGATTGTTAAGAGGAAGTCGTTTAGTCCTGTGATTTAATTATAAGGTTTTAAATGATTGTTGGTTCGTGTTAAGGGTTGTTCCTAGGCCATTGTCCAATGACGAGGATGCCCCGTGTCCAATAAATAAATTGAAGAAATCTTCTTCTAAATAGGGACCGATGGATATTCCAGGATATGTGGAACACCTAATGACTCTTGTAGATTAGTATTCATCTTGGTATCTCTTAAAAATCCATAACTTAACTGAGACATCAGTTGGTAGGATGAGTTCTTGGAATTGTATGACTTGGCAACACGTAATGTGTTACGGTACAATTTTGACTTGTTTGTGATTAATGAAAAGACTACCTTTGATTGCTAAATCCTACATATATTGATGTTATCTATCCTTTATTGCTTCATCCTAATGTTCGCATTAGTGATGCAACCGTTGAACAAGTACTCATCTCGATTTGAGTTGCGTTGTGAATTATTCTTTTTGAGTGCCATCGAGATCATGAACCTCATGATTATTTGGCTAAGCTCATTTCCTATTATATTGTAGTTAGTTCTTGGTGAACAACTTTTCATCACTCTTTTGCAGATCACTCATTGTTTTTATAAGATAAAACAGTATTCCTTGAGAAAAATTGAATTTTCATCACCATAAGGATTATTTAAAGTGAGATTTATAAATAATCGTTATCGAAATGAAGTTGTTTATAAAACATCTTGGAAAACTTAAATGTTTCCATGATAAAGAACATATCTGTAAATTCATTTTGAATTAAGCATGAATATATATTTTAAACATGATGACAAAGTTTTGACGAACTGAGTATTGAATCGTTAATCTTGAAATTGTATATAGTTGCGCGCCTACATACAATTTGGAAGGGACCATGCAAGACTGATTAGTAGTCACCATAAAATTGTTAATAAACATTACATTTTCCTTGAAGATTGTCAAAGATTAAAATTTTATGAGATCTGCAAGAAGTGCAAAAATAGGGACATAATGTTAGGGACACCTACATATGTGCCCATACCATTTATTCTTCTGAGTCGAATTTGCTCATCTGTGGAATTTGTCATATTTGACAATTGATATTCCCTTCTTGTCCAATTCTCTCGTAGTGAGATTCTTAGGAAAAGTATATGATTGCCGAGTGTTGATACCCGACTGGATGTATCGACGTTCCTATCATTTCTTATGATTTGATTTCATTTGAATGACCTGGGTAACGATCCGAGGAGCTTTCGAATGCGTACTCAAATTAGGAAAACATGGGATATATTCATATTCGTTAATGTTTTCGTTTGTATCTGATTTGAAATTCTCTCGCGTAGATTATGCGTTGACATTACTCTTTTGATGTTAGTTATGTCTCCAGATATCCTTGAATTTGTGAAGGATTATGAGTTATTATTAGTCTTTTGAGAAGTTCACATCTTATCAACGGTAACGAAACTGGAAAGTTGGTAGTGCCAGCAGAATGGATTGATTGATTATGACATGACGACATTGTCTTAATTGATAGGAACTCGAATAGAAGTCCCCTAAATGATAAGATGTTGATTATCAAAAGTGATCTAAATAATTCTTGATGGATGACCATATCCTGCATTTACACTTGAAATTATACCATGAATGGTTGTGAATTAGTCATAGATATTATAATCTAGAAAGAACTTAATATGAATTTATTAAAAGATGTTTCTGTTATCTGAAACTTTAGGAGGTATTTATTGGTGAATTACCTAGACTTTTTCCATTAAGGCAAGTTGAAATTGGTATTGATTATATTCCCGGTGCTGCACCTGTGGCTTGTGCACTGTACGTTAGCACCATCTGAATTAAAGGAATTACCGTACAACTGAGAGTGTTGTCGAAGAAGCTTTTATTCTATCAAGCTCGTCATCATGAAGAGCTATGGTGTTATTATTTCTTATATTTATTGATTACCGTGAACTAGGTAAATTGATGATTAAAAATCTATATCCACTACCCAAGATGATAGATTTGTTCTATCATTTACAAGGTTCTAGCGTATATTCAAGATTTGATCCTCGGCATGGTTATCATCAACTTCGCGTCCGCGAAAAAGATTATCTATTCCAATTACTACATCCAGAACTTGTAATGAACATTATGAGTTTCATGTGATATCGTTTGGATTGACTAATACACATGTAGCATCCATAAATTTGGTAAATCACGTGTGCAGGCTGTAATTTGATAAATTCATGCTTGTGATCACTAAGGACCATTTGTTTGTTTCTAAGAATAAGAATGAGTTAATAATTATTTATAAACTGCCCTAAATTGGCCGAGCAATGAAAACATGTACCTTGAATATTTAACATGTGATGAAAGACTTAATCCTTAACATTATTTGACCATGTGATTAATTGAAAATGGAATATATTGACTTTTCAAAGATTATAGCCATTTAAGACTTTGGGTTTTACCAAAAAGAAAGTGCAAATATGTTTTGACAAATATTTTATCAAAAGAATTTTTAAGGAATCATTCCCTTAAATCCAGAACATTTAACTAAACTCCTGTTTAGGGGTAAATGTTTGTGTATACCTCAAAACAACCAAAGAGGGATTGAGGAAACTGTTTAAACCAAGAGTTAAAACAACAATGTTTGCTTTTCAATTAAGAAATATTTTGACCAAAGTATAAACAAAGATTTTTCGAACATTTACGGATCTTATTAATTATTTTAATTATTTTCGATAAATCAACAAAAATCTTGTTAATTAAATTCAAATTTATTTTGAACATTTTTATAATTGGTCAAACTAAGATATTTAAAAATTTTTACGTTTACGTTTCATAAAAATTAAATATTTATTATTTAATTACTTGTAATATTTATCGACGCTTTAAACGTCGGATTAAGTAAAACTGATAAAAATGATAGTTGAGACGAAACTAAAACTTAGAAAATATGAAGAAAGAATTTCTGAGTAAATTGTAGACATGATAATTATTTCATCAGGAAAGATGAATGTAAATACTGACACATTATGTAAAAAGGATAAAGAATCAATTAGGATGTGTTCCTTAATAATGAATGTGCAAAATAAATTGCCGGACAATATAAAAATAAACGATGTTTGTAAAAAGGATAATATAAATAATAAAAAGGGGTTCGCGGCTAATGTGAGCCATTAGAATTGAGAAGCCGATGGCGTTAAATGTTTTATAGGCCGTTTGTGGTTGCCTAAATATGGAGATTTAGAGATTTAGTCATGTTGAAATCTCATAAGATTAAGTATTCTATTCATGCCATTTCTGATTTAATGTATCTTTATCTGAAGAAGTTGCACTGATGGCAAATTATGAAGGCAGACATCGCCTCATACATTAGTAAACGTCTAACTATTGCAAAGGTCATCATCTGAATTTGATTTGATTGGGTCATCGTCGACAGACTGACCAAATCGACTAATATCATTTCTGTTAATGATAGATTCTCGATGAAGAAATTGACTCTTTGTATTTAAAGGAGTTGTGTAAACATAGTGTGCCTGTATCGATCATCTCTATCAAGATCCTCGCTTCGCATCGAATCTCTAGAGATTTCCTCAGAAGTCGTTGGGAACGAACCTTGATGAGAGTACTGTTTACCACCCCAATCGAAGGGACGAGGTAAAGTAACGATACAAAACACTAGAAGTGTTGTTTTATGCTTGAATGATTGACCTTTGGTAATGAACCATATAATCGTTTTTACTTTGGAAAGATTATCATTGATAATTATCGTGTTAGGATCGAGATCGAATCTTGTGAGGATCTAAATTTGAGAGCATCTGTAAGCAGGAGTTGGGATGAAGACATCCGACATACACCCATTGTGAGTTGGATATGTCTTTTAGGTTTAAGGTTACCTATGATGACGAACCTAACCTTACAAAACACCCGACCCGCGAGACTTGAAATGATTGTTGAAATTAGGATCTGATTATTGACTGCCGGTAGTGGGCAGGGGGTTATGTGAATATGAAATGTAGATCTTGAAGTGCATGATGGGTAGCGAAGTTATGCCGAAAATTTTCGCCATGGAAAAGTGAATTGATGATCTGAAAGATCATGGGAAATAAGTCCCCGTTGTATGGGACCATTGAGATGATGTAAAAAGTTGGTTTGAAAGGCATATAAGCTGGATCTACCCTATGACTTCAAGGGCTGCGTAAATTATGATTCGTATATCTACTTGATAAAATGTCTATCAAGTGAAAATCTGTTTGTTTCTTAGTAAAGTTTGGATCGGCGAAAGTTGCATTCATCAAAAACCCGTGAACATCATGGATAGAGAAAGTAAGTCAACATTAAGCCTGATCTTATTCACCGTAGTTATGTTTGATGAAACTCGCGTATTGTAATGGATTACACTTTTGAGAAAAGACCGAATATGGAGGAAATACCCACATGGCTTTAACTCTATAAGAAGCGAGTAATACGATAAATTGATCTTCGAGGACAAAGATCCTGTTTAGGGGTAAATGTTGTGACAATCCGTCAATTTACAATCGATATTTTATTCTCAAGTATTATTTAAAAACATTATTTTAATGTTATATTATAAACTCACTCATTTTTTAGAAGAAATTTGGGTTTACGTCTTGAAGTAGCATCGACTACGCCTAAACCGGAGGATTCTACGTTACGTGCTTACGTTTACATACACCCTTTTTGGTGATAGTCCGACAGTTCCAGAAATAAATTTATTCTTGAATTTATTTTGGGAATTTAAATTTGTGTTGGTTCATAAACTCACAAATTTACGAGAAGAAATTAGAGCTTACGTGCATAATTTAACGTCCTTTACGACTAAACCGGAAACCCTAGGATTACGTATTTACGTTTTTGAACTCCGTTTTTGATGAGACAATTTTTATTAGATTCGTTTTGTGTCGTTGATTCATAATTTATAAAAACGTTTTTCCTAACACGACCCGAGGGCACGTAAATCAAGGAAACTAGAATCGAGGAATACCCATAAATTAATGGGGATGAGACAAGATAACTCTTGCCCCACCCCCTACATGTGGCATCCAAGAGTATACAATACACTTGAGGTGTGTCAACTTTACATGAGAAGACTAGGACACTTGTCCTAATCTTTACACCAAACCATATAACCTCAAAACAACTACCATAAACCACTAACTCATAATTTCTACATGCAAACACACAACTCTCTCTTGTTCTCTCTCTATGAACGTCCCATATACCCCCATAAACCACCATTTGATCAAAAATTCAACCATGAATCATGTGTTAAACTTGCAGAAGTTGAATACCCTTTGAAGATATGAAGATTAGAGGTGATCCTAACCTATGAAAAGGAGTTTTCATGGAGGTCTTTGGGCTGATTTTCAAGAAGGAGTTTAGGGCTGATTTCATGGAGGTGTTCATCCATTTTAAGAACCCAAGAAGTTTCCTTGCTGAAGTTGAAGATTTGATAACAAGAACCAAGTCTTGTTCATCAAAAACCTCATCTTTTCATCACTAATGGTGGTATAAAGATTGTTCTTCCTATCCTCTTGTTATTTTGATTATGTAATCTTGTAATTTCTTTATTTATGTATATGTATATGATGATGAATGATGATTAAAAATATTATGTGGGGATTTGGTGTTGATAGATTTGATAAACATGGTTAAAAATATGGAAAACCATAGGTATAATGGTTAAATTCTTGCTTAATGTGATGGCTGTATAAAAACAGTAAGTAACCAAATGTTAAACTGATAAAATGGTATAGTGGAATCAATATACAGTAAGTATTAGGTGTTATACACATGTGAGAGTTGGCCATACAATGGAATCATAAAAATGAGTGAGATATGATCAAAACAAGTTTAGAGTGCAAATCTTCCTACACTGTTTTGGACGAATTTATTAAAATATTTAGAGGTTGTTTCATCAGTAGCTATAAAGGAATAAAATGAAGCACATATCATGTAGTTTCTGTGATAAAAATTTGAGGTCCTATCTCTATATATAACTCTAGATATGGACATTTTAGTGGATTGAAAATTTAGGACAGATATGATAAAATAAATAGTATATAATATAAGCACTCAAAATTTTGTATTTATAAAATATACGTATATAAAACCCACTAGTTGATAATAATTATAAATAAAGAGGTATATATATATATTGATATTAAAATAGGACATGTTATATAAATTACAAGTATAAATGTTTTTCCAAGTTATAAAACTCTATACTAAGTTTACGTCTTTTCGGCTAAAATCGAAAGATTAACGTTTTTGTCAGATAAAACTTAGACGGTCGGACCCGTCTAATGTAAACTTTTATAAACTCACATACTGATATATGAACTTATATAACAAGTAAAAACCGATAAATCCCGAACTATATAACATACGAACATTAACGGGCTAAGTTAGCATTAGTGGACTATTAATCCAACTAAATGGGCCAAACACTTATAAATTTACTTATTGGGCTTAACCCACTTGGGGCCAACATGAAAAGTATAATACTGATAATAAAGGTGTAAAATGGACTAATATAAAGTATTGGGCTTGTAATAGGCTTATTGGGCCTAAAACATGTAAATAAGTAAAACTAGTAAAACTAGTATAAAAATGTTACCAACACATGAACACTATAATGAATGAGTAAAAATGTATAATCCCACTTGATCATCATCCTATTTATAACATCATCATATGTATACATAATTGTTATTTTTATAAAGTCATTGGACAAGAGTCTAAGACGAGTATTATTTGTCTAGGTTTCCGTGATTGAAGCACGTACCGTACATCCGAATTGCCGATAACCCGCTTTCCCACATCAACGTGAGTTCATAGCCTCGCACTCTTTTAAATATTTTTATGAAATGTTTTATAAACCCGCGAGGGATATAACATGTTAGTTTTGATAAAATAGGACACCATTTGTCCCGATTGTTTGTTTATTGATTTGGACCCGAATGATTGTATGACCCAATGAATGATATATGACCCGAAGTATGAAATGAAATGGATTATTAAAGTTAGGTTATATCACTAAAAGTCCCATTAGCATGAATTGTGAACTACCGGGATTTGGTAGAAGCTTATGCATATAATAGTACTATTTGGGGACGATCACCCCAGTTCGCGCCTTGACGGTTGATCCCCGTCGTGCCACATTGATTGGTAAGCGAATTTATGTATGAGAAGATTTCCATAGTGTGATTATTGTGACGACACGCTAACTTAGATGGGCACATTGAGTTTTGGGTTAGCTACCCGTTGTTTGTTATAGTAAGGTAACAATGTCATGCGGCTTATAATAATCCAAATAACGAAATACTGCTTTATGCATTGAATTACGATATATTGACTGACTAGCAATACGGGGACTTATTATTGATATTATGTTCGTGTTTTGGTTTTATATAACCATATCCATATAACGGTTTTTATTTAACTTTATACAACGTTATAAAACGTATTGTGTGATGTTTTTACGACTTTGGTTCGTATAATGATTTTGAAGGCAAAAGCCTATATTATGATTTTTGATAAGGATTTGTATAAAATGAATTTGGCTATTTTATGGCCTATTACAATGATTTGTACAAAATGATTTTCGGTAATAATTATATACCGACGATATATTAATGGTTTTATTAAACTCTATGAATTCACTCGACGTTATCGCTGACCTTTTCTTTTAACATGTTTTATCTCAGGTACTTGAAGGTAATTCTCGGGAAGACGACAAGAATTTATGGCCCGCACTTAAATAACAATTTCCATTTAAATATTTTGTAAAACCTGTATGAAATACAATGACTTGGGACCTATGTAAATTTGATATTTATGAATGGAAATGCTTTATTATTAAGCGACGCGATTTTTAAGCGTTGTCTATGATGTGAGTAATGTGCTATCCCGTAACACCAACGAGTCTTCCGCTGTATTAAATTGTGTAAATTTGGGGGTGTTACACAATCCATATAATCATTTGTAATTGCTTTTGTCGTGTCTAAACGTAATCATTTTTCTCGTTTTTCGTATAAAATTTAAATTTTTAGTGTTATTTTAAGTTTTAATAAAGAAAATAAGTGCTTTTGACACAAATGTAGGCTTTCCGTTGGTGAAAATAAAAATAGTTTTTGACTCAACTCGGTTTTTACCTTAGCTTTTTCCTTAACGCGTTTGAATCATGTTTTGCTAGGGTTTTATATAGGGAACTTAAAAACGCGAAAGTCTTAACTCATACGCGTTTAAGAACGAGAACTTTTCGCAAGTTCCTATAATTGATCCTAGAAAGTCGTTTATCAAGGGAACTTTAAAACGCAAATTCTAAAACTTGAAAAAGTATAAGAAGATGCAAGATCCTATAGATGACTTCAAAACCCAAAACTTTGATTTAATAGGCTATGTATCCATTGATTTCACATTTTTGAAATTTTACAATATGGAGAACAAGAGATGATATAGTTTAATCATAAGTTTGTAAGGTTAATTCTTCCTTGTATAAGTATTTTTGTGTTTGATTTAATCTCCTCGTATTTATTTTTCACGCTTGAATAATAATTGCTTAATAAATGAAGTTTTTAGCGGTTTAGGCTTGATATCTTAACTCGTAACTCCTTCTTTTTCTTCCCTTGTAATTAAAGTGAGAACACATTCAGGGTGTCAGCGTCATGGACTTTTGATCATGGGATTGCGGAAATTTGGCTTACTATAAATATCATAATAATAAGAAGAATAAATAAAAACATGTTCTCTATGAGCCTTCGGGTGGGAGTCATGTAGCACTAACCTTGTCATTAGAGCCTTAGGGTGTATGGCATGGGGACGTGTTTAATAAAAATTGCTTCATCATCATGAGCCATAAGGTGGGATGGTGAATGTCAATTCCCTTATTTTTGTCCAAGGAGCCATCGGGTGTGGATTTTAAATAAGGAGCACAATTGCATCTTAAAGAGCCACACGGTGATATGATGTAGTTGTTGCTAACTCCATTAATAAGTCATAATTTACTTTGGAGGTTTTATTGTTGCTTTTAAGTAGTCCTATTAGCCAAATTTCGGATCCGGGGATTTATCCCTCAAATCGTGTAAAGTTATCCTTGATGTGGGCTTTCTTTAGTGACAACGGTTTATGAAGTCGAGGTTAGGTTTTGTGTGTTGAGTTTACACCGTTTTTGCCTTATTTTTTGGATTAATAAATATCAAATAAAGTCAAATGATCCTTTGGGTGATTGACAAATAAAATCTAGAGATACAATTAGGAATAAAAGGAGATTGAGTTTAACACAAATTACTTGTACGAGTTGTTTTAATTTTGGGGCTTATGATTGACAATGATGTTGTTTTTAAACTTGGCATGGAAAAGTGAAAAGTCGAGGACGATGGATCTATTTGAGTTTTATGATCCTAAAAGTTATTTTTATAATAATGAAAGCAATACATTATGTCTTTGCAAAATAAAATGTCAAAAGTTGAATAAAAGTGTAGTTAGTGTTTTATTTTATCATTACGAGAGGACACGACAATCGCTTAGCAAGGGGAGTTTGATATGAGTGAATTTACTCATATCATTTATATCATTAAATGAGCTTAATATGCATAAATCATATGATTATTGTTTTGTTCATTTCATGTGTGTAGGTACCAAGTTCACAAAAACGGCAAAACCGACACAAGAATGAAGACATTTCGAGAGCCAAAAGTCAAGGATCGTTTTTATTCGAAGATTTAGTTTTCTCAAAGTTATTGGGCCTTTATGGGACCCACATTTTGTTAATGGTCCTAGAAGCCCAATAAAATAGCTACATTTGATAATTTATTTTGGAAAGCCCAAATAAAAGCCAACTTTATTTGTAACGGATGAAGTATACAAATTAAGAGCCCAAAAAGCCCATCCACAATGGAAAATATGAGATGTTTGGAGTAGTATCTTCATTTGAGAAATAAATATTGGGTCCAAGCCCATATACCAAGTTATAGTCGGTGTATTTAACTTGTGAGTCAACATTGGATGGTCAAAACAAGCAGATAAATAAAAAAGAAAGAAAACGCGTCTGTCAAGAGAAGAATGGGGAAAAACAAACGCAGGTCAAGAACCCTAGAAAAAGGGGGTTTCAATTAAATCATCGATTGGAGGTCACGCGCCTGATTCAGAGAAAATAGTGAAAGTTTAGAGCGTGTTTAGCATGAAGATTCAAGTACAAGGCTATGACGTGGCTCTTTGAGGTGTCTTAGCTCCACTCCTATTGGTTGATTCCATGCCTTCTGACCAAGAACCAATGATTTCTTGCCAACTCAGCAGCAAACTAGCACACTCCTTGCCACTCTGGCAATCCATGTGAAGATGGGTGCTATTATAACCGCAGGATCAAAATTAAGAAGAAAGAGAGTAAAGAGATTCTTAATCAACGGTTAGAGATCATCTTCATCACCTCACCTCCAACCCCCTCGTTAGCCTATATAAACCCTCTCATTTCCATGTAAAATTATCCCTTTCTTTTTTAGAGTTATAATGTCAATTTGTAGTTAGGATTTGTAGTTTTAATCTTTACAAATATTGTAATATTGATTTGGGTTAATAAAATCTATTTTCATTTTTATAATTTTCTTGCCTCGCGTTTTTTTACTCTACTGCTATAAATTTACTCGCATCCTCTATTCCTACATATTGATATTATAAGTGTGATTATTCAATTAAGCTCAAACCATAGCTTAATGTGGAATTATGGAAAAGAAACAGTGATAAATATTTATTCTAAGTGAATAAAAAAAATAAAACCTTAAGCTGTGTGGAAACCTTGGTTTCCGGATCTTTTAAGCTACTAGGAATGATCATTGTTCATATGATTAACATAATCAAAGCGGAATTAGAAAAACAATCATTAACAAGGTGTTTAGGCACGAAACATGAATTAAAACACATGGATTGCTAATTATATTAATAATCAACAATCACTAGACGTGTATACATTGAATCCCACGTCTAGTCGACACACACTTTAGGTTTTACATTGTGAATGAATTGAATGAATAAAACCTATGACCCTTGGTTCCTTTTATAGTGTAAGGATTAGGGTTTACAAGAGATAATGATGAATAAACAAGTAAATCTTCTATTTAAATAAACTTATGCAGAATATCTTTTGCATGTTTATCTAAATAGAAGCTTCCATTAGCTTCTTTGTCTACGTTTTGTCAATGCTTGAATTGCATGTGACAATGATTGAGCCATCAACGCCTAATTAACTCTTGTCAACGCCCAAAATAGTCTTGACAACGCTTAGACAATAAATTTACGTTTTCTTCATTTTTGAGTTTCTGCTACATCAACTTTTTGACCCAACAATCTTCCCCTAGTTGATAGTGGCAAAACTCTATGTGTATCTCTTGTAAGTTGTACATGATCTTCAAATTGCTTCCCCTCAAGTGTAGCATGTATTTCTTCCCCTTTTTGTCACATCAACAAGGAAGTAAACAATGTTGCAATCTTTGAAGATTCTCCCAATGTAGGCTCTGTGTAATGATCTTGAAGAAAAATAAATAAAGTATTCTTGATGTAGAAGTAGAATAACCCAACCTTGTATTCCATGTCTTGTTTTATCCATGTGATGAAGAACTTATACCAGGCAAATTATAAGTAGACCTCAATCCCTTGTCAATATTCTCATCCTTTGTGAGACACTGAGCACGATTATGTAACTCCTTCAAGTGTTATGACAAGTCTTCATCACCAATCATGTAAAGCACGAACAAGTTACCTTTAAAGTCTATGGCACTTTAAGATATGATAGAACACAAACTCACGAAAATCTTCTTCAATCATCAAACTTACCATAAGAACTGTTCCCCTTAAGTTAACACCTCTTCATGACAAAACTTATTCTTCATATCATATGTAAAAGTTTTTGGATGGATAACTCTTTTACAAGGCTACCTCGATTACATAATCAAATCCAATAAATTACCTCACGAATTGTTGTCAACTCGCATTAAAACCATTAATCCCTTTCAAAATATCCGAGCCATAAATATCATCATGATATTCTAAATTAAAACGGAGATTCCATGTACCTTTGTGTGTAAAATACTCCTTTTTGTGTGCTAAAACGTACCAATTTTCTCAAACAGCAGCAAACCTTGTGTTGTCCAAGATCCTTCTCTATCCAATATATCTGGAATGTGTATTGTCACATATCGGACAATACCTAACAGCGTTTGAAAAACCATATCTCGGACGACACTGTCAACGCTGTCAGCGTTGACTTATTCTGTCAGCGTCCAAATTCCAAACGTCAGCGCCAACCATAAACCTTGTCAGCGTCCATTCTTGTCAGCGTCAATCCATACTCTGTCAGCGTTCCTTTGTTAACTTCGCATGTAAACTGGTCTCTCATTGATCCTTTGTTGAAAGCTTCACGTGGATATATGCATCACTCGTCTTTTGGCTGCTTCTTTGTGTAACCACACATGATCACAACACTTCTTATTAGAAGTCACAAATACAAAGAATGAAAATCTTACTATTCTGAAGTCAACAGTGTTACCCCACATCCTTTCTTAAGAGAATATACATTCGTGTGAATGCACTTGTTTTCCTCCAATAAGAAACGAACGGCTTTTATATATAGATTCAGCCCCCACGTGAGTAACCATGGATAAGCATGTAGATGATTCGAATTTTAGATAACGAATATTAGGGTTTTGACCGTGTGAGCGCAGTAACTTTGTTCCACCAATTAGCAGCTTAGAATCATGTGAATATAAGAGTTCAACCAATCAGATGCACCATGTGAACACAAAGTTCCTTGATCGTGTGAACAGCAGCATGTTTCCACCAATAGAAATTAAACGTCTTTGCTGATTTTCCCTTTGCGTCCACATCATAGTACTTTATCAAACATTCGCTTCACCAATAGCACAACAATTCTCCTATTTAACCAGCAAGAACATACGAGCAATAGTAGTCTTCTTTTATTTTCTTTGTGCCACGATCTCCTTGCCCACGTGAGTAATAAAAACAGCATAACAACAGCTTTTGCAAGCAAACCAACATGTCACGATCTTCATTTTCTGTTTAAATATCGATCTAGGGTTTATAGCGTTATTTATTGAAGCCCTAACTTAGGGTTTGTAAATAAACCTAGCTCGATTTTTCCATCATAACAGCCACAACTCTCGTAATATTCTGCTCTTTATGGTGATCTAGGGTTTGAAGAAACCTTAGTTCATGATTTCATGTGAAAGCAAAACATTAATACCTTTAAACAGCAACCTTCGACCTTGAATAACTTTTTCATTAGAGCTCAGATCGAAAATCCCTTCGGTGAGATTCTAGACACAAGTGCCAAGAATCTACAGTCCAAAAATCACGAAGATCCAACGGTTAACGAAGGAGAGATCGTGTTTTGAACATGGCTGTTCACAGAAAACTGCATATACTCACTGCTGACTTTGACGCTTAATAACTTTTGCTTGGGGATAAAACTCGACAATCCCTCCGGTGGATGTTTAGAACACACATATAAAATTTCGTGACGATCCAATGGTTCAATCAAAAGTTATGACCTTCTGAATACTGCTGCGCACACAAAAACGTCCAGAAAAACTCTATACGAATTTTTCTTCTTCTTCATGAAACACGAACACCTTGTTGGTCCTAGCATCACGAGCCACGAGGCTCTGATACCAATTGTGGAAACCTTGGTTTCCGGATCTTTTAAGCTACTAGGAATGATCATTGTTCATATGATTAACATAATCAAAGCGGAATTAGAACAACAATCATTAACAAGGTGTTTAGGCACGAAACATGAATTAAAACACATGGATTGCTAATTATATTAATAATCAACAATCACTAGACGTGTATACATTGAATCCCACGTCTAGTCGACACACACTTTAGGTTTACATTGTGAATGAATTGAATGAATAAAACCTTTGACCCTTGGTTCCTTTTATAGTGTAAGGATTAGGGTTTACAAGAGATAATGATGAATAAACAAGTAAATCTTCTATTTAAATAAACTTATGCAGAATATCTTTTGCATGTTTATCTAAATAGAAGCTTCCATTAGCTTCTTTGTCTACGTTTTGTCAATGCTTGAATTGCATGTGACAATGCTTGAGCCATCAACGGCTAATTAACTCTTGTCAACGCCCAAAATAGTCTTGACAACGCTTAGACAATAACTTCACGTTTTCTTCATGTCTGGATTAGTGACAGGCATATAGTTTAAAGCTGTGATACCAATCCTCCCCTAAACTTGATATCCACTCTTATGATCAAGTTTCTGAATAAGCATTAAGAACTTGGAGGAGTCTGACAAACCTTCTCATATTGGTAATGAATAAATCTGATCAAATTCTTTGCCACGTCACTTGAATAATCTATCTCCAGCTGAGTGTCCTTCATCTTTTCCAAAACAGCCTTGGATATGAAATACTGAGCATCCACAAGTAGATACTCAACAAACTTTGTAGAACTCAAATGATATACACCAGCAGCTGAATATAACCTCCATTGAAGACCACTGAGGTCATCTTCAAGATCCTTCCATATTTCAGGATCTTCCTCATTTGTCCCACACATTCTTTTGAATGTGGTCCAAAGTTTTATTCCATTAGCTGAAGTTGGTGCTTCAGCCTCATACTTGGTCTCTAGTAACCTCCAAAGGTCCACCAAGTCTTCTCTATCACAACTTGCAAATAAAGATATGAGAGTGGTAAAAGTGTGTACCTCCTTGCCAAATCTGCCAATCTTCCAGAATCCACATTCATCCTCATCATAACTCACAATTGGATTCCTGGAATCTAATGGTAACACCTGCACCATATCTGAAGCTTCTAATGGGGAGAGTTTGAGGCTCTTTCTTATAACTGCTTCACTTGGATATAGTGGATCCATATCTTTTAGAAACTCAAGTTTAAATCCCTTCTTCACTGGCCTGGGAACTATCATAGCTTTCTTGATTTCCATTTCTTCTGCAAGTTGTTCCTTTCTTTCATCTGAAAGAAGTCTGAGAGTGTTTGCTTCCTGCACTCTCACCCAAATATGATAAGCCCTATGTTCCAACTCATCAAATGTCAAAGCCTTCAACTTCTGATGTGTCCATCCAACTCCATGACATCTGAGCAACATAAAGTAGAGCTCTCTTCTATCCCTTTTCAATTCTGAGAGAATATTGCTTGCCTTGTGCTTCAAGATCACCTTACAATCTTTCTGAACTCTAAGAAGAAGCTCCAAACCCCATATTTGATCTGAAATGGTCAAGTCTGGATTATCCATGCAGCTTTCTTCCCAAGAATTGTACATTTGAACCACTTCTGGCATGTCAAAGTCAACCTGCAATTTTAAATCTCTCAACTTTTCCCTAGCAAGCTCATCACCATACTCAAACCTTTCTGGTTCTATAATCATCACACTTGAGTCTGAGCTAGCTCCATCACTTTCTTCTTCAGAAGTCACAACAAATGGTGACTTTTCCTTTTCACCTTGTTCCATCATTTGTTCAGCCAATCTTCTATCAAATTCAACTTGGGCTGCATCCTTTGGAACAATTTCTTCTACCAATTTACCCTTACCCTTATCTGATGGTGCAATGGTTGGTAAGGTAGATGGTAATACCTGAGTGGAAACTTCCTTGATGATAGATGATGACTGGAATACATCACCTTCATGTGCAGGTCTGTCAACGCCCAAATTTCCTCTATCAGCGCCCAAAATACTTCTATCAGCGTCCAAATTTGTCTTGTCAACGCTCAAATATTTTCCCTCAGCGCCTTGTGTAACCTCTCTCAACATAGCTGTAAATGATAAATTTAGATTGGTTGGAGAGATTAAGGACGTATCAAAACCTGTTTGTTCCTTCAAAGTTGTAAGGGCTTCAGCAACATCCATTGATTGACCATCTTGGCTGCCCTTATCACTCAGATTTCTTTGATCTTCCTCCCCTTTGGAAGACTCCTCCAGACCCCTCCTAGCATGATCACTCTCCAAAACAACAATCCTCTCCCTCAATTGCTTGAGTTCAAGGCCTTGTGAGCTGACAATTTGTACTAAGTCTGCATTTTGCTTTTGCAAGCTAATACAGTCTGCCGTCAATTCCAAAATAGTCATTGGTTCCAGTCTGCCCTCTTCTGAAATGGGAATTTGACCTCCCAAGTCAGATTCATTGGGCATGGATGAGGACTTAATGATGGTGGGACTGACTTGGCCAGCATCTAAGCTATAACCAATAGTCCCAGCCTCATCCAGGTCACCAACCACACTTGTGGTGGTGGTTCTCTCTGCTTCATGGCTAGGAACACCAGAGGAGAACACTCCAGTAGTCCTTTGGCGTTTTATCAACCTATATTCAGGTGGTGTGGAAGATGGTGTGGAAGAATGGGTAGATGTAGGTTGGTTAAGGGGTGTTTAGGATTGTGATGGTTGTGTATCAGCGTTGGAAATAGGCACATCAACGCCAACATTTGATGTGTCAGCGTCAAAGGGTTCTTTGTCAATTTGCATTTGTTCAGGTGAGGGTAAAGGTTCAGGAATGGGTTCAAATTGTGGTTGAGGTTCAATTTGAGGTTGGGGGTCTGGTTGGGGTTGTGCTGCTGCAATAACAGCAAGCATGGCTGGGGTTAAAGGTAAGTCTCTATGAGGTGGTGAATTCATCTTTGTAAAAATAGCTTTCTTTTGTTCAGGGATTTTATAAAAATCATTGTGATCCCTTGAACAATAACCTTGATCATCAAAAATCATTTGCAGAAAACGGGGATAAGCTAAATTCATTTTTGTCCCCTTGTTTTTACACATCCCTTCAAAAATCATTTTAGAATAGTTATATTTTTGCCCTGTTGCAATGCACACAATAGCACTGGCAATGGATCTATTGATCTCATTGTGTGCAGTACATTTGGGACTCAAACATTGAAGGATGATGTGGATGAGGTACTTCCAGACTGGGGGAAATTCCTGCTTATGATACTTGTTTAGAGTACCTTCATCAGGAAAAGGATATCCCAAAGCCCTAAGCCCTTGTTCTATTTCATTGATGGGAAGGATGGCTACACCATCAACATCATCAAGATGCAAGGCCTGGTGTACCAAGGCCTCAATAACCACCCAAGACCTCCCATGAACAATAGAAGTTAATGTGGTCACTCCATTAACTGTTGAGGAACTGACAGTGTTCCAAAACTGCTTAATGTGTGTGACTGGAATGAGTGGTGCATGAGAAAGAGCATACCTTAATGGGGATGCGTTCAAATACGCCACCATTTGTGTGTATTGAGGAAACAGATCATTATCAGCAACAAGATAAGCAATCATGTTGTGTTGTGACTTGAACCCCAATTCCAATTCTTCTGAGTTAAACTTTGGTGCCATTGATGAAAGCTGTTAATTTTAAGTGTAGAAGATGAAGTTGATAAGAGAAAAGTGTTAGACAAGAATTATAGATACCCTGTTTAAAAATAGGAGCCAAATTTATAGGAGAGAAAGAATGCATGTGATTGGCCCAAAAATAGGCAAAGATTTTCAAAAACTAATCATGAAAATATTAAAAAAGTTATAAGTTATCTCATGCATTTAATGAAAGTAACAACTCCTAAAATTACGGCTTGAAAATATGTCAAAAAGTAACAACTGGGTAGGCCCCATTGAGTGTCAACGGTCAAAAATAACCTATCAACGCCCAACGGCTATAATCTTGTCAACTTTCGCCTAAAGCCATGTCAGCGTCCAATTTGGTCACAACAACGCTTGGAAAAATCTTGTCAGCGTCCAAAAAGAAAATTGTTTTAAAAAGTGAAAAATGACCTTAACAAGTAATTTATCCTAGAGAAGATAACCTAAAGCTGATAATTATTATAGGGCGGCAAGCACTGTCCAGTTATGCACACTTGCATAAGCAAGATAGACATAACAGTCCTCTAGTGTCCCTTGCTAACCAAAATTCTTAACAACAAAGTTACCTTATAAAATCCTTGTTACTCCCAGGTAAATCCCGTATCAAAATCATTCCCAAGTCTCCAAACAGACCACAACCAATTCTAGGCCAAAAATGTCTTGGCAGCATGCAAAGTTGATATACTATGCATGCTACAGTGCCTCGTGGTTTAGTAAAACTAACCCATACTCACCTGTGGACACAATCTAGAATTGTGATAAGAGTATCATATGGATACCCAAAACATCCTAAAGGTTCCTAAAACCTCCCCTTAAACTATGATAAAAAGTTTGCTAAAATCATGCATGAACATAAAAAATTTATGTCAAGATAGGAATGAAACATTCCAACCATCATCCATAAATAAAAACTTGTCCAAATGCTTCTCCATTGATCCATAAGCAACTCTGTATCCAATGGTATACTGCTAACACCATCTGCAAATTTAGATTGAAAACCACAAAACTAACATTGTTGCTGACAACGCCCCGATAACACATAACAGCGTTGAGGGAAGCTTTGTCAGCGTGAGACAATTATATTGCTGACAACATTGCAAAAACACTTATCAGTGTTCAAACAACCTTTGTCAGTGTTAGAAAAATATAGTGGAAAATCTAAATCATCAATAAGACCAATAATAATAATGCATCATCCTGTACATACTTTTACAAAAAGAATCCAAAACACATATTAAGTGAGATTAACCATTCCAATACTTGTTACCAAGTATTGAAATCTTCCAGCATCAAAAGGTTTAGTTAATAAATCTGACACATTTTCCTCAGTGTCAACCCTATCTGGTTTTATTAAACCTTTCTCAAAGCAATCTCTTATAAAATGGTGTCTAATTTCTATGTGTTTAGTTTTAGAATGATGTACAGGATTCTTAATGATGCATAAAGTACTATTATTGTCAACAAATATCTTAGTATGCATGAAATTATACCCATAGTCCAACAGCTGGTTCTGAATCCACAACACTTGACCACAACATGCTGCTGCAGCCACATACTCTGCTTCAGTTGTAGAATTAGCCACCACTGTTTGTTTCTTGCATTGCCAAGATATTAACCTGCTCCCAAGAAACTGACATCCACCAGTTGTGGATTTCCTATCAAACTTATCACCTCCATAATCACTATCTGAATATGCAATCAGCTCCAATGGTGAATCCTTTGGGTACCACAAACCAAGATTAGGATAGCATCTTAGGTACTTAAAGATCCTCTTCACAGCATAAAGGTGACATTCTTTGGGAGTCACTTGATGGCGTGCACAAGCACACACAGCAAACATAATGTCAGGTCTGGAGGCAGTAAGATACATCAAGGATCCAATCATGGATCTATAATGCCTGACATCAACATCTTTCCCATCTCCAATCTTTCCCCAAGGGTGTTCTCTATCCATAGGAGTAGTAGCCCTATTTTCATGTGGAGAAAAGCCAAACTTCTTCAAGATTTCAGCAACATATTTGTCCTGGGAGATGAAGATACCATCCTCTTTCTGCTGAACTTGTAAACCAAGAAAGAAGTTCATCTCCCCCATAGCACTCATCTTGAATTTGTCTGTCATGAGCTTGGAGAAATCCTCACTCATCTTTGGATCAGTAGACCCAAAAATGATATCATCAACATAGACCTGCACAAGCAACACATCCTTGCCTTTCTTCTTTGTAAACAGTGTCTGATCTATGGTGCCCCTCTTGAATCCATTGTCCACCAAATAGGTAGACAAAGTACCATACCATGCTCTAGGGGCTTGATGAAGGCCATACATAGCCTTTTTGACTCTATACACTTTATCTGGATGCTCTGGATCCTCAAAACCAGGAGGTTGCATGACATATACTTCCTCAACAATGGTGCCATACAAGAAAGCACTCTTGACATCCATTTGATAGACTGTGAAGCCCATGCAGGAAGCATAGGCTAGAAAAATCCTAATAGCTTCAATCCTTGCAACTGGTGCAAAGACCTCCTCATAGTCTATCCCCTTTTCTTGTGTATAACCTTGAGCCACTAGCCTTGCCTTGTTTCTGACCACAATACCTCTTTCATCTCTTTTGCTCCTTAGAACCCATCTTGTCCCAATAGGTCTGACATATCTAGGACAATCAACCAGCTCCCAAACATCCTGAATTGCAAATTGGTGAAGCTCATCCTGCATTGCTTCCACCCAACTTGGTTCTTTGAGAGCATCAAATATCTTCTTGGGTTCTTCTTGTGACAGAAAACATGCAAACAAACATGCTTGCACAAGAGGGGTATTAACCTTCTTGTGTATATTGGCAATAAATCCACCAAGACCTTGATGGGATCTTCTTGTCTGAACTGGAGTCATAATATCACCAATGATCTGAGATGTGGGGTGATTCTTCATTGTTGAGGTGAGAACCCCTCCTTCAAAAAGTCTGGTGTCCTCAACTTCACGCTCCATGTTGCCAATATCTTCTTCATCAGACTCTCTTTGATCAACAGGAATCTCTTCATGAACATTAGAAGGTTCTCCTTGTTCAAAAGTGGAAGAGAAAAGATGTGCAAAGGTGTTGTCAATGTTTGAACCTTGTTTGTCAGCGTTTGGGCTAACAACGCTTGAACTGTTGTTGTCAACGTCTGAGTCATCAACGTCTGAATTGGTCTTGTCAGCGCTAGATTTGCCTTTGTCAGCGCCTGAAGAACCATGCATGTTTGTATTTGGTGGTATTTGGAGACCACCATTATCTTGTCCAGCAGCAGCAGCAGCAGCAAAAGCATCTGTCCAAATGGGGATTGTGACATATTCAAATGTAGGAGATGCCTTTTCTGCTTGTGATCCAACCCTCTCATTAACCTGTGTACCTGAAACATCAACAACTTGTTCCTCCACAACATTTGAAGTTACCTTCACAATGTCTGGATTAGTGACAGGCATATAGTTTAAAGTTCTAGATAAGGGTTCCAAATCAAACAACCAATTAGGACCACTTGTTGATCTAAGTTTGTGTTCGATTATACACAACCAATTAGCTCTGATACCACTTGTTGATCCCAAACTTAGATCGATTAGCTTTGTGTATACGAGATTAGATCAAGTATAGCACGTTGAGAAACCTTTGTATATGCTTTGTGAATCTAAGTGTTATGCGGAATTTAACACTTAAACAAGAACACACAAGGTATAAACAAACTTTCACTTTGATTATCAATGTCGAACTTGCTTACAATGAAAGATGTTTATGAACGAATACTTATGTAAAACTTGATATTAAACATTAACCTAAAGGCCTTCTTTTATAGACTAAGAAGCCTTGTACAATAAGCTACGTATCAACTATTCTAGGTAAAGATAAACATAGAAAATACATTGTCGTTTCTATCCTTACTAGAAGTATTCTAGAATATAATAAACGTGTAGCTTATATCTTCCATCAGTGCTTGTCTTCAATCTGTCAACGCTTGACTTTAACTTGTCAACGCTTGAGCTGTCAGCGCTTGCTTTGTTCCTGTCAACGCTTGTTTTGTTCTTGTCAGCGCTTAAGTGATCTGGCCTTAATTTATTCCCAACAAGCTGTTGATTCGGTAAGTAGTATGTGAGACCCCCAGAATCTGACATGGAACAACTAGGCAACGAGGGGGTAACACGTCATAGTACAAGAAACAATGAATTACAGTTCATACAAAGCTGACGAAATAAAAACATGTACATTACATCATAAAAGTTCAGAGTTTTTAAACATAGGTCCCAGAGTTTTAGAAGCGGAAAATTATATTATTTCGTCTTGATTTATAACATAAAGTTGCCCAAAAGATAAAATAAACTCCTGAAAGATTTTACTAAAAACAGTCTCATAAAAGAATCATAGAAATCTCCAAGCTGTGAATATCCCGCGGGCTCCCATCCAAGCAAAGCTAAGTAATAATACCTGAGATTAAACAAGTAAAATCGTCAACACAAAGTTGAGTGATATTCATAGGTTTAGCAATAAGGATGTGGAACACAAGCATTCGTTTATAAAACAAGTAATTGCGAAAATAGCTATGTACATTAACCATAGTCCGAAACGGTTATTATTGATGTTTAGTTCATGAACCGAATCTTAACTCAGTGTATGTTCCTCTAGGGAGTATTCAGCCTAAATACTCAAGTATAAACGAATATTAGTGCGTCAAGGTAATCGGGACGGGGATAGTCAATCCCGATGAATCCACCCACAACATTCGCGCTTCGCCCAATGCACCAGGACAATTAACGGTTCATGATCAGGAGAGGAAACTTAAGGCTAGACTAAAAGCAATAGTAATATTCAAAACCTGAAAATCAAACATGTTTAGGATAGCATACAAGTTCTGGATAACATACAGTTTTAAATGGTTGTGTTCCACCATGTAAAATCTCAACCCGTGTTTAGAAACCATGTATAAGTAAAAAGGGGCTATGAACTCACCTTAGCCACGAGGTAAGTCAATCTCGGTACTCAGCAACTGAGTAGAAACAATGGTAGTGAGACGATCACCGATGATATGGATGCCCGGGGAAACACGAAAACCGCAACCTATCAAAATAAGGCGCGCGTTATGACTCGAACTCAAATATCGATATGTACCAAATATAATATGACTCAAATGTTTTCACGGTATTCATGTTTCAAAACCATTGACACAAACCAAAAGAATCCATACTAACACATTTATCCAACACTACACGATTAAACACTTGTATACTCGAAATTGACCCGTCAATAGACGCCAAGTCAACGCAAGTCAAACTATCTTTAAACCTTACTCGGACCAGTAGCTAAGTCATTTATATCATGACGAAGCACTTGAATAAGTCACCATGTCCGATAAAGAATACTCAAACTCACGCAGCACAAACATTGCACTATGTGTCCAAAAATAAAATCAGCAAGTACACTCCAAATGTACACACCGATCTACCCTATCTAGACTTGTCCGTTTTAGATAAAAATTGGTGTCAAGGTCACTTATAACCTGTATAAGAACTCACCAAAATTTGAGCCAAACTTCACACTTTAAACCCTTCAGCTCGACACTTTACTCGACTCAAAATTTGGGACATATTTGTATACTTGTTTTGTAAAACCGTTTGGACAACTTTAAAAGTACTAATTCGAAAATCCGTCTTTTGAAACCACTACTAGACTCATCAAACCAAGTTTGTAAACTTTGAAAATCAGTAGTTACATTTATCTAACCAAGCCTAAAGTCCCCGAGAGTCGACCTAAAATCAGCTTCAATTTCGGATTGTGCCGACTTGCGTCTCTCGGTACACGAATACTAAAACTAGCATAACTTTTGACTCGTAAAGAATTAGAAGCTCTATCTTATACCAGAATGAGCGTCTCGTAAAACTCTACAATAAAATCAAATAATCTTGGCCTTTCTCAGACCTTAAACCCACGAACAATCTGTTATATGTTGCTTTCCCAAAATACCCTTTTAGAAAACAAGTCAAATCAATTTTCCAAGCAAAACCACTCATTCCTATACCTATAGAATCGTCATACTAGCATACCCATCAACCAAACACTCTTAATAACACTTGTATGAAAAATCTAACAAAAATCAAAGATTAAAAGTAAGACTTTTTATGATCAAAACAAGATAATCTTACCAAAAACAATACATGCAAGATAATTTAAACATAATCCAACCATAAATCACAAAGTTATAAAGACCTTGATGCATGTGGAAGATTTTTACATGTTTAGATTCACCATAAAATTCTAAGAAGGGGTCTAGATTTTGTTTTAGATTGATCAAAGTAGAAATCAAATATTTGAAGGTGTTTGTGGTGAAAACCCACGGCTAGGGTGAGAGGGGTGGGGAGGATTTGGTGATTTTTTTTAAAAAATGGTGTGTTGTGTGTGTTTGTAGGTAAAAAAATGCTTTATATATGTTAGGTAGTGGAGGGTTAAAGTTGCCAAGTTTTAAAACTTGTGGACTTTAAAACAATTAATAATTTTAAAGGGTAGAAAATAGTTATTGGTAAATATTAAAAATATTTACGGGGCTAGGATTTCGTAAAAACACTTTTCAAAAGTTACAATCCATCATAAAAATGATTATATGATTTCCCGACACGACTTAATACGTAATTAAAACGAAATCGTCGAAAATATTAATTATCGAAACAATCGATAATAAAATGTAAAATTTTGGGCATCTGTCGGGATAGCGATCACTAGGAATTCTCGTTGTACATTGATTTTGAATAAACTCGTTGTAAAACGCACGCGGGTGATTTTAAATCAAAACTTTGATTTAAATAAATATGGTAAAATAGAATAAGAATTTTATAATTCCCGATAAAGTATTTATCAATGATCCGAAAATACTTGAAAAATATAATTATTGAAAATTAATATAATCTCAGGATTTAATTATAAAATACAAGAAAACGAAATACGTTGGAAAATTCAGATGCACGAATAAAAAGAATAAAATAATGCTGGGAAAGTACGGGTTGTCACAGTCTTCCCCCCTAAAGGAACTCTGGTCCCCAGAGTTCTATTGAAAACAGTAGAAGATGCAAACAAGAGGAGGTACAAAGTGTAGAACAAATTCATTGCTTCCCAGGTAATTTCTACACCACGATGGACGTTCACGATTTGAATTCACTACGCTTCAGTACAGAGAAATATTCAAAAGATAGAATGAACATGAGAATCGCTTAAATTGACAAGGTGTGTTAAGATGAATCAAAATTGTAAATCAACAAGGGGTCGCAAATCATGCAACTGTAAAACGTGACAATCTTAAAATGTAAGAATCTAGTCACAAGCGAAATAGAAGGGAAAAATGAATAACATATGATTATTTAAGATACAAGCTGTAATAGTCAGTTGTCTAGGATTTTGGGATTACTTTAAAACTCAGTTTAAATATTTTCTTGATTAAAAGAAAATTTACAATGTGTAGTGATTTAAAATCAAACTATATGTATTTAGTGAGTAAGCTGTTGCTATATCTTTTTCTTGATCAGGACTTTCAAAGCAAAAGTAAACAGTTCAAAATAGTTATCCTGATTGGCTTAAGAACTTTTGGATGACTGTATGAAATTATCGTTAAAACTTAGGTTTATCGTTACCATTAGGGAAAATCAAGTTTCCAAATTATTTAGAATCATTGTTAAGAATTATAAATTAAGTTAATAATTTTATTAAGTTGACAATAAAGATTGATAAAATCAGTTACTTTAAAAGATTCAACTTGATATCCTTTGAAACACTAGGTAAATTTCCCAAAGAAGATGTATATATATATATATATATATATATATATATATATATATATATATATATATATATATATATATATATATATATATATATATATATATATATATATATATATATATATATATATATATATATATATATATATATATATATATATATATATATATATATATATATATATATATATATATATGGTATTTAACTTGAAACAGTTATTTTGGTAATTTAAACATTTGATAAAATGTATAAAACGTTCTTAAAAATTAATAATAATTTTTTTTAGAAATTCGAGAAAGTGTTTAAGGTATCAAATGATAAACACGTAACATTTTCTGGTTTTAAAAAGGTGACAAGACAACAACGAATATGAATCATATAAAGGTCAACAATCTGTATGCAAGCGATAACACAAGGAAATAAAACAAAAATCGTATCAAATCTTAATAAACGTGATAGAATAGACGCGTCGATGATAAAAATAATAAGAAACAAAGGATTATAGCAAGTCATCACTTCTTGAGTGCGGTTGGTGACACCAATAACGGCTTATTAAGTTCTCGATGGTTGATATACGATCGAAAGAGAAAAGCCACACAGCGAATTTCTGAATCAAAGAAAATTATTAAGAAGTTACTTGATAGTAATTCTAGTAAAATGAACAACATTAGCAATGAAAGGCGAAATTAACACGTGGTTCACACGAATGAATTTCAAGACGATAAAGTCTAATACACATCATGGCAAATACACGTAATCATTGGTCACTTCTAGTCATAAATCATTATATGCGTCCAGAGGCGTTTCGAAGGTCTACCAAAATAGATAAAGAAGGTTGATCGCTATAGAAGCATAACAACGTTGAAGGTTTCAAGTTTGGTATCAGTGGTCAGAAATTATACAAGCAGTAACACGAATGGTATCATGAAGGAAAATGAGGTAACAAGTATAACAAAGGTTGTTGAGTAAGGAAATATGTGTTTGAGGGATATACATTGTTTAAGAAAAGATAAGGGTTCATATGTATAAGTCACGAATTGTTGCTACTCGCATAAGATGTAAAGTTTTCAAAACTTTTATTTTATCTAAATTTTTAAGGAACATAATTAAAAAGTTGATTGTTGGTCAAATATTTAGGGCGACTACTATTTGGCCTTGCATGGCTCCTTCTAAATTACGCATAGGTGATCAGGCCATGCATAATTTAGGACTAGCAATGCGATGCTCAGCTTCGTCAAACCAGTATTACATATCATATGATTTAAAATATGTATATAATAGCATTTGTAAAAAAAACAGGAATCAAAATAACATATGAAACTTTTCGCCTATAAGTTACTGGCTAACTGTTTAAATCAACAATTTGTATTGTTACAAGGGTTTTTCATAAGACCGTATTCGAATAATTTGTGAAAATACATTGTAAAATTAATATAAATTAATTTTATAAGATAACCTTCAAGTACTTAATCATGCCTAAATGGAACATTTTGTAAAATGTTTCGCAAACAATACGAGTTTGAGATTATATGGTAACTTATAAAATAGCGAGTAGGTTACATGAGGGTAGTAAAGAGTAGTTCAAGACAGTCAATGAAATGGTTACAAGGTGATAAGGTTTCAAAAGGTTTAGACGGAATCGTCAGGAGACACCTGTCAAGATGATAACGAACGTTATGAGAGCAAGATCTTCAACCTCGACCCGAATCAGTGGTACGATAGAAGCAGAGAAAGAAAATAGAATGAAAAATAAGTCATAAATAAAAGAAAGGAATAAGGAATCCGTATGTGCACATCGTAATTTATTTGACAAAAATACACTTTTAAGAAAGTAGAACATCAGTTTGTCAAATCACTTGGTTTTAAAATAGAATGACAAATAAGTCATAAATAAAAGAAAGGAATAAGGAATCCTTGCATTAAATCTATCAAAAAAATATTTTAAAAACACGTAGAATTAAATTCTTAAATTTTACAATTCCAAATGAGCGTAACCTGCTCGTTTTTAATATTTTCTGGTCGAATTTAATGTCCTAAAAGAATATCTCAACAAGTAGAAGCATATTTTTATGTCTAAAGTTATAAAAATATTTTCTCGACAATGTTAAATTTCCTGTAAAGTTTTTTTACAAAGTATATTTTTTTGACACAGCTTGAAATTAAATCCAAATTTCATAATGACTCAGAATTAATGTACACACAAGACTTGTGGATTCCATAAAGACGAAAGAGAATAAACTGTATAATTAATCATGTACAGAAAACACAATATAGAAATGGTTCAAGAATGCCAACGATAATCTGAGAGATAACAAAAAACGACGCATGACATCCGTGTCTTCGGCTGCAAGATGCAATACACGAAGGTCTCCTGGCGGCGTGATTTTCCAAAATCACAAGACATACCGAGAAAGAAACAAAATATTAACAAGTCACACTCCTGAGGCGAGGACGTTTAATGAAAAAGGGAGGATACAAGTAGGATCGTATTCCAAACAATCGTCACATAATAAATAACGATCATGTGTTCAAGGTACAACGGATGTTGTAAGTCGAAGTAGAAACGTATAATGGTCAATGAAATAAGATGTAATACATGTACAAGTGTCGTGTAAAATGGTGGCGTAAAGGTAAATCAAGATTATGAAAACCCACAATATTATTCAGGTACTGATTCAACGAATTCTTCAAGATGTATGACTCACATGGTGTCCTTTAGTCTTTTCCAGAGACACATTGAGCTACACAATTGTCTATAGACTAGACATTCAATTACGAATGGTCGGAAAGAAAATCTGCGTATCTAAATAGATATGTTAAAGGAAAAAAACAATGAAAGCAACATGCACGTTAGTAAGAATGAAAATTAGGAGTTTTATCGAAAACAACACTTATTCAATTCAGAATAATGGTATCACGAGAGTATGCACAACATGTAGCAGCGAGTCGAGAAAAACAGATGATTCAAAACGAACGAGTATATGAAGTCAGTCGTATCACGCATAAATGAAATAGCAATAGTACTCAGAAAAATGAGTATGAAAAGTCGGCATCATACACGCTCTGAATACAAGTATGTAATGTCATAACGATATAAAATCATTGCAATAAGATCAGTTCACAAGAACAAGAATTCAAGAAATACAGAATAGGCAGATGTAATCACAGTAACATTCAATGATAATTCATGAAGCACTAGGCTTTGTAAAGACATAGTAATTATCACCATTAAGGTAATGTTATATTTCAACATGTAATCACGAGAAAAATACTATAATGATAATTAAAAGTAGATAATAAGGATTAGAGAGTTACCCGCGCAGATATCAAAAAACTTTGGCAATTGGTGTCAAGGTCACTTATAACCAGTATAATACCTCACCAATATTTGAGACAAAGTTCACACTTTAAAACCCATCAGCTCGAGACTTTACTCGACTCCAAATTTGGGACAGATTTGTATACTTGTTTTGTAAAACCGTTTGGACCACTTTAAAAGTACTAATTCGACAATCCGTCTTTTTAAACCACTACTAGACTCATCAAACTAAGTTTGTAAACTTTGAAAATCAGTAGTTACATTTATCTAACCAAGCCTAGAGTCCCCAAGAGTCGACCCAAAATCAGCCACAATTTCGGATTGTGCCGACTTGCGTCTCCCGGTACACGAATACTAAAACTAACATAACTTTTGACTCGTAAAGAATTAGAAGCTCTATCTTATACCAAAACGAGCGTTTAGGAAAACTCTACAATAAAATCAATTAATCTGGGCCTTTCTCAAACCTTAAACCCACGAAACAATCTGTTATATGCTGCTGTCCCAAAATACCTTTTTAGAAAACAAGTCAAATAAGTTTTTCAAGCAAAACCACTCATTCCTATACCTATAGAATCATCATACTAACATACCCATCAACCAAACACTCCTAAAAACACTTGTATGAAAAATCTAACAAAAGTTAAAGATTAAAAATAAGACTTTTTATGATCAAAACAAGATAATCTTACAAAAAACAATACATGTAAGATAATTTAAACATAATCCAACCATAAATCACAAAGTTATAAAAACCTTGATGCATGTGGAAGATTTTTACATGTTTAGATTCATCATAAAATTCTAAGAAGGGGTCTAGGTTTTGTTTTGGATTGATTAAAGTAGAAATTAAATTTTGGAAGGTGTTTGTGGTGAAAACCCACGGCTAGGGTGAGATGGGTGGGGAGGATTTGGTGATTTTTTTTTATAAAAATGGTTGTGTGTTTGTAGGTAAAAAAAATGCTTTATATATGTTAGGTAGTGGAGGGTTAAAGTTGCCACGTTTTAAAACTTGTGGACTTAAAAACAATTAATTGTTTTAAACGGTAGAAAATGGTTATTGGTAAATATAGAAAATATTTACGGGGCTCGGGTTTCGTAAAAACACTTTTCAAAAGTTACAATCCATCATAAAAATGATTATATGATTTCTCAACATGACTTAATACGTAATTAAAACAAAATCGTCGAAAATATTAATTATCGAAACAATCGATAATAAAATGTAAAATTTTGGGCATTCGTCGGTATCGCGGTCACTAGGAATTCTCGTTGTACATTGATTTTGAATAAACTCGTTGTCAAACGCACGCGGGTGATTTTAAATCAAAAACATTGATTTAAATAAATATGGAAAAATAAAATAAGAATTTTATAATTCCCGATAAAATATTTATAAATGATCCGAAAATACTTGAAAAGTATAATTTATTGAAAATTAATATAATCTCAGGATTTACTTATAAAATACAAGAAAACGAAATACGTTGGAAAATTTATTAACACAAATAAAAAGAATAAAATAATGTTGGGAAAGTACGGGTTCTCACATAGTAGATGATATACTGGTGGTTTATGGTTCGAGATTTAGAAAAAGTGAAAGAATAGTTTCATTTCAGCTGTTGGTTTGATAACTTGCTGCTGGTACATTGGATCGGGAAAATATGGTGGTTCGATCGTTTGTTTTTGACTAGTCTGCTCAACGCTGGACTACATCATCAAAGGTTTCGTCATTAAGGGTAAGCTCTAGTTTAATATTTCTCAAAATCTTTAGTTTAATTAGTTTTTGTTGAATTATATGTTTATGAATGTGAATCTGTTTGGACTATGAATCTGTGTAATAGTACCACAGATATGTTAGTTTGATTTTGTCACTGATTTTGATTAATACTTATGTTGTTTCTCTGTTTGCTTTGTTTTTATGATGGTTGATGTTAGTTGAGAGTATCAGCTTATTACTTGTATTCGATTTTTGCTTAATGAAAGAAAGTATGATGCATTTTATAAATCTGATGAATGAAATTCGTTTGAGTGTTAGCTGCTTTAATGTGGTTGTTTTACATCATAGGGTCTAGTCTGCTCATGATCTTAAACTGAATATGAAATAAATTGGATGTTTGTTTTTCTTTGAGTGATTTAATAATTATTGTATGCTTGATGAATTTAGTTTGACTGTCGATTTTGTAGAGATTGCTGATTTTGATACTGCTTTGATTCTAGAATTAGCAGTTCTAAGTAGTAAGATTTGAGTCTTAATGACTTGTTTAGGACTAATACTATTTTGTATTGATTCTGTTGAAGTTTTAAGCTTTACCGTTTTCTTTTATTTTGATATATTCTGTTTACTGAACGATTTCCCTGTTACTGTTTAAAATATCACTTATAATGTGTATTAAGATTGATTTTTCTTGCTGTAAGTTGTTGTTACTGAATGTATGTTGCTGCTTTGTTTCTACTAGTTTATTGATTTCTGATTTTTATTTCGATTTGTTACCTTATCTTTCTATACCTGCTGATCATATTTAAGTTAAATGTCTCATCCATTTACTTTTTCTGTTTCGTGTAATATTTTGATATTGTTATATATATATATATATATTAAGAATCAGTAAGTAGTTATTACTGTTTCGAAAATAAAATTATTCCAAAAAATATACCACTCGTGGGTCTCGAACTCGGGACCTCCTCCTTGCTAGCCCAACGTGTTATCCACTTGAGCTGGGAGCTCATTCTGTATCATTTTACTATGTTTAGTATTTAATAGGTCCTTTGATTTTGAACTATCAGATTTATAAAAATGTATAAAATCAATTTATTTAGCATAAAAAGTTAATTGAAAAAAATATATATATATTTAATTACTTTTAAAGATTGTTATTTTAAATTTAATAATATAAAAATAAATAAATAAAGGTATTTTATTAACTTTTAGAAATTTAAATTGTTTTAAAACTTGTTTTTAAATAATTTAGTTTAAATTAATTTTGTTTTAAACAAATTTAGATTTAAATCATTTTGTTTAATTAAAAAGTAAAAGTTAATTTTTAAACAGATTAATTTAGTTTATATTTTTAAATAGTTTTAAATTTCAATTTAATTGTTTTTAAATAAATTTTAGTTTAAATAATTTTTGTTAAAATATTTTATTTAATTAAAAATAAATAGTTAAAAGTAAAGTTTAAATTTTATATTGACTTAAATAATTGTCGACTAGATTAAATTTTGGGGTACGATTCATGCACTTTAGGATTTACAATTGGTAGAATTAAATTAGATAAAAACCGAAAATCAATTCAAATCAATTGTCCAAATTGAAGCAATACGTCTCAAATTCACCTGATCTTCGTGTACAACGAACTTGGTTCATCAACGTGTTTAATTAAATCCGTCTTCGACTTTTTATGGACTATTACCTTTTCCTAAGGGTAATTTCCTAAATTTGTCCTATACCGTATCTAATTAAAATACATCGACGTTTCCTCGACACATCAGGAAGTTAGGTACTTAAGTGCTTCGCGGCACCTCATTCCCCCCGTTCACTTGTGAGTATTTGATCTTGAAAAGCTAATCGAGGGTTTTGCCGCCCAAAGTATTATCTACGTATATATATATTTTCTTGGTTTCTACGATTAAAACCTCTTGAACGTTTTGGTGTTCCACCAACGTTCTAAAGTCAGCGAAGGCGTTCAATCCACGTGATCATCTTCATTCCTTGAGGCTTATTTAATCATAAGATTTTATTTGAGGAGAGCTTTGTAGATTTTGTCTACGTAATACATCACAAAAACCAAAAAAATATATTAAAAACAATCAAAAACACAAAAAATTGAAAAACGTAAAAATACCAAAAAGAATCTTCTTTGCTCACCTCCACGTTCTACGTTACGTTTATGCAAACTCGCACACAAGCGAAACGTGCTCGTAAACGTCGTCAAAAGGAAGGAAACCACGATATTGTTGAATAAACTCCAATTGTCGAACCCGTTGTAGAACAAATGTCACTATGGCTAATCGTACTATGATGCAGTTGCTTTAAGCACCCACCAAGGGTTTTGGAGAAGCGATTGTGATTCCCGCCATCCTTGCGGAGAATTTCGAGATCAATACGGGTTTAATGTCGATGCTTCAAGCTAACAAATTCCATGGACATGAAAAAGATAATCCACATTATCACATACGGAATTTTAAACGTCTCACCGCAATAAGCAAGTTTAAGGATGTTCCACACGACGCCATTAAGATGATGTTGTTTCCGTACTCATTAGATGGGCCCGCTAAAATTTGGCTAGAGAAAGAACCTCCAAATTCGATTTTGACGTGGGGTGATATCGTGTCTAAATTTGTGAACCAATTTTTTACACCATCGAAAACGACACATTTGAAAAATGAGATTTCAAGGTTTACGCAAAAACCTAACGGAAGTTTTTCTATGGCATGGGAACGATTTAAGGAAATGTTACACGAATGTCCACACCATGATTTTTCCTACTTGCATCAAATTGATACGTTTTACAACGGTCTTAACGATCATGAACGTGATTATTTAAATGCCACCGTGGGTGGTAATTGTTTTGTGCAAAACGACAAACGAAGCTTTAACGATCATCGAGAATAGATCTAAGGTTTACAACCCTCGTAACACACCGAGTGTTGCCAATATGGTTTCATCGTCGTCTCATAACATGAATGTTTTGCAAAACGAAGCAAATGAGAAAAATAAATTTTTCGATAGATTTTCATCGCTCATGACTCATTGGAAAGTTAAGGAATCTCTCATCGGTTAAAGCGGTTGATAAAAGTTGTTTATCGTGTGGAGGAGCAAATGATCTTTTTGAGTGCATTACCGCCGGTGGTAACACTTCGAGTGCTTGCGTAGCCACAGGAAATTTTGGTCAAATTTCACGTACAAACCAAGTTCCTCAAAATCAAAACATTAACAACTATCGAAACAATAATCAAGGAAATCGTTACCAAGGAAATGGTTACCAAGGAAACTCGCGTAACTAGAAAAAGGGTAATTACAATAGTGGTAATAATGGGCAAGTGCAAAATCAAAACCAAAATCGTGATTTTCAAAATACGAGTCAAAGTTTTCAAAACGCTCACACTAAAAATCTTCCAAGTGAATTTTTAGATTACGTTAAGGCCAACGATGCTAAGTTTGACAACATGCAACGAGAAATGATTAGCTTGAGAACCGACTTGAAGAACGAGTTAAAAAATGAGCTTGCAAACGAATTAAAACTCACGCTAATAAAATAGAGGGTAATGTTCAACGTCTTCAACAAAATCAACAAAAGATGGAACAAGGCCAACATGAAATTAAGCAAGAGTTATTAAAAGCGGAGAAAAGGCAATCAAAATTCGATGATCGAATGGCAAGCATGTATGAGGCCATAATTTGTAAACCGTCTTCCTCGGGTGGTCTTCCTAGTGATACCATTGCTAACCCAAAAGGAAAAATGAAGGTTATTACTACTCGTAGTGGTAAAACTTTCAACGAGCCCATTTCTCATGCAAATATTTCCAAGGAGAAGGAAACCGAGAACGAACCCAAGGTACTTGTCGAAAAGGAGCATATCTCAAGCCCACGAAGTACCGCTCAAACCACACCTACGGTTGAACCAATACTAATTTTGGAATACGAGATTACAAGGCCGTTGCCTACGCCCCAACCCACACCACCCTTACCTTATCCATCGAGACGTAACAAGGAGAAATTAAATGAACGTAACAAACAACAAATCGAGCTTTTTATAAAAATGTTTCAACAAGTGCATTTTGACGTAAGTTTAGCTGACGCGTTGTTATACATGCCTCGTTTCGCCTCCACTTTTAAAAGTATGATGAACGATAAAGAAAAGCTTTCAAAGCTATCTAATTGTTCCTCAGTTTATCTTAACCGAATACTAGAAAAAGTGGGAGACCCCGGGAAATTCCTTATCCCGTGTGATATTCAAGAAATGGAAGGATGCCTTGCCTTGGCCGATCTTGGCGCGAGCATTAATTTGATGCCTTTTTCCATGTGGGAATAGCTATCACTTCCGGCTCTTACTCCTTCAAAAATTTCAATCGAAATGGCTGATCATTCAACGATTCTCGCATGTGGACTAGCCGAAGACGTTTTCATTAAAGTTGGAAAATTCTACTTTCCGGTCGATTTTATCTTCGTAGATATTCTCGCGGATCCTCAAGTTCCTCTAATTTTGGGCCGTCCATTTTTAGACACCTTGAAATAGATTATTAACGTTCATGCAAGAAAAATTACGTTACGATTCAACGAGTAGGAACTTGTTATAAACACTACCAAAAATTCGACACCTTCTCATGTTTACGCTATCGCTACTATAAATCACGTTGATTTAGTTGACGTAGTTTGCGATGAAGTTTCACAAGAAGTGTTAGAATTTTCCGAAGGTTCCATTAGTGGCAATCCCACTATTTTAGATCTTATTGTTGCGAAAACTTTACATTCTCTCGCTCCATTCGAAGGAGGCGATTTTATCGACATTGAAGAAAATGTGCATTATAGTAACGAAAAAATTCCACCATATTTTCCGCCGGTGGAAATTATGAGTATTGAACCGAAATCTTCAATCGAGGATCCACCAATCCTAGAATTGAAAGACCTTCCACCTCATCTATAATACGCATTTTTAGATGGTGAATATAAGTTGCCGGTAATTATTGCGAAAGATCTTTCCGATATCGAAAAACCGCACTTATAAAAATCTTAAAAGCTCACAAAGGGGCAATTGCGTGGAAATATCCGACATTAAAGGAATCGATCCTAAATTTTGTACTCACAAAATATTAATGGAGGAAGACTACAAACCCGCAATTCAATGTCAAAGAAGGGTAAACCCCAAAATTCACGATGTCATTAAAAAAGAGGTTTTAAAACTTCTCGACGCGGGAATGATTTATCCTATCTCCGATAGCCCATGAGTGATCCCAATCCATTGTGTCCCTAAGAAGAGAGGAATGACCGTTGTGCCCAACGAAAACAACGAGTTAATTCCAACTCGTGTTGTGACCGGTTGGAGAGTGTGTATCGATTATCGTAAACTCAACGATGCCACTCGAAAAGACCATTTTCCCTTGCCCTTCATGGATCAAATGTTGGAGCGACTTGTGGGAAAGGATTTCTATTGATTTCTAGATGGTTTTTCTGGTTACTTTCAAATCCCTATCGACCCTCGTGATAAAGAGAAAACTACGTTTACGTGTCCTTATGGAACGTTAGCTTATCGTAGAATGCATTTCGGACTTTGTAATGCACCGGGAACATTTCAACGGTGTATGATGGCTATTTTCCACGATATGATCGATAAGTTGATGGAAGTGTTCATGGATGATTTCTTGGTATTTGGTGATTCATTTACGTCATGCTTAAATAACTTGGAAAAAAAAATGCTAAAACGATGTCAAGAAACAAATCTCGTACTTAATTGGGAAAAATGTCACTTTATGTGCAAGCAAGGAATCGTCTTTAGGACATAAAATATCAAAAGTGGGGATTGAGGTCGACAAAGAAAAATCGACGTCATCGCTAAATTACCTCACCCAAAAAACCGTCAAAGTAGTTCGAAGTTTCCTAGGCCACGCAGGCTTTTATCGACGTTTTATCAAAGATTTTTCGAAAATATCGCGACCGATGACACATCTACTTGAAAAAGATTCTCCTTTTGTCTTTGACGAAGATTGTGTTCGAGGTTTCGAAACTCTTAAAAGGAAACTTACTGAAGCTCCCATTCTCGTAGCTCCAAATTGGAACCTCCCTTTTGAATTAATGTGCGATGCTAGCAATTACGCAATTGGGGTCGTTTTGGGGAAACGTCACGGAAAACACTTCTTGCCTATCCACTATGCTAGTAAGACGATGATCGAGGCTCAAATGAAATATACTACAACGAAAATGGAATTACTTGCCGTAGTATACGCTTTAAAAAAATTCCGACCTTATCTCGTCTTAACTAAAAGAATAGTGTATACGGATTATTCGGCCATCAAGTACCTCTTTTCTAAGCTTGATGCTAAGCCGAGATTGCTCCGTTGGATTCTCCTCCTACAAGAATTTGATGTCACAATACTTGAAAAAAAAGGAGTCGAGAATCTAGCGGCCGATCATCTCTCTCGCTTAGAGGATCCTCACCAAGATGTATTCGAGAATAAGGAAATTACAGAAACATTTCCTCTCGAGACACTTGGTGTGGTGAACTCTAAAGATGACACCTCATGGTTTGCGGACATCGCAAATTACCATGCGGGAAACTTCATATCAAGGGTATGACGAAGCAACAAAAACGAAAATTCTTTCGTGACGTTAAGTTCTATTTTTGGGACGACCCTTATCTCTTTCGAGTTTATGCAGATCAACTCGTTCGACGTTGTGTATTTGGCACCGAAGCTACTAATATCCTTAGAGCTTGTCACGAGAGACATACGGGTGGTCACCACGGTGCAAATCTCACGGCTAAGAAAGTGTTCGATGCCGGCTTATTCTTGCCTACGATCTATCGTTATGCATACGCACTTGTGAAGTCGTGTGATTCTTGTCAACGTCAAGGAAAATCCTCTCAAAAGGATGAAATGCCACAAAACATAATTCAAGTTTGTGAGATTTTCGACGTTTCGGGCATAGATTTTATGGGACCGTTCCCATCCTCTCGTGGAAACAAATATATCCTCGTCGTCGTCGACTATTTGTCCAAATGGGTAGAAGCTAAGGCTTTACCTACAAATGACGCTCGTGTTGTAGTGAAATTCTTGAAACAATTGTTCTCTCGGTTTGGAACCCCTCGTGCTATTATAAGCGATCGTGGAACCCATTTTTGTAACGACTAATTCAAAAAAGTCTTAAAAAATATGGAGTTACACATCGTCTTTCTACGGCTTATCACCCGTAAACGAGTGGGCGAGTCGAGGTTTCAAATCGAGCCTTGAAGAGGATTTTGGAAAGGTCGATTGGAGTAAGCCGTGCTTCATGGTCCGACAAACTCGACGGTGCTTTATGGGCTTTTCGTACCGCTTATAAAACACCTATCGGTTGTACTCCGTATAAGTTGGTATATGGAAAGAGTTGTCATTTTCACATCGAACTAGAATATAAGGCATATTGGGCCCTTAAGCACTCAAATTATGACTTGAAGACCACGGGGGATCACCGGAATACAACTTAATTAATTGGATGAATTACGAGATCTTGCTTATGAAAATTCATTAATTTTTAAGGAAAAGACTAAAAAGTTTCACGATGTTAAAATTAAAAACCGGGTTTTTAACGTTGGAGATCAAGTGTTACTTTTTAACTCTCGTTTGAAAATATTTTGCGGAAAGTTGAAATGCCGTTGGTCGGGTCCATTCACCGTCACACAATTTTTTCCATATGAGACCATTGAGCTAGCTCAAAATGATGGTCCTAATTTCAAAGTGAATGGACATAGGCTTAAGCACTACTTCGGTGGGGAAGTTCCTTCTTTGAACGACCTCGACCAAGTCTCCTTCCCCAATGATAATTAGCATTGAGGGGATCGAGTCGAGCTCATGACTCGGTAATAAAAAACGAGGTGCTTCATGGGAGAGTTCTCATGTTTATCCATGTACATATTATCGCTTTCAAGTGTAGTTAATGAGAGGGGATTTGTGACCTTCCAACTCGTTGTCTCGTGGTTTTTTGTGATTGTGTTATCTAGATCATCATCATCACGTTCGAACCCTCTCTTATTCGTTTCACTCGAGCCTCGATTGTTTGCTTTGAGGAATTTTTCACGAATCCACGACATATATCCTTTATTTTTCTAACAATAGTCTTTTAGCACAATTAATAAACGGCTTTAGATTATTTGTTGCTTACCCTTTCCATACTAGATCATAATCATTCGACTTTTCGTCTCTAGTATGGGGGTAATTCACCCTTAGACTCGAAACATTGAGGACAATGTTTACTTTTAGTATGGGGGGGGGGTGAATAGATACTTACCTTGCCTACGTCTTTACACACTCTAAAATTTATTTGTTTTTGTTTTTAATAAGGATAAAAATGGCCAAATATTAATAAATTTACCAAAAAAAATAAACTAAGAAAAAAAATTCATTAAGTTCATAAAAATGTATAAATTTTTTCTTAAAAAATAAATTTTAGAGCCTTAAAAAATAATTTTTTTTAGCCTTAGTAGAATAGCTAGTTTTTCTTTCAATGAAGGTACATAAAATAAATTTTGGAGATGTTTAGATGCGTTATTCTAGCATTGCGTGAGGGCACGACAATGGTTTAGTATGGGGGAGTGATGAGATGGCATTTATACATGATCTCATCGTTCTTTTCGGGCTTTAAATGCATAAAATGTCATTAAAATACCATATATATGTTTGTGTTTGTTTACTTGTGTATTTTAGGTATGGATATCATGAAAAAGATAAAAGATCACAAGAAACAAGGAAAATGAACACGAGAAATGAAGCCGCACAATGAATCAGGCCCTAGTTCATGATTTCTCAAAGAAAAGTCCTTGAAGTATTAAATATGTTCAAGAATGATCCCTCATCAAAGAAGAAACGACACTTAAAACCCTTGTATATTAATAATTACAAGTTTGGTCCCTTAAGTTTGTCAAAATGACAAAAAGGTCCCTCAACTTTGAAGATTTGGCAAGTTTAGTCCCTCAAGATTAAAGGAATGACAAAAATGGTCCTCCAACATGTCAAACATACATTGAAGACCTTAGAAGTTCAAGAATGTCCAAGATCAATCCTTAAAATATCCAAAAATGGCAAAACAAGTCCTTCAAATACTTTAGAAAACTATTTGGGGCCAAAGTGTGAAAACTGAAAGTTTGTTAACAAGGAATTCGTTTTTCATGGAAGAAATACTTTGTTTTCATGGTTTGCCAAAGACTAAGGGCTAAAGCTGTACAAATGAAACATTCACACCAGTTTTGCGCCAAACACTTTTCACCCAAACAAGAAATTGATCAAATAGAGTTACTATTCACCATCACCTCTAGTTACTATCAAACTTAAAACAAAGGGTAATCAAAATTACCTTCACCCATGTCTGATTAACCCTCCCACGCTTCTATCCCACACTTAATATCACATGTCACATCACCCATTGGTCCCCACCAACAACCTCGTCCACCAATAAAAACTCACCTTCCTCTCCAAGGCACGACACGTGGGAAGATCAACGATTTAGACTCATTACTTGGCCCCAAAGCATAAATGAACGATTTGGAGGATTTGACAGCTCACAGCACCTAAAGCATCTAGAAGACTCAAGGGCGTTTTAGAGAATCTGTAGCTAGGGTTTTCATTGTAATCTCAACCTCAAATGCCTATATAAAGACTCCTCAACCTGTGAGAGAGCTTTTGTTCCAGTTTTACTCTTTCAAAAATTGCAATTCCTTTTTAAAATTTAGAAAATTTCGGTATTTTGAAAAATTGTAATTCCTTTTTATTTTTTTGAAAGTTGGTATTGTTTGAGAGTGATTCTGAGTTCCATTTGTTGTTGCAAAGGTGTTTTGATCTTTTGGTTGAAACACGTTTGGTTTTGAAATAGTTTTCAAGTTTGAAAAAGTTTGAAAACATTGTTTCTGTTTTGATAGATTACTTGTACTAACCCCTATCCAAAAGCCTAAAGCTCTTGCAAGCTTGTTGACACCAAGCCCGTAAAGGGATTTAAGCCCTTCGGTAGTTTGTTTACTGCCTTATGTTGAAGATCCATACATATCAAGGTTTGGTTCTACTTTGAACCATCAGCAGACCTTTTCCTTCTTTGTTCAAGGACCTTGGTCACTCTCTAGCTGTTGAGAGTGGTCTAAGGAGCTTAGCTGACCTTCCTTAGGAAGAAAAGGGAAAGAGGTTCATTCTATTTCACTTTACTCTAACAAATATTTGGTTTAAGTCTGTTATGAATTGTGCTATGTGATTTGTAGTTCTTATGTTTGTACTTTGTGTTTTATTGCTTGGATCTACTAGTTGTTACCTAGGTGAGCTATTTGGATAATAAAATCAGTAGGTTGTTTGTAGAAATCAAAAGTTTGTTTGAAAAAGGGCTTATAAAAGGCTGTTTGGGATTACTGGTTCATAAGGCCTTGTGGCCTTGTGCCCTTGGTTCTTTGGGTTTGGATACTCCAAACAAGGTATTTTTCACTGGTTTTGGTCATTGATGAAGTGTTTTAAGGTTTGAAAAAGGTTTTGCAACTTTTGGAAAAATCTGAAAATATTGGTTTGAATTTGGTCAAACACATCAGATCCTATAAAATCTTTATTGTTTGGATTTGGAGTCTGATTTTTGGTTTGAGAAGATTTTAGGTGATAAGCTATCTATGCAATATCTGTTTGTGGAATTTGGTGGCTTATTATGGTTGATAGAGCTTATTGAATTTGGTTGAAGTGGTCATTTGCATCAGCAAAGTGACCACCTCAAATTTTCTTTGCATCTTGTTATATAGCGAATGCCCTGCTTATTTGTTGCTTGAATCTTGTTATTGTGCTACTTGAGAGTGTATTTGGCTATTTGGATTGTCTGCTTAAGTGCTAATAAGCCAACTGGCTTATTGGCCCATTTTGTCCAAAATCTGTCATCATTTGGCTAACTGGCCTCTTGATTCACAAGGATTCAACCTTGATTCCTTCACAAAAATTGCTTGAAACAAGATCCATAACAAGTCCTGGTAATTTGGTTAACTTTGGAACACTTTGAATTTTTGTCAAATAAGCACAAATTGGCTTATTTTTCTGTTCAGCTAATTGGCACATGCAACAACTTGGATTTTGTAGTAGGTGTCACTTTTCTTAGCTTCTTAACAAGTCTGGAAGGTTTTAGCCTATTGTGCTTTTTCAGCCAGCTTATTGGCTTCTACAGCTTATTATACTTGACTTTTTGGGATTTTCTTTGCTGATTATTCTTAGTTAAGCTATTTGTGAGCTTTTGCAACAAACAAGCGCTTCTGAAACCTCCTAGAAGTGAAACCCGACTATTTTATCGTTTAGTGAAATAGTACTTTGCTTATTTCCAGCTTATTCCTTGGTATTTTTCGAAATTTCTTTTTACAAAAAGCTTTATATTCACAAGAGAAGGACGTGTGTTAAATTAGAACTTATGGCATTAGCTTATAGCTTAATGGGCTTATTGGCCCATTAAGAATAAGTTGTTTGTTATTTAAGTTGTGATAAGCACATTTTCAGCTTTTGGGCCTTTAAAGTTTTTGTTTGAAATTGAATTTTAAGCTTGACCGGTGATTTTCAGCTTATTTGATTGAGTTTGGATTTTTAGCTTAGGATTAAATAAATATTTTTGCAACTTTTTCATTTTTCTTAGGTTAAATACATTAAGTTAGGATTTTTAAAACAATAAGGTTATTTTTTTTCATCATTTACTTAATTTTTAGGATTATTTTAATATTTTAATAGTTTTTAATCATTTAAAAATAGAATATATATAGGTTTTAAAATTTGGAAAAAATACTTTTTATCTTCTTTATATTATTTTTGGGGCTTACAAGTAGAAAATTTTTTATTTGGGCTTTTTATTAATTAATTTGATTTTTAGGTCTTTAATTAGCATTTAAAAATTAATTATTAATTAAATAAAAGGTTTGAAAAAAAGTTTTGATCATTTGTAAACCCTTAGTTTATTTTTAAGAATTTTTGGTAAGTTTTTGGAATTTTTTAGAGTAAATTTTTATTTTGGCACTTTTTACGATTTTACGTTTACTACGTCTTAGTTTAATTTTCACGTATCCGTCATTTTCTTTTCTTCCCTTTTTTTCTTAGCAATATTAATCCAAAACCTACAAGTTTTTCACACACAATCAACCTCCTTGAGAAACGAACTTATTTTGGTCATTAGCATTTGATTTTCCATTAAATCATTTGTTTAATACTTACCGCTTTTACGCCTTTTTCCTAAAGGGTGTAATTTTACCACAATCATGCCTCTCTCGAGTTCAAGCAAACAAAGGGTATGTTCAAGTGCCTTGGAAGATTTCTCACCAACATGGACAAAAAGAAGAACAAGTAAAGAATGATCGAGTGAATGGGTACAAATGGACGTTGTTCCATACTTTAAACAATGGTGTTTGTAAAATTCTTAACACTTCTATTTACCTTGCATTTTCTTTTTACTCTAACGATTATGGATAATTGTTACTAGGATTATCTGCATTTTATGAGATTTGTTGCTTATCACTCATACTTGGTGAATCATGACTTGGAAAGCAAAAAAGGTACATTTCCTTGTCCTTTACAAGTCAAATTACAGTTAAACTTATGTGAAACATTAACCTCATTGATTTCCAGTTTCAAAAACACGGGCCAAAAATCTCTCTTGTTTATCCTTTAGAATTGATGGTCTCAGACAGATACGGACCTCATCGGACCCCTTGAGCAAGGGGCCTACCGGTTCTGTGTCATTCCCTCCAAAATCAAAATTTAAAAGTTTGGGCCGTCTTTGCTCGGACCCCGTCGGACTCCTTCCCAAAGGGTCCGACAGGTTCCGTATGTCTGCAAATTTCATCCTTACATTCCATTAATTCTTCCATTTCTCTAAACACTCTTCCTCCTCTTATTAGTATTAACCCTCAAATGACTGCACATTTAAACACCTACTCATCTTTTTCCTTCCTCCAATCCAACCTCAATTCATTAAATCCTTCATTATCCAAACACACGTATTTAAAGACACTCATCTTATTCTTCTTCATCACATCCTCATCACTCACTCTAAACCAAATCTCAGCCTCTTTATTATCACCATGACTAAAAGCACCTCACAAATCACAAAATCCAAAACCACTATCTGACTACGAGTTAAACCATGTTGCACCACAACTAAAACTTCTTCACTACCATCACCAAACCAATTTTCAGATATCCACCTAACCGGGAAGAAATCCCACAAAATCTCGGCACATTCCTCTAACAACCTAGATCGCCAGTTACACCTCCACCTACCAAAACACCAATTGCTACCACTCCACCTTCGGCACCAACTCACACGCCAAAAATTACTTACACCATCCCTAGAAGTACGAACCTCCAACCTATGGAGTTATTTGCAACACCTCCAACATCACTAAATCTGTTTTTAGACGAAAACGAAGATGCCCCACCTAGATCTCCCACTCCTATATTCTCTCAACCATCCCAAACCGCCTTCAACCACATGTCCCAAATACCTTTTCACCGGACCTTCAACCTATCGATGGTCTTTCACTACCATATGGGGACTCCTCACATATCCCCTCATTTATGGGAATAAACAACTCACATTGGTATGGGTCATCATCAATCGAACCTTACATTCCCTCTGCCTACTCACCTTGTTCACCCACGAGTGTGCTTCCACCCTCTCAACAAAGGCAAGCACGCATTGATGCGCTCAATCATCTCTCTGCCTTAGACGACATAATTAACATGCATCTCCATGAAGGGGAGAATCTCAGGACATTTAAAAACCACACTACTCATCACGATCTTCATACCCCAAACACACCTCATGTATGTGACCATTCTCGTTATACAAAAACTCTTGTCAAGGATCTTCGGGATGAGATGAGGTTCATTCTAAACAACATCCTTCAAAGTGTTAATGTTCTCCTGCATTCTCCTTCTTAGTAACATTAAGACTACTTGATCCCGGAATCCCATTTCCTCATTTTCTACTTTCGTTCTATAGTCAGTCCCGGACCCCGTCGAACCCCTCCCAACACGGGTCTATCACCCAGAAAGGGTCCGTCGGTCTGCGGGGTTAAATTTCTACATTTATTTTACCTTTATCAAATGTAATTTATTTCTCTTAACCAAATGTTTCACATGCTTAATAGATGTAATTTTACTTTAGGACAAGATGAATGAACCCTTTTTATTCCATTTATGATTTATACATATTGATAAATTGTGTAAATGTGTTGCTCATATTGCTATCTCGACTATTAGTTTCGAGACACTCACTTTCTCTTGCAGGAATTACACTTTTTCATATGGACATAATGTGACACCCCGAGTAGGGTCAAAATATGCGGAAAATATCCCCAGAGAAATCACAAGTGTGGATCGATAGCATATCGTCCATAGAGCATAAGATAAAAGTGAGTCGAAACAGATTACATGTTTATTCAAACAAATAAATAAAAATTCTTTTTAAACAAGACAGTAGGTGATTGTTTTTGTTTCCCAAATAGAACCCCTGACGAGTCCTATGATGTAGACTTCTAAGATGCTGGAGACCATGCACATACCACGTACTAACTTTATATTCTTGTGCAAAACATACTAACGGGGTCAACATAAAGTTGGTGAATTTACAGATTATAACAATTAATTAGTTTGGACATATAATAATCATAGAAGCAATAATGCACAAAGCATTCTTACTAAAATGTAAATAACATTTGTTTATTATTAGAAACTGAAGCTTAACTCCATAGTCCTCAACAGATGAGGACGTAGTGTCTTACAGAAAGACACCCATTCCAGTTCCAACATGGTATACGTCTGTTGTCCCGGCCAAGGTACAGTGAGCGTGACTCACCCACACGGGGATGGTCAATCCCTAATAGATCTATTTATAACATTCAGGCGATTTACAACAATTTAACAGTTTCAACAGTAAGCAATCATAATCCAGTTTATACAATCCAGACGTGTCCAATATATGTTTGCATATTATCTTTCCCAAAAGGGGAAGTTTTATCAAAGTTTAAATGGGGTTGTAAACTCACCTGGGAGTAGGCAATTGCTTGTTTAACACGGATATCCAATTAAAGCTCACACCAAAGTTATGCCTAATCAGATAGTATAGTCTTAATAGATAGTACAAAGAACATATATGTATGCTTATACGTATTTTATTCATTTCATTCATATTATGGTATTTATCTAAATAACCGTAGCTCAAGTAGCATCAATATTCATTTAAACGTATTTATATAAGTTTCATTTCTAAATTCACATCATATGTTTAACTATCAATATGAGTTAGCATGCATGTATTTATAGTAATCATCCAACCTTACAATTAAGTTTTACATTTAAGTAAACATAAAAGAGAATGTTTCACCTAAAAATATTAAACTGTGTTTATAGTACTTGTATTAATAACATCCCGTTAAATTTCATAACCACGTTCTATATTTAAGTAAACATAAGGAGTTTTACTTATAACATATTTACGTAGTAATATTTAATTTAATTAACGTTCACATAATTTTATTTCTTAAAAGTATATGAGTACATGTATTAACAATACATATTCATAATTGTTTATACAATTATTTCCTGAAGAAAAAAAAAATATATAATAAATATTTTATTTAACTTTAAAGTTTCCACAAATTATTTTAAAATTTATAAAATAACTTATACTTAAGAATTTATACTTTAATTCTTATGGTCTAAGTATTTTAATTATGTTTTATTATACTTAAAATAGATTTTAGGGTTAGGGCATGGAAATGTTTTGGAATGTAGCAAAACTAGTCCTTTTATATTTTTAAACATGTAAACTTTCGGATTATTACACATTTGGTACCTAGGGCTTGTTTAATTTTCGGTTTATGGCAGATTTAGTCCCCCTAGTATTATCTAGGTTTCGTAACTATATAAAAACTACAAAATAGCCCCTAGGGCTTCTTTAAGTTTCGTCAATTTACAAGAATAGTCCTTAGGGTTATAAAATGACAAAACAATTTTTAGAACCTTCCCAAAATGGTCCCTAGGGTTTTAATTTGCCACGAATAATATTTATTAAAACCTAGACTTTTGGATATTTACATTTTCAGTTCTTGTGTTTACTAGTTTATCAAAACAAGTTTCATAAGTTACGGTTTTAGTCCTTAAGTCTTATAAATTGTCATTTTCATCCAAAAAGTTTTTATAAGTTATATTTTACTATAAAACTTGTATTCAAACTTTATATGGGCTCATTAGGTCCATTAAGTTTTGGATTAATATTTCATGGGCTTAAATAGTCCATTACCACTACTCTACATTTTATGTAAGTTTTAACTTGGGATATTCTTATAAGTTTATTATGAGCTTATTCATATATAGTTCTAAATCTATAATAGAAGAATAAAACTTATACTTGTTTTATGTGATGTTCCAAATTAGATTTATCTATGTACAAATCAAGTAAATAAGTCATAAGTCCAAAATGAGATCTAAATTATGTCTAGACCTAAAATCAATCATAGATCCATGTTTACTCATATATAGTCCACGACCATATTTCTAAATCTTGGTATTTCCAAGATGAACATATTAGCTAGTTTTAAAGTCTTGTAAATACTTACAAAAACACATCATAATTATCTAGGTTACATGTATGTTCCCGAGGTTATTATCATTCCAAGAAAACAAGGTATAGCCCACGGCTATATTGTTGTCTCCCAATATTCCCATAAGATCTATAAGCTTATTTCATGTTTATCATGTGAAGTTAACACTTATTACTAGATCTAGGTTGTATAATAACATGCATGTACATCTAACCCATTTAGGGACATATAAAACCCACGGCTACAAATATTCACATAAGTTACTTTGATGATTTTTAATATTCCATTTAAGATGTTACCTTTCGTATTCCATGATTCAAAACTTAGAAAACCAATCGTATAGTCTCCACTTAATTTAGCCGTGACCTTTAAGGTCATGGTTTTCTTGATCTTTAAGTTGCACAAGTTCATTTAATGAGATCTATGGTTATTAGCTAACCAAAGTCCCATAAAACAAGATTTGTAACTCATGCAATGTCTAGATTTATAAAAGTTTTCATATGGTTTTTAAATCAAGTTTAAACATAACATATAAGTCATGAGTTTCTTATTAAAAGATTTTTACATCATGAACATGATTTGCATAAATATGTCATGACCTATAAGGGTCATAGCTTTATCAAATCTTGATTTTAACACACCATATGTGTATGATAATGCATGCATGAAAGAATGTAAGAATATGATGTGTATACCTTTTTCCCTAAATGTTACCAAGTAAGATCTATATGAACAAGGAGGTGGGAGATCTAGTCAAGATGATGAGGGAGACTCCAATTATTAACCAAGCTGTGACCTTTTTCGTTTGGTTAGGGCTTGGTATAACATTTCCAAGGATGATGATTATGCTACCTATAGATTTTGGATTGCTATGAGGCAAAGATCTAGTAGATCTTGTGAAAAAACTTGGATTTTTGGTGGCTTAAAGCCGAATTGCTTGAGAGGAAAAGGGAGGAGAGGGTGAGATCTAGTTGAGAGTGAATGTGAAGGGTATGTGTGTTTTCGGCTAAAAGGAGAGAGAGAGAGAGACATGAAAGGGTGTGAACACCTTGGTAAGAGAAATAGTGCCAAGTTTAGACACTTGGGTTCCCAATGCATGACACTTGTATTCCCAAGGCTTCTCTTCACCTTCCACCCAAGAGAAATGCGTGTGATTCTTAGCCAAAAAGGGGAGATGGGCTCAAATTGTGGGCTTGTGTTGGGCTAGCACACAAGGTAGTGGACTTTGGGCTAGTCCAAAGTGTATATGTATATATGTTTATAATGTACACATACATATATATATGTAGTACTACCTCATGCAACAATTTTCCCATAATTTGTTGAAGTGTTAAGCATATATAGTTGTTGTAACTTTCAATACTTGTGATCCTAGTCTTATGTACCAAGTTTAGTTATGCATCACATTTCCATAGCAAAGTAGTAGTAGAAGTATAAATACATAGTGATCAAATTCACACACAACTTATAGATGCACAACACATGAGTGATTATTCTAAGATTTATGGGTGAACCTTATTACATGAAATCATGGTAAAATCATGGATTTTATAGCACCACCCCGTTATTTTAGCTTTATCCTCAAAGCTACTAAAACATAGTTATCTTTTAAATGAAAATATGAGGGTATCTGGCCTTGGAGATGTCTTCTCGTTCCCAGGTGTACTCGGGGCCTCTCTTTGAGTCCCATCGTACTTTGATTAACGGGATGCGGCTACATTTCAACTTCTTGGTCATCCTCTCCATGATTTCTACTGGTGTCTCGGTGTATTGGAGTTGGTCATGATATGCACCCCCTCTAAGGGCATAACCAAAGGTTCTTCTATGTAGCACTTTTTCAGATTAGACACATGAAAGGTGGGGTGTATCCGACTTAATTGTGGCGGCAATTCTAAGCGGTAAGCCACTTCCCCGATCTTGGCTATCACTTTGAAAGGACCCACATATCATGGATTCAACTTTCCCCGCTTCCCAAATCGTATAATTCCCTTCCATGGTGATACTTTTAACATGACATGATCTCCTACTTCGAACTGCACGGGTCTGCGTTTCTGATCCGCATAGCTCTTTTGTCGATCACGAGCAGCTTGCAATCTTTGCTTTATAAGGACGAGTCGGTATGTAGTCTCCTGAATCAATTCAGGCCTAGTGAGTTGGAACTCGCCTACCTCTGCCCAACATACAGGAGAACGGCATTTCCTTCCATAAAGGGCTTCAAAAGGGGCTGCCTTGATACTGGCGTGATAGCTATTGTTGTAGGAGAACTCAACCAAAGGTATATGCTCGACCCAACTATTTCCAATATCAATCACACATGCCCTTAGCATGTCTTCTAGAGTTTGGATAGTTCGCTCACTTTGACCATCCGTTTGGGGATGATAGGCGGTGCTCATATCCAGTTGGGTACCCAGGGCTCGTTGGAGAGCCTTCCAGAAGTTGGAGGTGAATCTGTTGTCCCGGTCACAGATTATTGAGACTGGTACCCCATGTTTGGTTACAATTTCCTTAAGGTAGGTCCTTTCCAACTTGGATAAGGAGTCGGATTCCTTAATGGGTATGAAATTAGCAGACTTGGTGAGTCGGTCGACTATAACCCAAATTCAATTATATCCACGAGATGATTTTGGGAGTTTGGTCACGAAATCCATGGTGATATTTTCCCACTTCCATTAAGGTATCTTAGGTTGTACCAGTAGTCCGGATGACCTTTGGTGTTCTGTTTTGACACGCGCGCATGTCAGACATTTCTGAACATAAGTGGCGATGTCAGCCTTCATGTTGGGCCACCAATACAATTTCCTCATATCTTGATACATCTTTTCCGATCCTGGATGTATTGAGTATTTGGATTTATGTGACTCATGCATGATTAGGTCCCTCAAATTCCCGTAATGGGGTTGCCAACTCCTCCCGTGTAAGCACAGTGTTCCGTCCGCCCATGGTTTCAGTTTCTCTTTAGAGAGGTTAGTTCGAAGCATTCCTCCTATATCTTCTTTCCAGAGATTTTCGGGTTTCTGTGCCTGAGTTTGTGCTTTAAGGATTTGCTTGGGCAGATCCAGGTTGATGGTCATGGTTAGGAATCGAACCCTCATGGGTGGGTCTTTATCTTTACGGCTTAGTGCATCAGCGACTACGTTTGCTTTACCTGGATGGTATTTGATTTCACAATCGTAATCGCTTAATAGTTCGATCCAACGACGCTGCCTCATATTAAGCTCTTTTTGATCTAATATGTGTTGCAGGCTCTTGTGGTCGGTGTATGATGAGACTGCTTTTATACATGGTCTCATCGTCCAAATCGGGCTTAAAATGCATAAAATATCATTGAATATACCAAATATATGCTCGTGTTTGTTACTTGTGTATTTTTAGGTACGGATATTGAGGAAATGACAAAAGATCACAAGAATCATTCAAAAATGAACACGGGAAACGAAGCCGCACAATGAACCGGACCCAAATCTGGAATTTCCAAAATGGACCTTGAAGAATTGAAGATTGGAAAGTTTGGTCCCTCAACTTTTGAAGATTTACACTTTATACCCCTCAAATATTCAAAATTATGAATAGGGTCCCTAAAGTTTGAAGACATTACAAGTTCAGTCCTTGAAGAATCCAAGAATTGCAATTGAAGCCCTTGGAAAAAGTTGGAAACATTGATGGGCCATTTTCAGCAAGTTGGCAAAAGTTGATAAGTGTTATTTAGGCGTGGACAGCTTTTTAATACAAAGTGAAAGACACAAGGGACTTGGGGGGCCTTTTCTGCCAACTAACCAAACCACCACCACCACTCAGACTTTGATACCTCACCATTACCCACCCGAATACCCATTTACCCATAACCCTACCCAGTCCAAACCCGTAACCAACCCAACCCAGGTTTATTAATTAAACTGGGTCAAACCCCAGTCAACTCTTTCCCACTTTCCCACCCAAACAAGATTTTTAAATAAATCTTTTCCCAAAACAGATCTAATCACCCCCTAATTACCCATAAACCCTAAACCAATCCCAGACCCAATTGATTTCAAATCAAAGGGGTTTTGCCCCTAACTAGCCAGAAACATGATTGGGGTCACACTCATCCTATCCCAACTCACCAAACAAACTCATGTGACTCCTATGGCCCACCTCGTACCTCCCCTGCTGCGTCACTTTCCATAAAACCCTAGGAGGGGACACATCCAACGTCCCACAAGCTCTCCTTGGTCCCCAAATCCAATTTAACGTCCAAGATTACAATGCCACAGCTGGCCATCACTCTCATATCACATGGAGCCTCTTTGACTGATTTTGAAGAAAGAAGACCAAGGATATTTTAGGAATTTCAGAGATTAGGGTTTAGATATCTAGTAGCTTCCTTATAGTTGTATAAATAGGGACGACATGTGTTCCTATTTCTTTGTTCCAGTTTTTTTAAACAAATCCTTGTAATGCCTTTTTAAATTAATATAAAGTTTGGTATTTTCAAAGAAATTGTAATTCCTTTTATCTTTTTTAAAAGTTTGGTATTGGATTGCTAGAATCTCTGAGTTCCATCTACATTTGTGTAACACCTTGTGTGTTACAGTTTTCAAAAAGGTTTCATATTGGCTCAAATTTCATAAACTTAAGACTCCAAAGAAGTGAAAGTGGATTTGGAGTTTTAAATTTGTGAATTTGTCTTGGTTCAAAACCTTTTCATTGGTTTAAAGGTTTTTCAGTTTGTGAAAAAGGTTTATAAGTTTTCAAAAATCAGAAAGAATTGCATTGTGCTTGTTTTTCTTTCTCTCTTAGCAGGTTTGGAGCTATTGTTTGTCAAAGGTTCAGCATAGACCCGGGTCTATTGGAGGTGACATTCAGTCACTGTTGGGCCTGGATGTAGGCCCAACAAGGTAGTTTCCTTGGTTTCTCTTTTCAGTTTTCAGAAAATTGAGGTTTATGTGATTTTTGTATGAAGTTGTTCAAGTGCTTGTTAATTGGCTTGTATTTGCTGGATTGGGTGTAATATGCATGTTAGGTATGTTTAGGATTAGTTTGGATAGGATTTGAGTTGATTTGCTTTGAAAAAGTTCATGATCAGTAATATAAAGGGGTGTTTGGATTAGTGTCTAATCTAGGGTAGATGTTATAAGTCTGGCTTAAAACTTGTCTAAACACACTCAATATAGTATCGTTAGGTTGTTTGTTAGTTTAACTTTCAGTTTGGTTAAGATTAAAACTCATTTGCAGGCTAAAAGTTTGAGAAAAATAGCAAAAATCAGCAACTGCTTCTTGTTCATGATTTTGTGTGATTTTGTGTCTTCCAATCTTGTTGTATGTTAGATAAAAGGTTAATTAAGGACTGAGTATTGATTGTATGCTAGTTGGTGGAGGTGGGTGCAAGTTTTGAAGGTTTAAAAATCATTTGTGTGTCAAGTAGATCAGAAAAACACCCTTAGAACTAGCAATTCATATCAGCAACATTTTTTGTGCATTTTGTGTGGATTTTGTGAAGTAATCTTGCTTGATTTGTGTTTATCTTGACTCCCTACACTCAACTGAGTGTAGGGGTGCCTTCTTGTCCAACAATCATCCACAAGAATCATAAATAAAGTCCTCTTGATCACTATCTTCATCAGTGAAGATATCACCTCACTTTTGTTCATCAGTTATAAGTGCCTAACTGGGCACGTTTTCATATTTGTTAAGCTTAATCTTGCTCAGATTGGATTGGATTTGTGTTTTTTGTGTTTAATTAAGTTACTGTTTGTGTTTTTAAAGTTAAAAAAGAAAAAAAAAATAAAAGATCAAAAAGGACGTGGCCAGGACTCGAACCTGCGCCACTCCTCCCACACACAAACGCTCTAACCATCTGCCCTATGGTCTTTGATTGGTATCTCTTTGCAAAACTTAATATTTAAGGTATCTTTGTTTTCTAGCTTATTTAACAATCAGCTTAGTTTTAAGCTGATTTCAGCTTATTCTTTTTAGCTTTTTACCTTTTAGCATTTTTCTTTGGTTTTTACTAGGTTTTAGGACTTTTTGGTTTAAAAATATTAATTTTCCCGTAATTATTTAATTTACTAGGATTATTTTAAGTTTTAATTTTAAAAAATCATTAAAAATTAGAAAAAGGTTATTTAAAAATCTGAAAAATAGTTTTTAGGTTTTTAATCATATCTTTGAGGTTTTCAGCTATTTAAGTTTTCAATTTAGCTTATTTTTGATTTTATAGGATTTTAGGGTTTTTTACCAACTTTAAAATTTAATATAAAATTATTAAAAAGGTTTTAGGAACTTTTGATTGCATTTCTGTTCTAGTTACATTATTTAGGATTTTTGGTAATTTTTTAGAATTTTTTTTATAAACTTTGAATTTTTTTGATTATTTTATTATTAAAAATTGAAAGTTTGTTTTTTCTACTTTTTTCATTTTTCCTAGATTATAGACACTAAATTAGGAATTTTGTAACTTTCCAAATATTTTTAGGACTTTTCATTTATTTACTAGAATTAATTTAAGTTTTAATTGATTTTAATAGTTTTTAAGTGTTTAAAAATAGTTTAATTTGGTTTTAAAACTTTTAAAAATACTTTTTAGCTTAATTATGTTATTTTTGAGGTTTACAAACTATAAAATCTTGTTTAGGGCTTTTTAATAACTAATTGTGATTTTTAGGGCTTTAATTAGCATTAATAAGTCAGTATCTAATTAATTAAAAGGTTTTAGCAAGTTTGGATTTTTTATAAACTCTTAGAATTTTATTGTGGATTTTTAGTATTTTTTTAGAAATTTTTAGGTTAAAATTTTAATTTTTGCACTATTTACGGTTTTACGTGAAAGCGTTTTCGCCTTAGCTCGATCCGTCTTCGTAACCGTCATTTCTTTCTTATCTCATTTCTTTCTCAATAATAAAATCATCAATCAAAATCAATTTCATTACACAACACACTTGCCTCCTTGGGAAACGAACTTGGACTTATTTGGTCATTAGTGCTCGGTTTTCCTAAACCGACACTTAATACTTACCACTACTTTGCCTCTCTTTTCCTAAAGGGTTGCAAAAACACTACATCATTTTTTGGCGCCGTTGCCGGGGAGGCGTGTTGTGTTTTGATTGAACATTGTTGTTTTTATACTAGCCATAAATAGTATTTGTATTAGTAGCACTCTACTAATACGTATTATCGTTTTTTGGTTTTTGTGTGAATATTATTACTATATTGTATACGTAGAACAATAAATTCACAAGTACTCCAAATACGTGAGCAATCACAACCTTGACTTGGGAGGTCATTACCCAATCATTGTATTCGAATCTCAAACCAAAGAAAAAGGAAAAAATAGATAAATACTTTCGTGAAGCTCGATTTTGAAAAATACAAACTATAAGGTGGGTATAAGGCGGTTGTATTTCACGACCTAAAGGAAAAAGGCTCTTAAGTGCTTCGCGCCGCCTCGTTTCCTCCGCTTGCTTGTGCGTATTTGATTTTGAGAGCTAATCGAGGGTTTTGCCGCCCAAAGTATTACTACATATCATATATATTTTCTTGGTTTCATTTGATTAAACCCTCTTGAACGTTTTGGTGTTCCACCATCGTTCTAAAGTCATCGAAGGCGTTCACTTCACGTGATCGTTTTCATTCCTTGAGGCATCTTTAATCGAGAGATTTGATTAAGGAGGAGATTTGTAGATTTGTGTCTACCTAATACATTCCAAAAATCCAAAAAAAAAGTAAAAACAATCAAAAACCACCAAAAAATTGAAAAAGTAAAAACACCAAAAAGAATCTTCTTTGCTCGTCTCCTCGTTGTACGTGACGTTTATGCTAACTCGTAATCAAGCAAAACGTGCACGTAGACGAAAGAACAAAACTCCCACTCCAACTCATTCTAGTGAGGAGTCTCCTATTGACGAACCCATTGTACGAGAAGCACCAACCATGGCGAATCGAACTATGATGGAGTTACTTCAAGCACCCACCGAGGGTTATGGAGAAGCTATTGTGATTCCCGCAATCCTTACGGAGAATTTTGAGGTGAAAACGGGTTTGTTGTCGATGATCCAAAACAACAAATTCCGTGGTGATGAGAAGGACAATCCCCACAACCATATCCGCCAATTCAATCGTCTTACCGCCACGTGCAAATTCAAGGATGTCTCGAATGACTCGATTAAGATGATGCTTTTTCCGTATTCCTTAGCGGGGCCCGCTAAAATTTGGTTAGAGAAAGAGCCACCCAATTCTATATTGACGTGGAAGGATCTCGTTTCGAAGTTTGTAAACCAATTTTTTCCGCCCTCTAAGACTACGCATTTGAAAAATGAGATTTCTAAATTTTCACAAGAATCAAATGAAAGTTTTTCAACGGCTTGGAATAGGTTTAAGGAGATGTTACATGAATGTCCTCATCACGGTTTTTCCGACTTGCACCAAATCGACACGTTTTACAATGGACTTAATGATCATGAAAGAGATTATTTGAATGCCGCCGCGGGTGGTAATTTTTTGTGTAAAACGGTTGAAGAAGCTTTGGTCATAATTGAGAATAGGTCTAAGGTTTATAGCCCTCGTAACACACCGAGTGTTGCCAAATTGGGATCGTCATCGTCTCGTAGTATCAATGCCTTACATGATGAAGCAAATGAAGAAAATCGGTTTTTCGATAGGTTTTCGACCCTTATGTCCCATTGGAAAGCTCAAGAAGCTTCTAATTCCGCTTCGGTTAAAGCGGTTTCTAAGAGTTGTTTGTCGTGTGGTGGAGCTCATGATCTTTCCGAGTGCATTACCGCGGATGGTAACACTTCGAGTGCTTATGTAGCCACGGGAACTTATAACCAAATCGGTCAAGGTTCCCGCCAAAATAAAGCTCCACCCAATCAAAATGCTAATAATTATCGCAACAACAACCAAGGTGGTAATTATCAAGGAAATCAAAGGAATTACAACAAGGGTAATTATCAAAGTGGTAATGGGCAAATTTCAAACCAAAACCAAAACCGTGATTTTCAAACTTCCACACAAGGTTTTCAAAATGATCACACCAAAAATATTCAAGGAGAATTTTTGAATTATGCTAAGGCTAATGATGCTAAGTTTGACAATATGCAACGTGAAATGGTTAGCTTAAGATCCGAGTTAAAAAACGAGCTTAAAAACGAACTTGCTAATGAACTTAAAACTCATGCTAATAAAATGGAAGGAAATGTCACACGTCTCCAACAAAATCAACAAAAAATGGAGCAAGGTCAACATGAGATTAAGCGAGAATTGTTAAAAGCGGATGCTAGGCAATCTAAGTTTGAAGATCGAATGGGAAACATGTTTGAAGCTATCATGTGTAAGCCCTCTTCTTCGGGTGGTCTTCCTAGTGATACCATCGTGAACCCGAAAGGAGAGTTGAAGGTTATTACTACTCGTAGTGGTAAAACTTTCAAAGAAACCATTTCTCGTCCAAGTACTTCTATGGAGAAGGAAAAAGAGAAAGAACCTGAGGTGTTGGTAGAAAAAGAGCAAATTACAAGCCCACGAAGTACCGCTCAAACAACACCTACGGTTGAACCAATACCAATCATGGAACCCGAGATTCCAAGGCCGATGCCTATGCCTACTATGCCCCAATCCACACCACCTTTACCCTACCCTTCAAGACGAGACAAGGAAAAGGCACAAGAACGAAATAATTATCAATTTGAACTTTTTATGAAAATGTTTCGTGACTTGCATTTCATTATAAGTTTTGCCGACGCCTTAGTCATGATGCCTCGATTTGCCGCGAACTTCAAAAGTATGTTGAATAACAAAGAGAAATTGCAAAAATCGTCTAGTTGTTCTTCGGTTTTTCTAAGCCGCATACCTCAAAAAGTCGGTGATCCTGGAAAGTTTTTAATCCCATGTGCTATACAAGACATGGAAGAATGCTACGCCTTGGCCGATCTTGGTGCTAGTATTAATTTGATGCCTCTTGAGATTTTTAAATCGCTCAATCTTCCAAATCTCACTCCTTCAAGAATGTCAATCGAGATGGCCGATCATTCTACGATTCTAGCTTGTGGAGTTGCCGAGGACGTCTTTATGAAAGTTGGAAAGTTCTACTATCCTATAGACTTTATTGTTGTTGACATTCCTATCGATCCTAAAGTTCCGTTAATTTTAGGTCGATCTTTTTTTGGATACCTCGAGAGCACTTATCGATGTGCATGCAAGAAAAATCACTCTTCGTTTCAATGAGGAAGAACTCGTCATTAATGCAACCCAAAACTCCACTCTTTCTCATGTGTATTCTATCACGTCTTTGTACAATGTCAATCCCATAAAAAACATTTGCAAAAAGATTTCAAATAGAGTTTTAGGAGTTGTTGAGGAAAATGAAGTTCCGTCCCCTCCGCCGGTGGAGGTTAAGAGTGTTAAGCCTACGATTCCAATCTCGAGTGATTCTTCGGATGATGAATACGTTGATCCCGATGGGGGAGTTTTATTTGTTGAAAAAAGATTTGAAAACTTACCACCACCTAAACCAAAAAGATTTCAAAATGTGAGAATTTTTAGTGTGACTAACATTGCTTTAGAAACATCAAATATTTTTGACATAATTAAATCGGGTTTTCACAAGGAGAGTTTAAAAGATGAAAAAGGAAAAGATTTTAAATTGAATTTAAAAGATTTTTCTACAACTCTAACTCCGTCATCACCACGTGTTTTGAGTACTACAAGCTCGTCTTCTCCTTTTGGCGATGCTTTGTGTGGACTTAGTGTGGGGGAATCCCCTTATGTTTCCTCCCCTTTCTCCACCGAGGACGAGATATTTGATCCTGGAATTACTTATAAAGGGAAATCTCGGTCTTCCACCGATGCAATAAATGGAAAATCTTTTCATTTGATTGGTGCGAGTCTACCTCGAGTAGCTCAATGTTTTCATGACTTACCCATTGTCCCACCCTTCTATTTCTTCTCTCCTATTTTCTTGAAACTCTTTGAGTTTTTGTTGACCATTGATGAAGTGGCGTTGATTTGTTTTTCCAATGAAAACGAAAACACCATCTTCGATCCCGGTATTTTGCACCATCAAAGGACTTAGTCCTTAATACCGGTTGTTTTTGGGCCTTGTTTATCATGTAAGCCCCACCAAAAAATTGACCATACCATGATTATCCCTAAATGATCACATTTATGGGGATTCGAGTCGAGCTTTTGACTCGGTTATCAAAAACAAGGTGCCTCGTGGGGGAGACCCATGCTTATCCATGTACATATCATTGCTTTCTAATGTAGTTTAATGTGAGGGGATTTTTGCCCTTCCAACCTTTGTTCCGTAGTTGTTTGTGCATTGTGGTTTTTAGATCATGATCTTCACGATTGGAGCCTCTCGTGTTCGTTTTATGGGAGCACTCGATCGTTTGCTTTGGAGACATTTCTCAATATCCATATGATATATCCTTTTTATGTTCTAACCTTAGGTTTTTAGCACACTTCATAAACGGCTATTAATTTAATGGTTACACCCTTTCCATGCTAGATTAGGCATTCGACTACGTCTCTAGTATGGGGGTGTTTGCACCCCTAGACTCGAAACATTGAGGACAATGTTTAACTTTAGTATGGGGGGTGAATAGATACTTGCCTTGCCAAACCTTCACGCTTTCCAAAGTTTATCTTTTTGTTTATCGTTTTGTTGCAAAATAAGGCTAAAAATGGCCAAATTTTAAAATTTTTCTCATGTTTTATAAGTGTTTGAAGACACGAATGTAGGTTTTCCGATGGCGAGAATAAGAGTAATTTTTGACTCGACCGTGCGTGTTGAGCACTTAGCTTTACACATTAGGCTAAGTCTCTTAAATGAGGACGAGAGATGATAGAGTTAATTATAAGTTACTATGCTAAACGTAGAGTACTCGTATTCTTTCAAAAACTCATGTGTTCTCGTTGTTTGCTTATTCTCCCTTCGCATGTAAATATTTTTTGCTTAATAAATATTGACTTAGCGGTTTAGTTAGGATTGTTGGGTTTCTAGTCTTTTCTAGTAGCTTCCGTGTAATTGAATTGGGAAGACATTAAGGTATCGCCAGCGTCATGGTTTTGAAGTATTGGCACCCCAATAATCGAAAGCTTCACCCAGTAATAAGATTTCAAGTGCTCACCTAAATCTAGCAAACAATTTGAAGCCCCACAAGGCCGAAAAATCTATGCAAAATTGAAAGTGAATCAAGCCTTAATCTTCGAAGCTTTAAAGATCCAAAATTCGCTTTAGCGTGAGGATATACGTCTTTGGCTAATAAAACCACCGATGAGGCGGATAATAAAAGGCAAGGCAAGACCGAAGTCATAATAAAAGCTTCATGGCGAAGTTGAATAAAAGATGGAGGTAAACCAAAGATAATAAGGCCCTTCCGTTAGGGGGCGTATAAAAGTCTTGGTAATAAGTCTCATGTTCAAAACCGTTATAAAACCGTGTTTATCGATTCTTCTTGTCAACTTAATTTTTTAACATCGTTGTCTATTAGGAGGGGTTATTAATTTGATGGTCTTAGTTACACCGTTAGGACTCTATTTTCAGACCTAAATCTCTATTATCGCATAACTCAACAATGTATCCTCGTGAAACATTCAAGACAAAATAAAATATAAGAGATACAACTTAGGAATAATGGGAGGATAAGTACGTGATTAGGGCATATGAGTAGTGTTAGCATTACTAACTTATAATGACAATGATCTCGTTGCACGCTTGGCATGGAATTAGGGTGAAAATCGAGGACGATGAAATTATTTCTAACGAAGCATTCACGTATTCTTATTCTATGAATCTAAACTTCCCATTTTGCGATGAAAATCATATATTATGTCTAAAACGCAAGTAGTAGAAATAGTAGTAGTGTAGCTAGTTTATCAATTCAATAAGTGAATAAAAATGAATTTTGGAGGTGCTACGATACTTTATTCTAGCATTGCGTGAGGGCACGGCAATGGTTTAGTATGAGGGAGTGATGAGACTGCTTTTATACATGGTCTCATCGTCCAAATCGGGCTTAAAATGCATAAAATATCATTGAATATACCAAATATATGCTCGTGTTTGTTACTTGTGTATTTTTAGGTACGGATATTGAGGAAATGACAAAAGATCAGAAGAATCATTCAAAAACGAACACGGGAAACGAAGCCGCACAATGAACCGGACCCAAATCTGGAATTTCCAAAATGGACCTTAAAGAATTGAAGATTGGCAAGTTTGGTCCCTCAACTTTTGAAGATTTACACTTTATACCCCTCAAATATTCAAAATTATGAATAGGGTCCCTAAAGTTTGAAGACATTACAAGTTCAGTCCTTGAAGAATCCAAGAATTGCAATTGAAGCCCTTGGAAAAAGTTGGAAACATTGATGGGCCATTTTCAGCAAGTTGGCAAAAGTTGATAAGTGTTATTTAGGCGTGGACAGATTTTTAATACAAAGTGAAAGACACAAGGGACTTGGGGGGCCTTTTCTGCCAACTAACCAAACCACCACCACCACTCAGACTTTGACACCTCACCATTACCCACCCGAATACCCATTTACCCATAACCCTACCCAGTCCAAACCCGTAACCAACCCAACCCAGGTTTATTAATTAAACTGGGTCAAACGCCAGTCAACTCTTTCCCACTTTCCCACCCAAACAAGATTTTTAAATAAATCTTTTCCTAAAACAGATCTAATCACCCCATAATTACCCATAAACCCTAAACCAATCCCAGACCCAATTGATTTCAAATCAAAGGGGTTTTGCCCCTAACTAGCCAGAAACATGATTGGGGTCACACTCATCCTATCCCAACTCACCAAACAAACTCATGTGACTCCTATGGCCCACCCCGTACCTCCCCTGCTGCGTCACTTTCCACAAAACCCTAGGAGGGGACACATCCAACGTCCCACAAGCTCTCCTTGGTCCCCAAGTCCAATTTAACGTCCAAGATTACAATGCCACAGCTGGCCATCACTCTCATATCACATGGAGCCTCTTTGACTGATTTTGAAGAAAGAAGACCAAGGATATTTTAGGAATTTCAGAGATTAGGGTTTAGATATCTAGTAGCTTCCTTTTAGTTGTATAAATAGGGACGACATGTGTTCCAATTTCTTTGTTCCAATTGTTTTAAGCAAATCCTTGTAATGCCTTTTTAAATTAATATAAAGTTTGGTATTTTCTAAGAAATTGTAATTCCTTTTCTCTTTTTTAAAAGTTTGGTATTGGATTGCTAGAATCTCTGAGTTCCATCTACATTTGTGTAACACCTTGTGTGTTACAGTTTTCAAAAAGGTTTCATATTGGCTCAAATTTCAGAAACTTAAGACTCCAAAGAAGTGAAAGTGGATTTGGAGTTTTAAATTTGTGAATTTGTCTTGGTTCAAAACCTTTTCATTGGTTTAAAGGTTTTTCAGTTTGTGAAAAAGGTTTATAAGTTTTCAAAAATCAGAAAGAATTGCATTGTGCTTGTTTTTCTTTCTCTCTTAGCAGGTTTGGAGCTATTGTTTGTCAAAGGTTCAGCATAGACCCGGGTCTATTGGAGGTGACATTCAGTCACTGTTGGGCCTGGATGTAGGCCCAACAAGGTAGTTTCCTTGGTTTCTCTTTTCAGTTTTCAGAAAATTGAGGTTTATGTGATTTTTGTATGAAGTTGTTCAAGTGCTTGTTAATTGGCTTGTATTTGCTGGATTGGGTGTAATATGCATCTTTGGTATGTTTAGGATTAGTTTGGATAGGATTTGAGTTGATTTGCTTTGAAAAAGTTCATGATCAGTAATATAAAGGGGTGTTTGGATTAGTGTCTAATCTAGGGTAGATGTTATAAGTCTGGCTTAAAACTTGTCTAAACACACTCAATATAGTATCGTTAGGTTGTTTGTTAGTTTAACTTTCAGTTTGGTTAAGATTAAAACTCATTTGCAGGCTAAAAGTTTGAGAAAAATAGCAAAAATCAGCAACTGCTTCTTGTTCATGATTTTGTGTGATTTTGTGTCTTCCAATCTTGTTGTATGTCAGATAAAAGGTTAATTAAGGACTGAGTATTGATTGTATGCTAGTTGGTGGAGGTGGGTGCAAGTTTTGAAGGTTTAAAAATCATTTGTGTGTCAAGTAGATCAGAAAAACACCCTTAGAACTAGCAATTCATATCAGCAACATTTTTTGTGCATTTTGTGTGGATTTTGTGAAGTAATCTTGCTTGATTTGTGTTTATCTTGACTCCCTACACTCAACTGAGTGTAGGGGTGCCTTCTTGTCCAACAATCATCCACAAGAATCATAAATCAAGTCCTCTTGATGACTATCTTCATCAGTGAAGATATCACCTCACTTTTGTTCATCAGTTATAAGTGCCTAACTGGGCACGTTTTCATATTTGTTAAGCTTAATCTTGCTCAGATTGGATTGGATTTGTGTTTTTTGTGTTTAATTAAGTTACTGTTTGTGTTTTTAAAGTTAAAAAAGAAAAAAAATAAAAGATCAAAAAGGACGTGGCCAGGACTCGAACCAGCGTCACTCCTCCCACACACAAACGCTCTAACCATCTGCCCTAGGGTCTTTGATTGGTATCTCTTTGCAAAACTTAATATTTAAGGTATCTTTGTTTTCTAGCTTATTTAACAATCAGCTTAGTTTTAAGCTGATTTCAGCTTATTCTTTTTAGTTTTTTACCTTTTAGCATTTTTCTTTGGTTTTTACTAGGTTTTAGAACTTTTTGGTTTAAAAATAATTTTCCCGTAATTATTTAATTTACTAGGATTATTTTAAGTTTTAATTTTAAAAAGTCATTAAAAAATAGAAAAAGGTTATTTAAAAATCTGAAAAAATAGTTTTTAGGTTTTTAATCATATCTTTGAGGTTTCAGCTATTTAAGTTTTCAATTTAGCTTATTTTTGATTTTATAGGATTTTAGGGTTTTTTACCAACTTTAAAATTTAATATAAAATTATTAAAAAGGTTTTAGGAACTTTTGATTGCATTTCTGTTCTAGTTACATTATTTAGGATTTTTGGTAATTTTTTAGAATTTTTTTATAAACTTTGAATTTTTTTGATTATTTTATTATTATTCTATTATTAAAAATTGAAAGTTTGTTTTTTCTACTTTTTTCATTTTTCCTAGATTATAGACACTAAATTAGGAATTTTTTAACTTTCCAAATATTTTTAGGACTTTTCATTTATTTTCTAGAATTAATTTAAGTTTTAATAGATTTTATTAGTTTTTAAGTGTTTAAAAATAGTTTAATTTGGTTTTAAAACTTTGAAAAACACTTTTTAGCTTAATTAGGTTATTTTTGAGGTTTACAAACTATAAAATCTTGTTGAGGGCTTTTTAATAATTAATTGTGATTTTTAGGGCTTTAATTAGCATTAAAAAGTCATTATCTAATTAATTAAAAGGTTTTAGCAAGTTTGGATTTTTTGTAAACTCTTAGAATTTTATTGTGGATTTTTAGTATTTTTTTTAGAAATTTTTAGGTTAAAATTTTAATTTTTACACTATTTACGGTTTTACGTGAACGCGTTTTCGCCTTAGCTCGATCCGTCTTCGTAACCGTCATTTCTTTCTTATCTCATTTCTTTCTCAATAATAAAACCATCAATCAAAATCAATTTCATTACACAACACACTAGCCTCCTCGAGAACGAACTCACTTAGGGTCATTTACACACGGTTTTCCTAAATCGTCGTGCTTGCCCTATTTTAGTTGCTTGTTTTTCCTAAAGCAAGTATCTATTTCTACAACCATCAGTGTACACTGAACATTTTTTCCCGTAAAGGTAATGCCTCCATATTTTTAAGGCAAAGACCACTGCTCCAAGTTCTAAGTCGTGGGTAGTGTGGTTTTTCTCATGCTTCTTCAGTTGTCTAGAAGCATAGACAATCACTTTCTTTCTTTGCATTAGCACTGCTCCCAATCCTTTATATGAGGTGTCACAATATACCTCAAAGTAATCATTGCCCTCAGGTAAGATAGGAGAGGCGCACTACACAACTTCTGTTTTATGAATTGGAAAGCTGATTCCTCCTTTTCTCCCCAACTAAATTTTACTCTTTTCTGAGTGAGTTTTGTCATTGGTTTGGCTATTTTGGAGAAGTCTTCAGTGAATCGACGATAGTATCCGGCGAGTCCTAGGAATTAGTGGATCTCCGTTGGTGATTTGGGAGATGCCCAACTCTTGACGGATTCAACCTTTGCAGGATCTACGTGAATACCATCGTTGTCAATGACGTGTCCTAGGAAATGGACTCTGGGTATCCAGAACTCGCATTTGGAAAATTTGGCATATAGCTGCTCTTCCTTGAGTATTTTCAGTACTTGGGCCAGATGCTCAGCATGGTCTTGCTTGTTTTTGGAGTAAAAAAGTATGTCGTCGAGACTATTACGAATTTGTCCAAATAGGCTTTACATACCCGGTTCATGAGATCCATGAATATTGCCGATGCATTTGTCAACCCAAAAGGCATAACTCTAAATTCGAAATGACCATAACGAGTCCTGAAAGCTGTCTTAGGGATATCTTCTTCCCGGACTCTCAGTTGATGGTACCCAGACCTCAGATCAATCATAGAATACATGCTTGATCCTTGGAGTTGATCAAACAATTCGTCAATGCGAGGTAAAGGATAGCGATTCTTTATCGTTAGTTTGTTCAATTCCCGGTAATCGATGCACATTCGAAAAGAACCGTATTTTTTCTTGACAAATAGAACGGGGGCTCCCCATGGAGAAGAGCTAGGCCTAATGAATCATTTTTCTGATAGTTCCTGGAGTTGTTTGGCCAATTCCTTCAATTCTGATGGTGCTAGCCTTTAGGGTGCCTTAGCTACAGGTGCAGCCCCAGGAACTAAATCAATCTAGAATTCTATCTGTCGTACTGGGGGCATACCTGGCAGTTCCTCAGGAAATTCCTCGGGAAAATCTCGGATAATTGGCACATCCTCGATTCTGATCTCCTCAGGTTTGTCTTCTTCCTCTATTTTGGAGATGTGTGTTAGGAAGATAGGAAATCCTCTAGTTAAGTACCTTTGTGCTTTGGTGCAAGAAATGACACTAAGTCTAGTATTGATGATATCAGGGTTACCATCCCCTCGTATAATCAAGGTTTCATCTCCCCAAGGTACACGAACCAGTTTTTTTGATCACATATAATGACTGCGTGGTATTTCGACAGCCAATCCATGCCAATGATGAAATCAAAGCTACCAAGACTTACTGGGATCAAATCGATGTCGAACGGGTGATTGGAGAGGTTTAAGGTACAACCTCGAATAATGGTGCCAACTGTCACAATTTTTCTGTCAGCTAGTTCTACAGAATAGTAGGAGTCTAAAATTGATGGAGTAATTTCCAATACTTTACTAAATTATGTTGAGATAAAGCTTTGATCTGACCCGGTGTCAAATAGGACAGATGCATATCGTTGGTTTAGTAGAAATGTGCCGGTGACGATGTTGGAATTCGAATTGGCTTGGGCATCGCCAGTCATGTATACTTGTGATGGGATTCCTTTGTTGTCCTCCTTGCAGTTGGTCAATTTGGGACAATCAAGTCTTTCATGCCTAGAGGTCCCACATCCGTAACATACTACAACTTTCTTTGGCTCATGATGACTTTCACTTGCGGGGTTTTGGTTCCCTTTACATTGCTTTCCAGCATCATGATGGTAGTCGCACTTTAAACACTTAGGTTTGGATCCTAAGTATTTCTTGTTGCGGGTTGTGGGAGTAGTATCATTAGTTTGCTCAATACGTTGTCTTTTAGATAATCGCTGGGGCTGACTACGAGTAGTTCTACTCGACTCCCGCTTGTTGTCCGTTTGTCTTTCGGACAGGTTATGAGCTCGCTTGATGATCAGCTCTGTCGCGAATTCCATTGCACTTTCTATGGTAGTAGGTTGTGAAGCTAGCACACTGTCATGAATGTTGTCAGGGATCCACTGACATACTTTTCAATCTTGTCACTCCTTAGAGGGAACATCCTGGTGCACATCAAACTTAGCTCTTGAAATCTTTGGTTGTACCAAAGGATATTGTTGTTCTCACACTTGAGATCCCACAGCTCGACTTCCAACTTCTTCATTTCTCCTCTAGGACAATACTTCTCAGTCATTCTTTCCTTGAGGTTGGCCCAAGTGAGAGTATAGGCAATATCTTGTCCAAGGATGGCGACCACAGAGTTCCACTAGGTAAGGGCACTCTCAAGTAGGGTGCACGTGGCAAACTTAACTCTGTTCTCGTCAGCACAACCGCTGATATGGAATACTGTCTCTAGTCTTTCAAACCATTGCATCAATTTAACAACTCCTTCTTTTCCTCGGTAGTATGAGGGTTTGCATTTCAAGAAGTCGGGGTATGAACAACCCCTGTTGAAGTTGTTTCTATGCATGTTGTGATTCGGTTCACTGCTCATATTAAATTTTCTGGCTGTCATTGCTGCCGAAATGCCTTCACCAATCATCTCTATGAGTTGAGCAGTGGTAACATTATGAGTAGCTTCAGGAGCCTCGGTGTGAGCGGTGTTGGGAGCGATTGCATTTGTGGGGTTTGATCGTGTAATCACCATTTGTCTATAATCATACACAAAATGACACTATTAGTTCAAACGTTAGTGCATGTTTTATATTATTTACAAGAGATGGTTTCATGCGTAAAATTCATAACAAATTTGGATAACCTGTCAGGATTTCATAATATAATATTTTACACAACAGATATAACATAAGAGAATGATTGCAAGCAAATTTCCATAAGGAATTAAACATTCATCGAGCATATCAAATTCGGGACAGAGACATAGCTAGTCTTGTCCTGGGTAATGATACACATAGTCTTAAGTACATCAAATTCCAAAAATACATGCCAGGAAAGAAAGGTACATCACATAAATGTATCAACAAAAGCTTGAAAAGAAATAAAAGTACGAAGGTCTCATATTATGATAGCTGGGATACAATCCGTAGGCTCGTCATAGGGTACAAGAATTCCGGTACATCTATACTAGTCTTGCCTAGATGATCCACTAGGCATGGCTGGTGCTGATGGTGTTGATAATGCTGGTGGAGCTACAAATGCTCTTCGAGAACCCTGTAATGCTCGAATCGTCGCTCGGGTCTCATTGAGCACATGAAATGCTGTCAGCAAATGGGTTCGGAGCCTATTGGTGGTTCCCGGAGATGAGTCATTTATGTTGTAATCCCGTCATATCGGACGGTGGCGAGATCACAGAAGATAGACAATGATTGCTCCTGAGCAGATAGGACCGTATGTGTCCGATTCTGGGGACCCTCCATGACCTGGATATGTTGGTGAAGACGACGGTTTTCCTCTATGAGCCACTTCAATGCTTTATTAGTCTTATCCCGGGCATCCTTAGTGGCCTGGGCTTCTCTTCTAATGGTGAGGGAGAAAGTGTCAATATGATCATGGATGATGGTGCGGCCTTGTTGGCCGGCCATCAGTAGATTGCGGAGGTCCAATATCTCTTGCTCCTGGCGTGCAGCCAGTGCAGCAATCTGAGCCTGAACGGGATCGACATGTCTCGCTCTGGAGCCCTCCCCGGTCTCGTAAGTAGAGACGGGTACGGACCCGTAGAAATGACCCGATGATAAGAATGGAGACACGGAAGGAGCTATGCTAGGAGGAACCTGGTCCTCTTCCATCGAGGTTGGGGTTAGTATAGCTGATGTGGAGGTAGGAAATGGATCATTTGGGAGTACAGCCTCGATAGTTAGGTCATCCTCTAAATCCGAGGCTGACAACCATCCATACTGCGCCGATCGTGGAGATAAACAAACAACTGGGGGAGGAGATACCACTGGTAGAAGAGTCGTAGATGCAGTAGGCGGATTCATGATGCTCTTAAATAATATCATTTTAAGTTTGAAGTGAGTATAGGCTTACAAACAAAGAACAATATCATTTAGATTACATGCTTTATGAAATATATCCTTTCTTAAACAATTATTAGAATGTTTTAAGGTTACAAATATTTATACTTATACATATATATGTACTATCATGTAAGTAGTTCATTTATCAGTTAGTAAGTATGAAATTTAGTTTAATATTACTCATATTCGCATTTCAGTATTTTACTATATAGTGTAAAATTTTCAAGTTTAGTACGTTTGACATATAACAATACCTTACTAAACATTATTAATAATCAAATGTAGTAAACATATGCATATAAAATTAGTTCACATAGCATAAAATGCCCTAAGATCTATATGCTTAACTAAGACGGTCCCAAAATAAAATCCCAATAAGAGTTTTATAAGTTATAGTCCAGTTTTAAATAAAAGAAAAATCATTTTATTTTTATTTTATTTAAAAATTTATCTGGTTCTCTATAACTAATGCTCTAATACCATTCTCTGTGACACCCCGGGTAGGGTTAAAATATGAGGAAAATATCCCCGAAGACGTCACAAGGGTGGATCGATAGCATATAGTCCATAGAGCATAAGATAAAAGTTAGTCAAAACAGATTACATGTTTATTCAAACAAATAAATAAAAATTGTTTTTAAACAAAACAGTAGGTGATTGTTTTTGTTTCCCAAATAGAACCCCTGACGAGTCCTATGATGTATACTTCTAAGATGCTGGAGACCATGCACATACCATGTACTAACTTCATATTCCTGTGCAAAACATACTAACAGGGTCAACATAAAGTTGGTGAATTTACATATTATAACAATTAATTAGTTTGGACATATAATAATCATAGAAGCAATAATGCACAAAGCATTCTTACTAAAATGTAACTAACATTTGTTTATTATTAGAAATTTAAGCTTAACCCCATAGTCCTCAACAGATGAGGACGTAGTGTCTTACAGAAAGACACCCATTCCAGTTCCAACATGGTATACGTCTGTTGTCTCGGCCAATGCATAGTGAGCATGACTCACCCAGACGGGGATGGTCAATCCCTAATAGATCTATTTATAATATTCGGGCGATTTAAAACAATTTAACAGTTTCAATAGTAAGCAATCATAATCCGGTTTATACAATCCAGACGTGTCCAATATATGTTTGCATATTTTCTTTCCCAAAAGGGGAAGTTTTATCAAAGTTTAAATGGGGTTGTAAACTCACCTGGGAGTAGGAAATTGCTTGTTTAACACGGATATCCAATTTTAGCTCACACCAAAGTTATGCCTAATCAGATAGTATAGTCTTAATAGATAGTACAAAGAATATATATGTATGCTTATACGGATTTTATTCAGTTCATTCATATTAAGGTATTTATCTAAATAACCGTAGCCCAAGTAGCGTCAATATTCATTTAAACTTATTTATATAAGTTTCATTTCTAAATTCACATCATATGTTTAACTATCAATATGAGTTAGCATGCATGTACTTATAGTAATCATCCAACCTTACAATTAAGTTTTACATTTAAGTAAACATAAAAGAGAATGTTTCACTTAAAAATATTAATCTGTGTTTATAGTACTTGTATTAATAACATCCCTTTAAATTTCATAACCACGTTCTATATTTAAGTAAACATAAGGAGTTTTACTTATAACATATTTACGTAGTAATATTTAATTTAATTAACGTTCACATAGTTTTATTTCTTAAAAGTATATTGTAACACTCTCAATTTTCGTATCGGTACAACGGAAGGGTCTTTTAGAGTGTTACGGGATAGCCCAATAACTCCAATCATAGATAACACATAAAGTGTACAACAGGTCCCAAATTATACAGGTCATTAAGTTTACAAAACATAGATCGAATGAACATTTTTATTATTATGTGGGCCATCAGAGTCGATCTCCATCCAGATTACCTTCAAACACCTTAGATAAAAACATGCAAAAATCATATCGAATGCCGAGTGAATTCATAGAGTTTGATAAAACCGTTATATAAAAAAATCGTTGAAATCAGAACACAAGTATAATATCAGAAGTAAGTCCTCGTATTGCTAGTCAGGCAATATATAAATCAAGCATACATCTTAAACCGTCCATGAGACCATAGCCTCAATATTACCATTATAGGTAATATTATTATCGTTATTAATATCGTATCAAATCGGATATTTAGATTATATAGGATTCATTTGGATTATTATTAGCCGCATGACATTGTTACCTTACTATCAAAACAAGGGGCCGCGAACCCGACAAACAATTTGCCCATCTAAGTTAGCGCGTTGTCACAAAAATCACGCTATGTAAATCTTCTCATACATAAATTCTCTTACCAATCAATGTGGTACGACGGGGATCAACCGTCAAGGCGCGAACTGGGGTGATCGTCCCCAAATAGTACTAACATATGCATAAGCGTCTACCAAATCCTGGTAGTTCACAATTCATGCTAATGGGACTTTGAGTGACATAACCTAACTACTAATAATCCTTTTTATCTCGTTTATAGGGTCATAGCATCATTCGGGTCCATATCATTAAGCATACCATCGGGACTACTTGTGTTCTATTTTATCAAAAACTAGCATGTTATCTCCCTCGCGGGTTTACAAATCATTTTATAAAACATTTAAAAGAGTGCGAGGCTATGAACTCACGTTGATAATGAAAGGCGGATTATCGGCTACGGGCATGCTTCGGTCATGGAAACCTATATAAATAATAATCGGTCTTAGACTTTTGTCCAATGACTTTATCAAAATAACAATATACATATGATGATTTTGTACATATGATGATGATCAAGTGGGTTTATATACTCTTATTTACTCATTTTAGTGTTTATGTATTTGTAACTTTTTACTAGTTTACTAGTTTTATCTATTTACATGTTTTAAGTCCAGTAAGCTTATTATAAGTTATTTAACTTGTATTAGTCCATTTTATACTTGTATTATCAGTATTTATACTTTACATTTTGGGCCCAAATGGGTTAAGCCCAATAAGTACTTTTTATAAGTGTTTAACTTATTTAGTTAAATTATTAGCCCAATATGCTAACTTAGCTCGTTAATGTCCTTATGTCCCATAGTTCGGGTTATATCGGTTTTTTACTTCTATTAGATACTTATATATCAGTATATGACTTTTAAAAACTTTACATTAGACGGGTTTGATCGTCTAAGTTTTAATTGGCGAAAAACGTTTATTTTACGGTAATAGCCGAAAAAGTCGTAAAAATCATGTTTATAGTTTTTATAACTTATAAATCTTATTCAACTAAAATTTTATAAAGTGTCCATTTGTTTAACCTTATACATATTTATATAAATGAAATTCATAAGTTAGTGGGTTTTAATTTCACATTTTATACTATATTATTTGAGTGCTTATATAATAGTATTAAACATTAATTCTTCAAAATCTGATTTTTAGTTTCATCTTCACCATTTTTATCATATCTAGAATTCTATAATGAGATAGAAGCTCATTTTTGGATGGCATAAACTTCATATTATGTGCTACAATTAAGTTAGCTATAGCTACTGCTCATTCTATGTCTAACTGTCCTTAACAGTCCCTACAAAACAGACTATTCAGATTAGCACACTCATCTTGTTTTGATCATATCTCACTCATTTTGATGATTTCATTGCATGTCCAACTCTCACATGTGTATGAAATCTTATACTTACTGTAAATGGATTCCACCATGCAATTTTATCAGTTTAAGTCTTGGTTACTTACTGTTTTTATACAGCCAACAATTTAAGCATGATTTTAGCCTTGTTTCTTATGGTTATTCATCTTTTTAAGCATATTTATCAACACTTGATCCCCATACAACATTTTTATCAGCATATATTCATCATATACATATATAAAAAGAAAGAAAATACATTTGATCTTTACAAAAATAACAAGAGAAATGGAAAGGATGATCTTCTTTACCAACCAAGATTATATCATGTTTTTGGAAGACAACAACTTGATGAACACCAAATATATCTCCAAGATCATCAATCACCAAGATAGTTTGTTGAGAAATTAGCCCTAGGACACAAGCAAATCACCTCCTTTGTTGTTAAAATGGCCACCAATCAATCAAGGCTTCAAGGTTTCTCCATAATATGGCTAGATAACATGTAACTTGTGGCTAGAAAAGATCAAATGGGGTGTGGTATGGTGGATGAAGTAAGCTTCAAAATGAAGCTAAGCTTACAAGTGTAAGCTTATAGCTTACAAGGGTGCCACATCAAAGATGTGGTGTCCCTTTTGGGCCGTCCCATAGATAGTGGGGTGGGATAAATTAGTTTGTCCCATCCCGCTAATTAACGGGTATTCCTCGATTTTAGTTTCCTCGATATGCGTGCCCTCGAGTCGTTTTACGAAAAACGTTTTTATAAATTATGAATCAACGGCTCAAAACGAATCCAATAAAAATTGTCTCATCAAAAACGGAGTTCAACATCGTAAATACGTAATCCTAAGGTTTCCTGTTTAGTTGAAAAGGACGCTAAATTATGCACGTAAGCCCAAATTTAAATTCGTAAATTGTGAGTTCATCAACCAACACAAAAATAAGTTTCAAAATATTATACGAGAAAATAATTCACTACTTGAAAATGTTAGATTGTCACAGCTTTTCCTCCTAAAAGGGATCAACGTCCTCGTGATCCATTTAATTTTGATGTCCGTTTCTTAGTGAAATCGAAGAGGTGCGGATATTTCTTCCACATTTCATCCTCTCGTTCCCAAGCATATTCCGGTCCATGCTTTGAATTCCATCGGATCTTGACAATAGGTATCCGACTTTGTTTCAGTTGCTTTACCTCACGATCCATAACCTCTACGGGTTCTTCAATAAAATGCAACTTCCCATCTATTCAAACCTTATCCAATGAAATTTTCTCATCACTCACTGCTATACATTTCTTCAGATTAGATACATGGAATGTGTTGTGAACACCATGAAGTTCTGGGGGTAACTCTAGTTTGTAAGCCACCGGACCTACTCTAGATAAAATCTTAAAGGGTCTAATATAGCGGGGATTCAATTTCCCTCGTTTTCCAAATCTTATAACGCCTTTCAATGGAGATACTTTCAACATTACTCGGTCACCCACTTCAAACTCCATCGGTTTCCGCCGCACATCCGCGTAACTTTTCTGTCTACTACGGGCAGTCAACAACCTATTCTTAATCTGAACTATCATCTCCGTAGTCTCCCGGATCAATTCCGGTCCCGTGAGCTGGGTATCCCCAACTTCACTCCAACATACATGATATCTACACTTCCTACCATACAAAGCTTCAAACGGTGCAACCTTAATACTAGAATGGTAACTATTGTTATACGAAAACTCTGCTAAAGGAAAATGTTTATCCCAATTCTTACCAAAATCTAACACACAAGCTCTCAACATATCTTCTAGCGTTTGTATCGTCCTTTCACTCTGCCCATCAGTCTGGGAGTGATAAGCAGTGCTCATGTCTAGATTCGTTCCCAAAGATCTTTGGAGAGATTTCCAAAAATTCGATGCGAATCTAGGATCTCGATATGAAATGATCGATACAGGCACTCTATGCTTGCATACAACATTATCAACGTATATACGAGTCAGCTTCTCCAATGAGAACTGCTCTTTAACCGGAATGAAGTGTGCTGATTTGGTCAGTCTGTCGACAATAACCCAAATCGAGTTGTTTCCAGATGATGTTCTAGGAAGCTTGGTGATAAAGTCCATCGTAATTTGCTCCCACTTCCATTCATGAATCTTTGGTTGTTGAAGTAGTCCTGATGGCTTTTGATGTTCAGCTTTGACTCTAGCACAAGTCAAGCATTGAAGAACATACATAGCTATATCAGCTTTCATATTCGGCCACCAGTACAACTTCTTCAAAGCATGGTACATCTTATCATATCCCGGATGAATGGAATACTTAGATTTATGGGACTCTAACATAATCAAGTCTCTTAAGCCTCCAAACTTAGGTATCCACATACGACCTCTTAAGCATTTCACTCCATCAGCTCTAACCTCTAAAGGATCTTCTTCTCCTCGGAACCCTTCATTAACACAATTTTCTTTCTTACAAGCTTCTATTTGCGCATTTCTAATTTGCTCAGGTAAATTATTGTGCACGGTCAAGACTAGAGAACGTACCCTGATAGGCTGTCTATCTTTCCTACTTAACGCATCGGCAACAACATTGGCTTTTCCTGGGTGATATTTTATATCACAATCGTAATCACTTAACAACTATATCCATCTTTGTTGCCTCATGGTCAATTCCTTTTGATCGAGAATATACTGTAGGCTTTTGTGATCGGTGAATACCGTACACTTGGTGCCATACAGATAATGTCTACATAACCTAAGAGCAAAGACTACAGCTCCTAACTCAAGATCATGAGTAGTATAATTCTCCTCATTCTTCCTTAATTGCCTAGAAGCATAAGCTATCACTTTCTCTCGCTGCATCAAAACAGCTCCATAGCCTCTAAGAGATGCATCACAATATACTACAAAATCTTCACTCCCGTCGGGTAATGATAAAATTGGCGCACTACATAATTTTTGCTTCAATGTCTGAAATGCTCTATCTTTATCACTTCCCCAAATGAAAGGTTTATTCTTCTGGGTAAGCTTAGTCAAGGGTTTAACTATTAGAGAAAATTCTTTAATGAATCGCCTCTAATAGCCAGCCAATCCTAAGAACTGTCGCACTTCCATTGGCGTTGTCGGTGCAGAACAATTCTTAATGGCTTCAACCTTTGCAGGATTAACATGAATTCCATCTTTGTTAATCACATGACCAAGAAATTACACAGAATCTAACCAAAAATCACATTTCGAAAACTTAGCATACAACCTTTCATCCTTTAACAAATTCAAAATAATCCTTAAATGTTCTCTATGTTCATCTTCATTCTTAGAATAGATTAGAATATCGTCAATAAACACAATCACAAATTTATCCAAGTAGGGCTTGCATACTCGATTCATTAAATCCATGAAAACCACAGGTGCGTTAGTTAATCCATATGGCATTACTTGAAATTCATAGTGTCCATAACGAGTTCTAAATGCAGTTATAGGAATATCATCTTCACGGACGCGAAGTTGGTGATATCCTGACCGTAAATCTATCTTAGAATACACACTAGATCCTTGTAGTTGATCAAACAAATCATCAATCCTAGGTAAAGGATATCGATTTTTAATTGTCAACTTATTCAGTTCCCTATAGTCAATGCACATACGGAAAGATCCATCCTTCTTCTTAACGAACAAGACTGGAGCTCCCCAAGGCGACGAGCTCGGTCAAATAAAACCTTTATCAGACAACTCCTTAAGTTGCTCAGATAACTCCTTTAATTCAGAAGGGGCTAATCGGTAAGGCGCACGTGCCAACTGTGCTGCACCAGGAATTAAATCGATTCGAAACTCTGCTTGCCTTATCGGTGGAAGTCCGGGTAAATCTTTAGGAAATACCTCAGGAAGTTCACAAATAATAGGTACATCTTCCAATCGTTTCTCCCTAGACTCATTCCCAGTCACTTGAGCTAAGAATAACTCACAACCGTTCCTGATGTACTTTTGGACTTTAATGCATGAAACGATTTTCAAACGGGATTCACCTCGATTACCATCAATTACTAACGTCCTATTCCTAAGAGGAATCTTAACCTTCTTCTCTCCATATAAAATAGTAGCATTATTCAACGACAACCAATCCATACCAATAATAATATCAAAACTACCTAATTCTATCAACATCAAATCAATCGGAAAGGAATAGTTCAAGAGATTTAGAGAGCATCCTTCTAATAGCTTATTAGTTTTCACTAATTTACCATCAGCCAATTCCACCTCGTAACTGGTATTTATCTCAACATGTCCAATGTCAATAAGGGCACTAAATTTAGTGGATACAAAGCTCCTAAAAGCACCCGAATCAAATAAAGCAACAGCATAATGATTGTTGAGTAAAAACGTACCGGTAACGACATTCGGATCCTCTTTCTTCACCTCAATTGTTCCAAGTTGATAGACACCACCCTGGGGGTTTCTTCCAGGTACAATCGCTTTCAACTTGGGGCATTCCGATTTCCTATGACCTTCTTCATTACAGTTGAAGCAAATGGTTCCCTTTTTACACCTTTCAACCTTGTGTCCAAGCTTTCCGCAATTTCGGCACTTCCAGCAGTCGCCAGCATGCCTCTTGTTGCCACACTTAGGACATCTATCATCGTTGCGCGGTGTGTTGTTGGTAAGAGAATTTGCATTCCCCTTTCTCTGGTTCTGACGGCGATTGAAATTCTTCCTATTATCAGCTCTATCTACACGATCACCGTCTCCCTTTCTTTTCTCACCAACATGGGCTTCATCTTCCCTATCCTGAATTATCTGTCCAATGAGTTGGTAAGCCATTCGAACAGCATCATCAATGGTCAGTGGTTTAGATGATGTCACGTCCCCCCGGATATTCTTGGTTAACCCTTTAATATATTGTTCAATTCGGATCTCTTCGGGTTCCACCAATCGGGGACATAGCAAGGCCAACTCATGGAATCGGTTTGTGTAACTATCAATGTCCACACCTTTCATTCTCAGATGAATCAACTCTTGTTCTAACCTAATGATCACACTACGAGGACAGAATTCCAAAGTCATCCACTTCTTAATTTCAGCCCAAGGAGTAACATTAGCAACATCAATACCCATAAAAGCAATTCTCCCGTTCCACCAAGTCAACGCACGACCTTTAAGAGTAGCCATAGCAAAAGTCACTTTATCTTCCTTCTTACACTTACTAATCCGAAATACCGACTCAATCTTCTCAATCCGCTGGCTTAATCATGTAGCACCTTCAGTTCCATTAAAAGGTAGAGGTTCACACTTCATGAACGTCACATAAGTACAGCCACCAACTTCAGGTGCATTAGTTCCAAATCCTCCTACATTTCCTCCAGCATTAGCATTCACATTATTAGCATTCACATTCACATTAGTACCACCAATTACACTACCGCCAGCTCCACTACCGCCAGCTCCACTACTGCCAGCTCCACTACCGCCAGCTTCATTTCTAGCATTTGCCATAAATTCAGTCATAGATGCGGTAACTTGCTCTGTAATAATCCTACGTACATCATCCTCAGTCACAACTTTCTTGGGCGGCATAGTTCTATAATTTCACAATTTCAAAGTATTAAGCATTCACTCAACAAAGGATTCATATAATATGGATTGAATTCATAATCAAGATACAAATAAGGCACAATATGGAATTCAAGACAAGATACATATTTCATTCGATTTGAAACAAAAGCATTGTCTTAGTTAAATCCCATATCAAAGTTCTAGCACTATACATACTCAAAATTCGTGCCAGGTCTACTACTAACAAGTCGGTTCAGTCAAAGTTACAAAAGGTACAAAAGATACAAAGGTCACTACTAAACACAGACTGGTCTACTGAGAACCGCCAGATGGTCCATCATCCATCGTCTTCTGTATCTTTGTCGGACGATCACTAGACACATCTTTAGCTGGGCGCTTACGGATCACTCCTCTTTCAACCATGTCAGCATAAAATCTACTATTCCAACCCACAGATATATTCAACTCCTTCTCGACTTTCTCACGCATCGCACGAGCTACATTCAACTAAATCTCCTTAGAATTCACCTTTTTCTTCATAGCAGCAAACTCACCACTTTCTAACACCGATAACCTCCTAAAAGCCTCATTCAAACCACACTCTACATCAGTCAAATCCAAACTAAGCAATTCCCACTCTTTCTCACCAACCTTAGTCTTTGACTCTAAATAAGCAACATGAGTCTGAACAACACCTAATCCAATCTCTGTCATACTACTCTTAACACGGGAAGCATCTAGATCACGTCTCAAGGCCCATGGTGCAAGACCATCCATATGAGTAGCCTCTCGAGCACTAGACGACTCTCCTATCAGACGTCTACGAGTAGCAATACCATCAGTACCGTCAGGTGCGTTATCATCATCATCCTCCTCTGATTCAGAATTAGATTCAGATGATTCAGACGTTTCATCCCTAGGTAGCTCAACCTCAGAATCAGACAAATAAACTGGTGGGGGTAAGGGCTCGCCCTCTGGAACATCATAAGGGTAAATAAGCTCGGCTTCCTCATCATCATCAACCTCATCGTCTACACCTATATCCTCCTCGACATTGTCGTCGTCAATCTCATCATCTATATTATCTAACCCAATCTCATCACCTTTCTCAATATCAACATTATCAATCTCATTCTCTACCATATCAAGCTGAGGGGCAATCTGATCTCCTAGTCCTATCTCGGGCTCGGGATCCTCAAATGGTTCCTCTTCATCATCGATATCATAATATACTAAGTCTAAATAAGGATCATCATCTACATTAGGTTCGGGAATAGCATGGTTCTCTACAGGAATATTAGGGTCAGCCATGACAATCTGCATTTATATATATATCTCGTATTAGAATAAAATACTTATTAAACAATTACATACTTAAATCACGATATATACATATATATAAATTAAATTATATATATCAAAATATATATCTTCTCAATAGGGCTTGTTGGTAACGTCGGAGATCTTTGACACCATTATAGTCAAAAGATTTTTCAAATATTTTCTCAAATGTTCATAGTTAAAAGATTTTGAAAAGTTTTGTTCAAAACCTTGGCTTTTTTTTAAATCTTTTGTTCTATATAACGAGAGCTCTGGTACCAAACTATAACACTCTCAATTTTCGTATCGGTACAGCGGAAGGGTCTTTTAGAGTGTTACGGGATAGCACAATAACTCCAATCATAGACAACACATAAAAATGGTTGTACAAGGTTCAACATACATTCATTCGATAAAAAGTTTTAAAGTGAACAACAGGTCCCAAATTATACAGGTCATTAAGTTTACAAAACATAGATCGAATGAACATTTTTATTATTATGTGGGCCATCAGAGTCGATCTCCATCCGGATTACCTTCAAACACCTGAGATAAAAACATGCAAAAATCATATCAGCGAATGCCGAGTGAATTCATAGAGTTTGATAAAACCGTTATATAAAAAAATCGTTGAAATCAGAACACAAGTATAATATCAGAAGTAAGTCCTCGTATTTCTAGTTCCATGAGACCGTAGCCTCAATATTACCATTATAGGTAATATTATTATCGTTATTAACATCGTATCATATCGGATATTTAGATTATATAGGATTCATTTGGATTATTATTAGCCGCATGACATTGTTACCTTACTATCAAAACAACGGGCCGCGAACCCGACAAACAATTTGCCCATCTAAGTTAGCGTGTTGTCACAAAAATCACGCTATGTAAATCTTCTCATACATAAATTCGCTTACCAATCAATGTGGTACGACGGGGATCAACCGTCAAGGCGCGAACTGGGGTGATCGTCCCCAAATAGTACTATCATATGCATAAGCGTCTACCAAATCCTGGTAGTTCACAATTCATGCTAATGGGACTTTGAGTGACATAACCTAACTACTAATAATCCTTTTTATCTCGTTTATAGGGTCATAGCATCATTCAGGTCCATATTATTAAGAATTCCATCGGGACTACTTGTGTTCTATTTTATCAAAAAGTAGCATGTTATCTCCCTCGCGGGTTTACAAATCATTTTATAAAACATTTAAAAGAGTGCGAGGGTATGAACTCACGTTGATAATGAAAGGCGGATTATCGGCTACGGGCGTGCTTCGGTCACGGAAACCTACATAAATAATAATCGGTCTTAGACTTTTGTCCAATGACTTTATCAAAATAACAATATACATATGATGATTTTGTACATATGATGATGATCAAGTGGGTTTATATATTCTTATTTACTTATTTTAGTGTTTATGTATTGGTAACTTTTTACTAGTTTACTAGTTTTACCTATTTACATGTTTTAAGTCCAATAAGCTTATTATAAGTTCTTTAACTTGTATTAGTCCATTTTATACTTTTATTATCAGTATTTATACTTTACATGTTGGGCCCAAATGGGTTAAGCCCAATAAGTACTTTTTATAAGTGTTTAACTTATTTAGTTAAATTATTAGTTCAATATGCTAACTTAGCTCGTTAATGTCCGTATGTCCTATAGTTCGGGTTTTATCGGTTTTTACTTGTATTAGATACTTATATATCAGTATATGACTTTTAAAAACTTTACATTAGACGGGTTTGATCGTCTAAGTTTTAATTGGCGAAAAACGTTAATTTTACGGTAATAGCCGAAAAAGTCATAAAAATCATGTTTATAGTTTTTATAACTTATAAATCTTATTAAACTACCATTTTTATAAAGTGTCCATTTCTTTAACCTTATAAATATTTATATAAATAAAATTCATAAGTTAGTGGGTTTTAATTTCACATTTTATACTATATTATTTGAGTGCTTATATAATAGTATTAAACATTAATTCTTCAAAATCTGATTTTTAGTTTCATCTTCACCATTTTTATCATATCTAGAGTTCTATAATGAGATAGAAGCTTATTTTTGGATGGAATAAACTTCATATTAGGTGCTACAATTAAGTTAGTTATAGCTACTGCTCATTCTATGTCTAACTATCCTTAACAGTCCCTACAAAACAGACTATTCAGATTAGCACACTCATCTTGTTTTGATCATATCTCACTCATTTAGATGATTCCATTACATGGCCAACTATCACATGTGTATGACATCTTATACTTACTGTAAATAGATTCCACCATGTAATTTTATCAGTTTAAGTCTTGGTTGCTTACTGTTTTTATACAGCCAACAATTTAAGCATGATTTTAGCCTTGTTTCTTATGGTTATTCATCTTTTTAAGCATATTTATCAACACTTGATCCCCACACAATATTTTTATCGTCATATATTCATCATAATACAATAAGAAAGAAAATACATTTGATCTTTACAAAAATAATAAGAGAAATGGAAAGGATGATCTTCTTTACCAACCAAGATTTTATCTTGTTATTGAAAGACAACAACTTGATGAACACCAAATATATCTCCAAGATCATCAATCACCAAGATAGTTTTTTGAGAAATTAGCCCTAGGACACAAGAAAATCACCTCCTTTGTTGTTAAAATGGCCACCAATCAACCAAGGCTTCAAGGTTTCTCCATAATATGGCTAGATAACATGTAACTTGTGGCTAGAAAAGATCAATTGGGGTGTGGTATGGTGAAGTGGGACGGCAAGTGTAGAAAGAGAGAGAGTATGTGTGAGTTGTTTGCATGTATGAATGGAAGTAATGGGAAAGGCTAGTGGTTTTGCTAGTTTTGGTGGGTGAAATAAGCTTCAAAATGAAGCTAAGCTTACAAGTGTAAGCTTATAGCTTACAAGGGTGCCACATCAAAGATGTGGTGTCCCTTTTGGGCCGTCCCATAGATAGTGGGGTGGGATAAATTAGTTTGTCCCATCCCGCTAATTTAAGAGTATTCCTCGATTCTAGTTTCCTTGATTTGCGTGCCCTCGGGTCGTTTTACGAAAAACATTTTTATAAATTATGAATCAACGACACAAAACGAATCTAATAAAAATTGTCTCATCAAAAACGGAGTTCAAAAACGTAAATACGTAATCCTAAGGTTTCTGGTTTAGTCGTAAAGGACGCTAAATTATGCCCGTAAGCCCAAATTTAAATTCGTAAATTGTGAGTTCATCAACCAACACACAAATAAGTTTCAATATATTATACGAGAAAATAATTCACTACCTGAAAATGTTAGATTGTCACATATATGAGTACATGTATTAACAATACATATTCATAATTGTTTATACAATTATTTCCTGAAGAAAAAAAATATATATATAAAATATTTTATTTAACTTTAAAGTTTCCACAAATTATTTAAAAATTTATAAAATAATTTATACATAAGAATTTATACTTTAATTCTTATGATCTAAGTATTTTAATTATGTTTTATTATACTTAAAATAGATTTTAGGGTTAGGGCTTGGAAATGTTTCGGAATGTGGCAAAACAAGTCCTTTTATATTTTTAAACAAGTAAACTTTCGGATTATTACACATTTGGTACCTAGGGCTTGTTTAAGTTTCGATTTATGGCAGATTTAGTCCCCCTAGTATTATTTAGGTTTTGTAACTATATAAAAACTACAAAATAGACCCTAGGGCTTCTTTAAGTTTCGGTAATTTACAAGAATAGTCCTTAGGGTTATAAAATGACAAAACAATTTTTAGAACCTTCCCAAAATGGTCCCTAGGGTTTTAATTTGCCACGGATAATATTTATTAAACCCTAGACTTTTGGATATTTACATTTTCAGTCCTTGTGTTTACTAGTTTATCAAAACAAGTTTCATAAGTTACGGTTTTAGTCCTTAAGTCTTATAAATTGTCATTTTCATCCAAAAAGTTTTTATAAGTAATATTTTACTATAAAACTTTTATTCAAAGTTTATATGGGCTCATTAGGTCCATTAAGTTTTGGATTAATATTTCATGGGCTTAAATAGTTCATTACCACTACTCTACATTTTATGTAAGTTCTAACTTGGGATATCTTATAAGTTTATTATGAGCTTATTCATATATAGTTTTAAATCTAAAATAGAAGAATAAAACTTATACTTGTTTTATGTGATGTTCCAAATTAAATTTATCTATGTACAAATCAAGTAAATAAGTCATAAGTCCAAAATGAGATCTAAATTATGTCTAGACCTAAAATCAATCATAGATCCATGTTTACTCATATATAGTCCACGGCTATATTTCTAAATCTTGGTATTTACAAGATGAACATATTAGCTAGTTTTAAAGTCTTGTAAATACTTACAAAAACACATCATAATTATCTAGGTTACATGCATGTTCCCAAGGTTATTATCATTCCAAGAAAACAAGGCATAGCCCACGGCTATATTGTTTTCTCCCAATATTCCCATAAGATCTATAAGCTTATTGCATGCTTATCATGTTAAGTTAACACTTATTACTAGATCTAGGTTGTATAATAACATGCATGTACATCTAACCCATTTAGGGTCATATAAAACCCACGGCTACAAATATTCACATAAGTTACTTTGATGATTTTTAATATTCCATTTAACATGTTACCTTTCGTATACCATGATTCAAAACTTAGAAAACTAATCATATAGTCTCCACTTAATTTAGCAGTGACCTTTAAGGTCATGGTTTTCTTGATCTTTAAGTTGCACAAGTTCATTTCATGAGATCTATGGTTATTAGCTAACCAAAGTCCCATAAAACAAGATTTGTAACTCATGCAGTGTCTAGATTTATAAAAGGTTTCATATGGTTTTTAAAACAAGTTTAAACATAACATATAAGTCATGAGTTTCTTATTAAAAGATTTTTAAATCATGAACATGATTTGCATAAATATGTCGTGACCTATAAGGGTCATAACTTTATCAAATCTTGATTTTAACACGCCATATGTGTATGATGATGCATGCATGAAAGAATGTAAGAATATGATGTGTATACCTTTTTGCCTAAATGTTACCAAGTAAGATCTATATGAACAAGGAGGTGGGAGATCTAGTCAAGATGATGAGGGAGACTCCAATTATTAACCTTAGCCTTGACCTTTTTGGTTTGGTTAGGGCTTGGTATAATATTTCCAAGGATGATGATTATGCTACCTATAGATTTGGGATTGCTATGAGGCAAAGATCTAGTAGATCTTGTGAACAAACTTGGATTTTTGGTGGCTTAAAGCCGAATTACTTGAGAGGAAAAGGGAGGAGAGGGTGAGATCTAGTTGAGAGTGAATGTGAAGGGTATGTGTGTTTTCGGCTAAAAGGAGAGAGAGAGACATGAAAGGGTGTGAACACCTTGGCAAGGGAAATAGTGCCAAGTGTAGACACTTGGGTTTCCAATGCATGACACTTGTATTCCCAAGGCTTCTCTTCACCTTCTGCCCAAGAGAAATGCGTGTGATTCTTAGCCAAAAAGGGGAGATGGGCTCAAATTGTGGGCTTGTGTTGGGCTAGCACACAAGGTAGTGGACTTTGGGCTAGTCCAAAGTGTATATGTATATATGTTTATAATGTACACATACATATATATATGTAGTACTACCTCATGCAACAATTTTCCATAATTTGCTGAAGTGTTAAGCATATATAGTTGTTGTAACTTTCAATACTTGTGATCCTAGTCTTATATACCAAGTTTAGTTATGCATCACATTTCCATAGCAAAGTAGTAGTAGAAGTATAAATACATAGTGATCAAATTCACACACAACTTATAGATGCACAACACATGAGTGATTATTCTAAGATTTATGGGTGAACCTTATTACATGAAATCATGGTAAAATCATCGATTTTACACATAAATCTAGGGGGAGTAACGTGAGATTTAATTAATTTTCTTCACCACACAATTTATATATTTTCTTTCACTTGTATAAAATGTGTAAATTCATATAGTCTAATGTTGGGCTATCTTATGTACATGTAAAAATATTTTCTATCTTTCTAACCCTTTTTTTGCAATATTTTCATAATCCATGGCTCCCGGTTCTCCAAATTAGGAGGAGTTTTAACCTAGGGGGAGTACATGGAAAAATACTTGATATCTATCTTGCTTAGTCATGATGTTGCAACATCTCTCTCAAAACCTTTTTCCATTGAACCTTCCTTTTTTCTTTTGAAAAATATGGGGAGAAGAGAAATATAAGTCCATATTCCTTAAAACTTATATGTTGATGTGCATACCAACTAAAAATAAGTTCTCGTTTTGTCTTCAACAAAAAAGAGGAGATTTTAAATGTAAATATTGCACTTAGACGATATTTATGTTTTAATCATACTTAACGTTTTGTTAATGACAAAACACCAAAAATATTTTTATGTTTGAATTATAAGCAACATATAAGTCTTTTAGGTCCATAAACTTATATATTAAACTTTTGTAAAAAGTTTACACAACTTATATAAACTAAAAATGGAAAAATAAAATGGACCAAATGTTGACTTTGACCTTCTTATGTCAGATATACAAAGTCAAACCAAGCCACATATAATGCTTGCTTATGATCTTGGACAAACATTTATGAAGCAACAAAAGTCAGACCTACGGGACCCCGGTGGACCCATTGGTAAGGGGGGACGGGTTTCGTGCCTGCCTGATGTGTGCCTATGAATACCAAGCTTTGTCCAAGCTTAATCCTCAACCCTGCTCTATATTTTATCTCTATAGTCTCTACACATATACTAACTCTCTAATCTCTCTCTTGTATATCCTCTTCTTACTTTTGATTTGGATCTTTGTGCATTTCAAGATCGGTTACGAGAAATCTCTATTTTAAGCTTTGATCCTTCAAGGCTTCACTTTGTGTGAATGTGTTAAGTGTTACCTACACAATCACCATTGTTGTACCCATTTATTTATCTACTTGTATAATAGTGTGGTTGGTGTTGTAAACCACAAGTGTATAGTGTATAAGGCATTATTGTGCCTTTGTAAAGAACACGACAACTTTGCTTGGGTGTCTTTAAAGATTGTAAGCTTAAGTGTGAAGGTTTCTCCACCCAAAAGAGATTCATTTACTAGTAAAGTAGAACTCTTGAGTGGATACTCGAGGAGTAGAAGTAGGGGCAAGATAAATGAGATCTTGCTTGACTGAACCACTATAAATCATTGTGCATTGTGGTTTGTCTCTTTATTAATTTTGGTCTATTACTTTCTTAATTCACACTTTATCTATAACCATTCACGATCACGAAAAAGTTTCCAAGTAATTAAAACTAATCGGTAAAAAACTATTTAACCCCCTTCTAGTTTTCTACAATATATATTTTCGTAACTCTAGATTTCTTGTCGCAAAAAAGAGGATCACATCCCTCTTTGATTTGGAGTAGCTTGCTTCATGGTCGTGATTTTTTATTACATGGTTTAAGATGGAAAGTTGAAAACGGGCAGAAAATATATGTGGAATCTAGAAACGGGGGTTGAATAGTTTACCGGTTATAATTACGTTTTCAAAATCAATTTACTTGTTAAAAGATTAGATTAGATATTATATCAATTCCACTTTAAACTAATATGAATAAGAAATAGTATAAGCTAGCTAATAGGGTTGATATACACAAAAGTTATTAAAGTTTTTAAAAAGTTCGATTATGTTACCAAAGTCTAAAACCTAGAAGATAGGTTACCAAAGTTTGGTTTACCAGTTACGTAGGTTACTCAGTGTGTATTAACATATTGATACCGATAAACCATAAACGTGGTAGTCTACGTGACAGGGTTAATTGACAAAGATGTTACTAAAATTTTCTAAAAAGTTCGATTGTGTTACTGAAGTTTAAAACGTTACAGATAGGTTGCTCAAGTTATTATATTAATTTTTTAGAAAAGAATTTTTAAACATTATATCGTATACGTTCTCAAACCTTGTACGTTTTTTACGTCTTTCAATTTTTTTTAAACATTTTTTTACATTTTATACATAAAACGTATAAAGCATACAAAAATGAAAAAAACATAGAAAACATAAAAAGGCATATGAAATGTACACACGCATATAAAAAACATAAAACATAAAACTAGAATGAAATTGTAAAAAAAAGATATAAATATCTAGTTTTTTTCATTTTTAATGCATAAGATAATGTAAATAAAATGGGTAAATATATATATTTATAAATATATATATTTATATATATATATATTATTTTTATAAAAAATACAAAATTTAATTACGACAATACAATGAAGAAATATGTAAAAGAAATACAAAATGTACTAAAACAGATAGAATTGAAAGAAAACGCACGCAATAAATATATATGTGTAATTATTCATTGAGTGTAACTTTCTAAAGTTTAGTAACCCATTTAATAAATTCGTGAACTATAACTTGTTTGTATTGTTTTAAACTTTGGTGATGATGCGGACAAGGGAATCGATAAATCATCCGGTTGTCCACCTTATGAGTAACCCGATGTTAACTTTTTCAAAGGGTCAGTAACCCATTAAAATAAACTCGTATACTTGAGTAACCTATCTTTAATGTTTAAACTTTCGTAACGAAATAAATTTTTTAGCAAACTTTAGTAACTTTTGTGTATATTAACTCCTAGCTAATAATATAAGTGACAAGCATAAACTAATTAATAAGAAAGGGAATGAATATGCAAATCACAACACCAAAATTTATAGTGGTTCGGCTACGAAGCTCCTCTTCGCCCTAGTCCACTCCCGAGTACCGTACTCAAGATTTAACTATATCAACAAGCTTCTTTCAAGGTGGAGAAATCCGTACACACGTCGCTTACGATATTTACTGACACAAAGCTAAATTTCAAATCCTAATCTTAGCTAGAACCAATCTACACTTGTATTTCATCCCCTAGGAAATACACACACGATCTCTCGATCTATCTACTACACACTTATACACACGATCACGCCGGATCAGAAGTATTTCCACACCTTAGAAATAAACTCACGAATCACTCAAGTAACTAAATTCAAGTCTCTCACAAGATCATACACAAATGTACAAAGCTTCAACAATAAACAAACTAATCTATAACACTTGATCTTTAAATAATCACAAGTATTCTTCGCATGCACAAAGTAGAGGTATAAGAATCAGACCACTTGTAAACAAGTATATACAAGCTATATGATCAAAGGAAGAAATAATTAAGAAGGAGAGTCTAGACAATGAGTTTTTTGGTATGCAAAGAGGTATTTGACCAAGTTTAATTGTGGGCTATATTTATTGAGAGGTCAAGATAAAGAGCGTCGTCAGTGTAGTAAATAAGACAGTCGGTGCACTTAACTAATTGCATTGCAGCCTTGTCCAGTGTACCGGCTAGACTAGACGCTCCCTTCTTGTCTTTTAGCGGTTGGGGTATTATCTGCTATATGTTTTAAACTGTTAGGGGGGGGGATTTGAGATTCAAAATATTAAAACAATTTATTTAAAATATTTTATTTAATTTGGAAAAATACCTTGTAACATTTTACACACTTTGTGTGTATCTTATAAAATGTTAGTTTGTAAAAGACTTTGTTTTCCTTTGATAACCTTGCAAGTAAATAAATTGTTTGTACATTCCTTAAGTGATATTATGTCGAAATAAATATTTACGACTAAAAATTTTCTTAAGTTTGATTTTATCTAGAACTTTTTTGCATTTTGTAATTATCAAAATGCGAGAAGTCGAAAGATATAAATAATGTTTTTACGATATTATTTGTATTTACGAGTTCACCTTCTTTTATGGTTACAAAATAATAAACTCATTTTATATAAAAAGAGATGGAAAATGGTTTTTAAAAGCGATGAGTGAATATGATTGGTTTATTACATTTATACTAAATAATAGGTTTACATTAATCTCAACCCCCCTTACTTGCACAAATGGTTTCTAACACCTTCTCAAATTCAGAACTCGTTAAAAGAGAATAACAAATCTCGATACACAATTATGAGTTTATAAGCTCTTTAAAAAAATCGCTCTAAAATTGGAAGTGATTAAAACCGTTCTATTATTCTAAGCAGTTTTGTTAAAATCAGCCTTAGGCGGTTGGTTAACTGTGTGGTTCCAAGTTAATCGGCCTTGTTAATTGCATTAATAAAAAATCGATCAACATATTAAATAGTTTAATAAATATTATTTAAGTTAAACTTAAAAAAGTCAACGTGGGTAGGTTTTTTCCAATATTTAATACTAGTGTAGCCTTTAGTGTGTTGTAATTAAAGAAAGGATACAAAAAATTATTATGATGTAATAAAAAATTGTTATTTGTTTGCATTTATTAAACGTAATGATTTATTACACGGAATAAGTTATCACACCAACACCATTTCTTAAAGCATATGCAATGCTAAACATATTAAAATATTTTAGTTTTTATTTTTCATTAATGCATCAAAGTCACCAAGCTATTGTTAAAATCTTCTCCGTGGAAAATTTTATACAAAAGATTTTTGAATAAAACTAGTACACTAATACGTATAAGGCTAATACCTTGAGCATTAATTAAAAAAGTCATGCTACAACCGCTTAAAGATATACAAGCTTTTGAGAAAAACTATACAAAAAATCATATGTTGCAATAGTGAAAAGTCATTCAAAATCTTTTCAAAACAATAAAGTCTTTCAAAACTACTTGCATTGCAGTTGCTCTTAGAAGTCTTCTGTTGTATTTCATTACATCTCGTAATGGAACCAAAATTATTGATGACGTATAGTCTCTAGTCGGGCTGGATAGTCTGACTCACGGGTACTACCCGTATCCATCAGGGTTGGATTAGATGCTTGTGTGATGCGCGCGCAGCCTAGGAGGCCCAGTAATCCGCTGTCGCGCATAAGGCTGATTACTTAGCTAGGTCCTTGTCGCAGCGCGACAAGATCAGACAGATATAACCTATATTATAGTTATATTCGTCTAAGGAAAATGGATATACACTTACCTTAGTTAGATGATAAATATCAAGCTAATTTGAGTCATTATCTCTTCGTTATGCCGCAAGAACAGGGAGCCCAACCTGGACTCTCTCAAGTATAAAAAGAACCCCTACGGTTCTACAAAGGTACGATACACACAATACCCTAAACACTATATACTTAAATCAATTACTTACACTCACGCCAGAGTCTAATCGTGGGTCACAAACCTACGGTAAGCCCAACGGTGTCTGTTTAGTGCGCAGGGTCCTCAAAACAAGTTTCACTTGGTGCAAGAGTCGGAGTCCACAAGACCCCGAATTAAGCCTAATTCGGGTCAAGCTCGGTCCATCCAACTTTTGTATCAACAAGTTGGCGCCATCCGTGGGACCCTACACTAACCTCTAACAAATGACGAAAAGTGGCCCAAACCCACCCCCACCCAAAGGAGGATCTAAGAAGTCAACAGGTCCGTACACCAGCAGTGAACCTAACAACCCAGGACACGGAGGGAAGGGGTTGCAAGTGTCTGTCTCCCCACTGATAACCCCTACTCCGCAGGCAGCTAAGGAGGCATCGTCCTCTCGGGAAATCCCTGATCCAAGCAACAGGGACAGTCAGGGCACAAGGGCCATGACAGACCCACGAACCAAGGTGGAGACCCCTCCCTTGACGAAGCCGAGTATGAGTGACTACGTCACAGAGAACTACGAGGCCCTAGTTCGATTCATGAAAGCGCAAAGGAAAGTAAATCCGGCAAGGGACCTTCGGATCAGCCTAGACTTCGATAAGGAACCTAGGGAACCTAGGAAAGAAAGGATAAAGAAAGGAGGAACAACCGAGATCCAAACGGATGACCCTTCTATTGAAGACGCATCGTCCTCAAACAATTCTGGGACTCCCGAAAGAGAAGACGGCTTCATCACGCCAGTCAACAACTATCAGCGCACAAGCGTGAAGGACAGATTAGGGCCCGATCTTTCGGGCAGACGAAGCACCCTTGATAGATTGGGTCCCTTGGAAAAATATGCATCCCAGGATCCGCGAGGACAGGAAAGAAACAAGAGCGCTGGAAAGGCGAACAGGAGGAATTCCTCAAGTGAAGATTCCTCGGACTCTAATGGTAGCGACCGCCATCCTCGCCATAAAAGGGTCGCACCTTCGTCCACTGAGGATTTCGATTCCTCTGACTACCACAGAAGAAACCACAGGGCACCTAAGAGGCCATGAATACAAGGTTAAGATCGGTGGACCTTACCTTCACGCCGAGAAAAAGGAAGTGCGTTTTCAGAGCGCATAACTACTTTCAAGGATAACAAAAAGAGACGCATGTCGTCCAGTGTCAAGACCTACGACGGTACGACGGATCCGGATGATCACCTAAAAGTGTTCGAATCGCAAGCGGGGATAGAACAATGGCCTGAGGCTGTGTGGTGTCACATGTTCAACTCCACGCTCATCGAAAATGCTCGGACCTGGTTCGACCGTCTTCCGCGAAGAAGCGTTGATGTGTTTGAAGAACTTAGGAGGGTGTTTAGAAGAAATTATGTGCAACAAAAGAAGTACGACAAAAGCCCTGTCTCACTTGTGAGAGTGAAGCAGAGGCATAACGAAAGCCTTGAAGACTTCATGGAACGCTTCAAATCTGAATGCAACCAGATTAAGGATTGCCTGGAGATTCTCAAAATTTCTGGATTTCTCGCGGGGATCATCAAGCCGGACCTAATAAAGAAGCTGAACGACAAAACCCCGACAACGTTTGACGGGGTAATGAAGAAGGTCCGAGCATTTATCCAAGGAGAAACCGCAACAACAGATAGCAGGCAGATGACGTCAGGCTATAAATACCAAGACCGGCTTAAGAAACAGTCATACGGGCAAAATATCCGTCGCACATTGGACTTCCAAGGAGCAGCAAAGAATGGGTGTAATAATAACAATAGCAAGTCTACCCCGCTGCAAAAGACCTCAAGGGAAATATTCCTATCAGAAGGAGCAAGCTTTCCAAAGCCTAGCCCGATGATGGGACCAGCAGACAAACAGGATAACACAAAGCATTGCGAGTACCACGATGATAAAGGGCATGCTACTGATGAGTGCATTCAGCTGAAAAGGCACATTGAAAGCCTGGTCAAGGCAGGAAAGTTAAACCACCTGATAAGAGACTGGAGGAAGAGCGCGGACACGAAGAAAAGTGATGTAAAAAAACAGAAGGACAAGCCCATAACCATATACATGGTAGAAAGGGAAAAAATCTTTCATGCAGAGGAGAGTGGTCGCAGAATTTTCGCACGATAAGGAGATGGCGTTCCCTATTCTTTCAGACATGGAGTATAGAGTCGGATCGCTGACCATTAACATAAACCTCGGGGGCCACACCATAGAAGGCATGTGCGTTGATGGAGGGTCAACAGCGAACATATTAAACGAGCACTGCCTTGTGCGGCTACCATGGGAAATAAGGAAGGAACTAGAAGAAACCACACAGATCCTCACGGGGTTTAACAGTGACAAAACTAGGCCACTGGGACACCTCTACACACGGGTGACAATTGGGAGTGCAGGACACTCGACGACGGAGTGGATGGATTTCATGATCGTGCGGTCTCAATCATTGTACACCCGGCGCTAAAAACGCGCAGTACCTTCCATAGTACATGGTATGTTTACAAGATAACCACTCAAGGGTGGCCTAGTGGCAAAAAGATTTGTGTCTATCACTTCAAAGTGTGTGAGGTCTCATGTTCAATTCCCACTAGGTTCAAACAACCTTGAAGTGGCCACGCCAACCTCCTGAAAAGGGAGGGCTTTACCTGGTTTGAGTCTGTGTGGCGGTGGGCTCAAACCCCGTGGATTAGTCGGCCAATGAGTCGGAAATCACGGTTACCAAAAAAAATAAAAAAAATTCCCAGTACAAGATGGAGTAATCACCTTACACAATATAAACACGCTTGAAGGGGGAAGCAGCACTTCTAGCCATAGAATGAAAAGAAAGGATGCAGACAGGAGTCCGCGCGACACAAAATCCAACTCAAGGAGGAAGAGAAGAAAGTCTCCCTTGGAAGAGTCCCAGGTTGGGAGCATATTTGTGCGCAAAGGGTCATCGCCAGGACCCCTATGGGTCCTTTTCTCAACAGGCTTCGCAGGAAAAGGAGGACCAGATGCACGGTTTATCCTCACAAACCAGGGTGACATAAAAATTATCTACGCATTGTTGTTCGACTTTCCCACAACTAGCATGGAAGCAGACTTCGAAGCCCTCATTACAGGTCTAAGAGTGGCACTCAGAATGGGTATGAAGAACCTAGTGGCCTACACATACAACCCTTTCGTGGCGAGTAGGGTCGCAGGATCATGCGAGCCGAGAGGATCTGTGCTAATCCAGTACACGAAGGAAATAAGGGACATGGCAGGGCAGTTTGCGAAGTTTGCTATAAAAAAAGGTTTCGTAGGAAAAGGGAGAAATCTCAGTTGACATAGACCAACTTTTAGTTGTGGATATGGACAGACCTCCTAGTCACATTCTAGTTGATTTTATCCTACAGAAAAGTGTAACCATGGACGCGGAGTCACCAACATGGATGACACCTATTAGAAAGTTTTTGTTTCACAACAAGTTGCCAAGTAGCAGGAGGAAGGCTAGGAAAATACAGGTGAGAGCTAGGCACTTTAAAATTACAGAAGGAACATTGTACAGGCAATCAGGCAATGGGCGGATGCTACAATGCCTAGCACCAGATCAAGCGCGGGCAGTGGTGGAAGCCACACACAGAAGGGTGTGCTCCGCGACCCGATAGCCGTGGTTGAGGAAATTACTCGCTCAGGTTACTTTTGGCCATTCATGCACAAGGATGTTCGTAAAAGAGTAGTGCGTTGTCAGAGATGCCAGGCAGACTCAAGACATAGGAGGAATTCTAACATGGTTATTGGTCCACCCTCAACAAGGGGCGCAAAAGAAGGAGGAATACTCTCAAAACTAAGGCGTACTATTGGCTCCCTAGCGACATAGATAGGGAATATGGCGCGACGGGCAGCGACAATACTCCCGTCCCAAGGTAGCCACCTACGACAACGCAAAGGAGCAGTCTCCCCCGCAGCCAGGATAACCGCTCACACTATGCGACAATAGGATCGTCTGGGCGTGATACCAGCAACGCGAGGCGTGCAACAACGTGGTATGGCAAACAGGGGACTCTCACATGCTAGGATTGTAACACCCCCAAATTGGCCCAGCGGAAGCCCACGAGTATTGGGGCCTGTTACGTCATGATTATCCGAGTCTTGATCCGAGAGAACAACCTCTATTCCAGATATCTTAACGCAGACTTCAAATAATCATACAGTCAAGTACCTGAGAATACATGCTTAAAAGTGTCAACACAATGGTTGGTGAGTTCAATAAGTTTTATTGAAATGTTTAAGACACTTTAAAAGTTTACAAAGACAACTACCAAAAGTAGTATAAAAAAAGGTTTAGAAATCGAGAGTTTCACAGTAAAAGAGACGTTACCACAAAGTTTGGTCATAAATCAATGTTTAGCAAAAGCATTACAGCTAACACCATTACTTCGGTTCATAGACAAGTTGTAGTTCACGCTCACATTTATTTCAGTTCAATCTTAAGTTCATGATCCAATTCATATCCCAGTTCAATTCAATAGTCACGGTCAACATACATAACAATATCATATTCTAGGTTCATGTCAATATCACAATCAAGATCACATATAAGAGTAATAGAAAAATGCATATACGCATATGTTAATGCAAGTGATGCCTAAAAACATTATTAGTGTTACTTTCTTAGTTTTGATCACAACAAACTATACAACACATTTAGTGTAAAACACAAAACGAATTATTTAACTAACACTATCATCAAGGTAATAATCATATCACTAACCTTTCTTACTCATACTTAGTGATCATCAAAATGGTTATCCTTAAAACTCACTTTTGTTAATATGACAAAAGACTTTTTAATAAACTTTCTTTTTTAGAAAATGTTTTATTAAAATGGAAAATGAAAATTTGAAAATAGCATATTCCATATGCTATTAGAATATCCTTTGAAGGCTTCAAATACCTCAGATATTCCTACCCCACTAAAAGACAAAAAACGGAGTGTACTCTAGGGGCGGAACCTTAAGTAGCTAGGAGGTTCCCTAGCGATAAGGAACCGCCGGGCTAGATAAGGTACCGCACCCAGATAGCCGTTATATATCCGTTATACTTTGTCTCCTTTAAATAGTGGGTCAAATCTCATTTTCCAACAAGCCTCTTGGACGTTTTTCTCAGCCCCCTTTCTCTTTTCTATAGCATAATCAATAGTAAATGATCACTTAAAGTGTTAAGGATGTTTACATATGATTATCCTCTTGATCCCCTCCTTTACCTTGTCCAATGAGAAGATCACTCACTCACTAGTGTTGTGATAAAGATGAATCTATGAGCTAGTCATATTCATCATGATACCCTTTTTTGTTTTATGTTAATCCATTGTATTTATGAATACTTGAACTAGTTGCGTTCATCCAAGTTATTTTTGAATACTTGGATTTGATGTGTACATCCATTGCATATGTGTTTGCTTGGATTTGTGTTGTGTAGATCCAAGCTACATGTGTGTACATGGATATGTCTAGTTGAGTTGTAATAGATTTGATTAGTAGTTCTCACTAAACTATAATGTGATGTGGTTGTGTCTTGTGAGTTCTCACTAAACTTGAAAGTGATTAGTAGTTGTGTTGTGTGAAGTTCTCACTTAGCTTTAATGTGAAGAGTCGTGAAGATTGGTTCTAGCTTTGGATTAGAACTCGACATATAGCCTTGTGTCGTAAAATGGTGAAGTAGGCAATGTCGTGAAGATTGGTTCTACCTTAAGATTAGAACTCGACATCTAGCCTTGTGTCGTAAAATGGTGAAGTAGGCAACGTCGTGAAGATTGGTTCTACCTTAAGATTAGAACTCTTCATCTAGCCTTGTGTCGTTAAATTGTGAAGTAGGCAATGTTGTGTAGATTGGTCCTAGCTAAAGATTAGGTCTCGACATTTAGCTTAGTGTCAGAAAATAATGTAAGTGACGATGTAAGGTTTTCACCACCAATAAGGGAGCTTGTGGATATAGTGGAAATCTCGAGTAGGTCTACTCGAGTTGTTGAGTAGAAACGAGGATAGAGCCTCGTTGTCGAACCACTATAAATCTTGGTGTCTTCCCACTAGGTTGTCTCCTTCCTTACTCTTTACTTATTTCATTATCATTACACCTACCTATTATCTTTACTAGTGCATTTGAATTGAACCTAATCATTATGCAACTTAGCTTCAAGCAAAAGATAGTTTTGATACTGATAACTCGATTTTACACAGGTTAAAAACTATCGTTGTACCAATCTCTTCGAATTGAAAACTGGTTTAACTATGCGACTCAGCTGTTCTTTGGTGAAACAAAAGTGTGTCGTTGTAGTATTTAAAATAAAAGTGCAAAAACAATTAAATGACTTTAAAGTAAATCAAAGTCTAATTAAAAATTAAATGGTGCAATATTTAAAACTTTGAAAAGTAAATGACGAGAAATTAAGTGACTTAAAGTTAAAGCGTGACGAGAATTAAAATTGACAAGGAATTAAAATGAGAACGTAAAAATTAAACAAGACAAAACACTAAAACAAACTCACCGTCGGAAAATATTCCGATCAGACCTAAATCAACCTGTCGGAATGTTGATTGAAAACCCAGATCCGAATATGTCACCCTCTTCAGATCGGAATAACAAAACAAACCTCAGATCGGAATAAGGAATAACCAGATCGGAATAGGGAATGGTCTCAGATCGGAATATGTCACTTACCCTGATCGAAATACCAAACTTACCTGATCGGAATGTCAAAATCCTCCCAATCGGAATGATGATCGGAACTACAATCGGAATGTTGTCACTCACTCTGATCGGAATACCAACACCCTCAATCGGAATAACACACAAACCTAGATCGGAATGTGGAGAGGATTCCCAATCGAAATCCTGATAGGAATACCAAAACCCTTTTCTGATCACTCCAATCAGAATTTATAACCCTTTTCCGATTTACCAGATCGGAATACAGTGAAAAGAAGGCAAAATAAGCTAAACAAATAAGCTATAACTCTAATAAGCACAAGACGAAAATCCTAAGGCAAACCGTATAAAAATAAGCTACCAAACTGAAATTTAAAGTCTTTTAAATACACAAAATGAAACAAAAGTCTACGAAATCAAACTTAATATAAAAATAACTTTTATAAAACTTCAAAAACTTAAAAATAAACACAATAAGCTATAACAATCAATGATCCAAAACAATCAAAAGCATAAAAATGTAATCTTTAATCAAATAAGCAAGACAAATAGTATGTAAACAAAGATTAAAGCATAGAAAGAAAGGTATAATGAGAGATTTAAAACAAGAAAATTAAAGAACACTTACTTGGAAATTAAATATATTAAAAGCGCAAGACAAGTATTTAAATGTGCAATTAAGTAAATGTGCAAGTAATTAAAAGGTAGAAGACTAATTGTCACCTTAGCCAACAAAATGAAAATGATTAAGAACTAATCTATATATTGGGGAGGATTAAGGAATGCTTAGGAAGCTTCCTCCCCTCTTTCCTTTCTCCTTAATTGCATGCTTAGTCCTTCCTTCTTAATCTCTTTGTTAATTGCACCATTAGTCCTTAAGCCTTTAAATCTTCTTTAATCGTGGACTTTAATGACTTTTGGCTCGGAATTTCTTTGAACTCGTCTTTTAATTCTTCAATAACATAGACTTGAGTTCTTCGGCTTTAAGTAAACTTCCGTCTTTCGACTTTTTCTTTGATAAATCTTCAGAATTGGTCTTGGACTTCCGTTCTTTTTATACTCTTGACCTCTCGACTTCATCTTTCATCTTTTTCTTCAATAAAAGCCCATGAATGCCATGTTTTCTCCACTTTTCACAATTTCGTCCAAAATCACAACAAAAACACAAACCACGCATAATTCCGACATAAAATACACGTTTTGGTCCGGTTATTATTGTAATTAAGTGGTAAAAAGGATGGGTGTTTACACACCTTTCAAATCCCCTACACTTGATCATTGCAATGTCCTCATGCAATGCTTAGTTAAAAAGCACGTTTACACTTTTCATCATAATCAATCCATAGTGGCCTTTATTAAAGAGATAGAAAATTAAAAACATACAAAGTAAAGAAATCAAAAACATACCTTGGGTTTAGGAAATTTCATGAATAATCATCATCCTCAAGTTTTCACTTTCTCCAAACCAAGCTTAGAAACGAGATCATTGTTATTATAAGTTAGCAAACTAACACGAACTCATGTGGGCCAATTATTTACTTAGACTCCCTTATTCCTAGGGGTATCTCTTATATTTTATTATTGTCTTGAATGATCACGAAGATGCATTGTTGACTTATTTCGATAGTTATTTAGACCGAAAATAAAGTGAACGATTTAATCAATAGTTAGCTAAAGGACAAAATCTTTTAAAACTGCTTCTCGGGACCTCATAAAGTTCATATCTTGGCATAACTCGCTTCGCGATTTGAGACCTTTCTCGGACCGATATTTGGCAGCGACTTTATACTTCAAACCTTGAGAGACGTTCATGAAATAATGGCCTTCTCTTCATAATAGGAATTTCTTCACCTGAAGTTTTGAGAGATTCATACTTGGACCACGACTTCTTCATTTTTCTCCAATCTTTATTTTGGACTTTGATATACAACGATCCGCCTCCTTTTTTTGACTTGGATCTATTTATCCTCATACCTTGCTAGGGTCTTTTCGGATACACTTCTCCATGACTTTTGGGGAGTTTTTGCTTTTCGTCGTGTGTCTCGATCCTCATATTGATTTTCGATAAATGATTCTTCACATCACTTTGGATCTTTAGCAACAAAATATAGCCCTCAAGTCTTGTTAGGACCTTTTTGGACTCGGCAATCTTCGCATCCCGCTTCAATAAGTTATGCCTTGGCTATGAACTCTAATCCATACCGAGCAACTTTTAAACGATCTTGGGCTAGAAGCTAAGTAACTTTTCAAATCGTACAACCTTATTTATTGCAGATAAATTTATTAGCAAGCGATGGGAGAATAGGCTTATAATTAACTCACATAAATTCTCGAAAGAATACCGAACTTATAATTGGCGCTATCATCTCTCGTTCTCCACAGTTTAAAATCTCAAGGAATGAGACTCGTGGATACTTAGCCTATTAAATCAATGTTTTGGGTTTTCGAGTCGTCTATAGGATCTTGCATGTTCTTAGACTTTTTCAAGTTTTAGAAATCGCGTTTTAAAGTTCCCTTGATAAACGACTCTCTAGGATCAATTATAGGAACTTGCGAAAAGTTCTTGTTCTTAACCCGTGAGAGTTAAGACTTTCGCGTTTTATAGCTCCCTATATAAAAGCCTAGCAAAACTTGACCTAAATACGTTAAGGATACTAGCTAGAGTAAACTTAGATAAGTAAACTCGGGTTGAGTCAAAAGATTCACAACGTTTGAAAACTAAAACAACTTTATTAAACATTTATTCTAGCAAAGAAAGAAAATAACTATACAAAGGTAAAAACTAATAGGCCAAAATTGATCAAAAATTTTGAAAAATGTCGAAAAATTGATTTTCCGGTTAAAATGAGGACAAATACAAGGAAAAGACCACTTAACTTCGATAGAAGTCCCCCTACACTTAACATAAACATTTTCCTCAATGTTTAAGCATGTGGGAGTAAACTCCCCTACACTTAGGACATTGTGCACTTTGTTTAAATCTTGCTAAGGAAAGGACAACTAAAGAGATTCCTATTTTAATATTGAGAAAATATAAGATAGTGAATCGAAAAGAGTTTAGGATAGAACCGGGAAGAAGTGAACACGGAATCACGGGTCGTCAAGAATCATCAAGATTGGATCGTTGAGCGCTCGAATCCCTGATTAAGAGAGGAGGGGAGAGGAAATAGCAAACCAACGGGTCTCTCCTACACTTAGGATAAAGAAAGCTAAAAGATAGATACATGGGTTACCTCCCAAGAAGCGCTTGGTTTTTGTTAACCGAGTCGTGAGCCTGACTCGACCTTGATTATCAACGGAAGAAGCATGAAATATATCCACCGGGATCAAAGGATAGTTTTCGTCCATCAAATAGCACAAGCTTAAGGCGAACAAGGCAAGCCAAAGATGAGTAGGCAAGGTTCCCTTAAGCAGTGATGGAGCACGGTGGAAGCAAGTATGGTGAGGTGCAAGCATGTCTTCAATATTTCCAAAGATTTTTCCTTTTATTTCATCAGGTGGATACTGAGATGGCTTAAAGATTTCAATACCGGGGTCGAACACCTTTTCCTTTAAGGGAAAATAGCACTCAGGCTCAGTAGAATGGGAAGAAGATCAGCGAAGAAGCACAACCTCGTCCTCAGAAGGGGGACAAAGAGGTGTTAACTCATACGTGCTGCGGATATTGGTGTCGACCGGTTTCTTCTCCTTTGAAAGAATGTTCTTCAAATCCAAAGTAGGATCAAGACGATAATCTTCAAAGTCATAAGGAGGAGCATCACTCTCATGAGGGAAGTAAGTGTTGAGAAACGTAGAGAAGTCTTCCTCAAATGAGTAATCATCCAAAGTAGGATCAAGTGATGGCGGAGGATCTTCATCGCTCGAAAGAGTATCAGCCTCATCAAAATCATCAAAAGTGGGCAGATCGGGATACTCAGAAGTAAGGTCATTATAATCATCCGAGTCTGAGCTAGAATCATCATCATCATAAGCATCAAAGACCGGGGGAGAATCATAAATGGTAGAAGGTTCCAAATTGGAGAGAGAATCATCCACATCATCATGATAAAGTGGATTATCGATGCAAGAATCGAATAGAGGATTGTTGTAGACAACAAAGTCATCAAGAACATTAATCATATTCACTGATTCTCGTCCTCCAAAGGATGTACTTGTAAGCTTTCCCATTTTGAAAACTTGTGAATCATCCCCGACTCTTAAGATTAACTCACCTTTGGCAACATCGACAAGAGCTCGTCCGGTTCTCAAGAATGGCCGACCAAGTATTAAAGGAATACGAGGTTCCATTTCATAATCAACAACGACAAAGTCGATCGGGAAAGTAAATGTGCCAACTTTGATGAACACGTCTTCGGCTATACCAACGGGGTAAGCGAGAGTGCGATTAGCAAGCTCAAGAGTCATTTTTGTGGGAGTGAGGTCGGGCAATGATAGTGTTTTCCAAACACTCAAAGGCATCAAATTAATACTGGCCCCGAGATCAGCAAGGGCAGTAAATTCTTCAGTTTTGTTGAAAACGCAAGGCAACACAAAACGACCGAGATCTCCAAGCTTTTCTGGAAGTTCTTTAAGAATAACTGCAGAGCAGTTTTCATTTAAGCGTGTGTTGGCGAGCTCAATCAACTTTTCCTTCTTGTTAAGCAATTCCTTGAATGCTTTGACAAATTTCGGCATGTGGACAAGTACTTCGAGAAAGCTAATGTTGAAGTTCATTTGAGAGATAATCTTCACATATCTCGACACTTTCGCGTCATCCTTGGTTAGCATTTTGGTCTTGCCTAAACGAGAGGGATATGGGATATTAGGTTTGGGTGGTGAAGGTGCAGGTGTAGGTGAAGGTTGAGATGTTGAAGGGTCCTTCCTAGGTACATCGTCATGACAAGGCGGAGACGGTAATGGTGCACTAATACTAGGTGTAGGAGGAGTAGGGATAAAGGGTGGTGGAGGAGGTGTAGATGATGGGGGTGGGATAGGTGGATCGACAATGGTAATTCCACTACGAGTAGTAATAGCACTCACATTTGCTCGCGGATTGGTGACGGTGTTTGAAGGTAGAGAACTCGAAGAAGAAGGTTGAGCGGCGGGCAAGAAACTAGCAAGCATATTCTTCAAATCATTGGTTTGATTGCTGAAGGAGGATTGGATATTATCTCTAAGCTCAGATCTAATCTCATTTCCTTGCTTTGTGATATCTCCTTTCAGATTGATAATTTGGCTCTAAAGATTCTTGATTTGCTCACCTTGGGTTCTCATGATGGCTTCAACATCGGGATTAATGGGTGGGGCTTGTTGGGCGGGTGGGTGATAAGGATTAGAAGATCTTGGTGGGATTTGGTTGCTTCTATTGTAGTTGTTGGCGGGGTTTTGGTTTTGAGGAGAAAAAACGGGTGAAAGGTAATTGTTGGACCGGTAACTCAGCAAATTTCTATCCCCTTGTGGTCGAGCTTGGTAATTTTCCGGTGAATAATTACCATAAGCTGCATACACATTTTCTGGATTTCCTTGTGTAGAAGGACAATCGGTGTATGAGTGTGGATCGCCGCATGTTTCACAAGGATTAGCAACCGCTTTAACTTGTTGTTGTTGGTTTGAAGCGAGAAGCGTGATACTTTTGCTCATTTCAGTCATCATGCGGGTGAGTTCGGTCATATCGGGGTTTGCTGAGGTAGAAGAGACATTGACTCTCGAGTTGTTCCTTGAAGAAGCGGAGGAATACCAGTTTTTGTGGTGAGTAGTCATGTTCTCAATTAACTCTCTACACTCCTCGGGTCTCCTTTTCATAAATGTGCCACCGGCGGCTGCATTAATCGTATCACGATCTCGAAAAGTCAAACCGTTGTAGAAAGTATCAATTAAGGTCACAGGGAGCATGTTGTGGTTTGGAAAACGATCAATCAAGACATTATATCTTTCCCAAGCATCAAAAAGAGATTCATCGGGTTCTTGCATGAAACCGCTGATTTGATTGCGAAGGCTCGTGACCATGGATGGTGGAAAGTAGCGCGACAAAAAGCGTTGAGTCATGTCATCCCAAGTATGAATAGAATTCTTTGGGAGACGATCAAACCATTTCTCGGCATGATGCAAAAAAGTATGTGGGAAGAGTTGTAGGCGAAGAACATCCATTGTGGCACCAGGCAACTTCATGCTTTGGGTGATTGTAATGAACTTGTCGAGGTGTTTGTTGGCATCATCATCAGGCAATCCACGGAATGGGTTAGTTTGCACTTGCTGAATCATGTGGTGCTTCAATGAAAACTCCGGAGCATTGATTTGCATCGGCGCAATCGGTCCTCCTCGTCCAAACATGATAGGTTGACAAAGCTCCTCCATTGTCCGAAGATCGGGCTGTGGAAGAACATTGTTGTTATTGTTGAGGTGCGGTGGATTATTGTTGTTGTTAACACCTGACATAGCTAAATCTTCTTGAGTCTCGGGCTCTTGATAATTAAAAGATCTAGTACGCATACACCTGAAAATGCAAAAGAAAAAGAAACCAAACACAAAGACAATATATATACACAATAAAAATAAAATCTTTTTGGATTTTTGAAATTTTTAATTTTTATGGATTTTTAACAATTTTTATTTTTTATGGTTTTTTGAATTTTTTTAAGCAAGAAAAATAACGCTCACAAGTGAACGGATCCCAAAAAGCAACGCGTCTCTCACAGAAAACCGTTAATCTTTACGAAAAGAGCCGGCTGCGGCGCCATTTGATAACTCGATTTTACTCAGGTTAAAAACTATCGTTGTACCAATCTCTTCGAATTGAAATTGGTTTAACTATGCGACTCAGCTGTTCTTTGGTGAAAAAAAAGTGTGTCGTTGTAGTATTTAAGATAAAAGTGCAAAATCAATTAAAGTAAATGACTTTATAGTAAATCAAAGTCTAATTAAAAATTAAATGGTGCAATATTCAAAACTTTGAAAAGTAAATGACGAGAAATTAAGTGACTTAAAGTTAAAGAGTGACGAGAATTAAAATTGACAAGGAATTAAAATGAGAACGTAAAAATTAAACAAGACAAAACACTAAAACAAACTCACCGTCAGAAAATATTCCGATCAGACCTAAATCAACCTGTCGGAATGTTGATTGAAAACCCAGATCGGAATATGTCACCCTCTTCAGATCGGAATAACAAAACAAACCTCAGATCGGAATAAGGACTAACCAGATCGGAATAGGGAATGGTCTCAGATCGGAATATGTCACTTACCCTGATCAGAATACCAAACTTACCTGATCGGAATGTCAAAAGCCTCCCAATCGGAATGATGATCGGAACTACAATCGGATTGTTGTCACTCACTCTGATCGGAATACCAACACCCTCAATCGGAATAACACACAAACCTAGATCGGAATGTGGAGAGGATTCCCAATCGGAATCCTGATAGGAATACCAAAACCCTTTTCTGATCACTCCAATCGGAATTTATAACCCTTTTCCGATTTACCAGATCGGAATACAGTGAAAAAAGGCAAAATAAGCTAAACAAATAAGCTATAACTCTAATAAGCACAAGACGAAAATCCTAAGGCAAACCGTATAAAAATAAGCTACCAAACTGAAATTTAAAGTCTTTTAAATACACAAAATGAAACAAAAGTCTATGAAATCAAACTTAATATAAAAATAACTTTTATAAAACTTCAAAAACTTAAAAATAAACACAATAAGCTATAACAATCAATGATCCAAAACAATCAAAAGCATAAAAATGTAATCTTTAATCAAATAAGCAAGACAAATAGTATGCAAACAAAGATTAAAGCATAGAAAGAAAGGTAGAATGAGAGATTTAAAACAAGAAAATTAAAGAACACTTAATTGGAAATTAAATATATTAAAAGCGCAAGACAAGTATTTAAATGTGCAATTAAGTAAATGTGCAAGTAATTAAAAGGTGGAAGACTAATTTTCACCTTAGCCAACAAAATGAAAATGATTAAGAACTAATCTATATATAGGGGAGGATTAAGGAATGCTTAGGAAGCTTCCTCCCCTCTTTCCTTTCTCCTTAATTGCATGCTTAGTCCTTCCTTCTTAATCTCTTTGTTAATTGCACCATTAGTCCTTAAGCCTTTAAATCTTCTTTAATCTTGGACTTTAATGACTTTTGGCTCGGGATTTCTTTGAACTCGTCTTTTAATTCTTCAATAAAATAGACTTGAGTTCTTCGGCTTTAAGTAAACTTCCGTCTTTCGACTCTTTCTTCGATAAGTCTTCAGAATTGGTCTTGGACTTCCGTTCTTTTTGTACTCTTGACCTCTCGACTTCATCTTTCATCTTTTTCTTCAATAAAAGCCCATGAATGCCATGTTTTCTCCACTTTTCACAATTTCGTCCTAAATCACAACAAAAACACAAACCACGCATAATTCCGACATAAAAGACATAAAATACACGTTTTGGTCCGGTTATTATTGTAATTAAGTGGTAAAAAGGATGGGTGTTTACACACCTATCAGATACAAACCTAATTGAAAGTAATTTCAATTTGGTTGTCAATCAAAGAGAAATTATTCAACCCCCCCCCCCCCCCTCTAGTTTCTATAATTGGTATCAGAGCGATGGTCACTCAAGATCTTTGAAGTATATTGTACTTTGAAACATGGATCGATCCATTGTCTCCTCAAATTAGAAGGTCAAGTTGTACTAAAGTTTCTCTTTGGTCAAAACTATTTTGTTTTTGAAAAATAGGTCTTTTAATTGATAATATTGCATCCCTCTTAAGATTAGTAGTCTTTATGCATTTAAGATCTACTCTTGAAATGTATCTACTAGTTTGCATCTTGCTTTGTGTAGGTACTCATGAAGATCAATCACTTAATTGGTTGTGGATTGAGTTACTTTCACTTGTAGAAGACTCATCTTCATTGATCTTTATCATCCTTTAATGATGATACCAAGATGATTGGGAATGATACTAGTCCTTGAAGACTTAGTACTCATTATAGTCATTGATTGGGCATAGCATTGACTCCTTGATGGATTGCTCTTTGTGGCTAAGGTACGCTTTCGTTCTTCCACACGCCATTTGATCATTCTTTTGATCATTACTTGACTATGTGCTTGTTCTTGGCATCCTTGCCTTGACATTTGTTTGTGGTTTGTGATTCTTTTCTTTTATCCTCTCAAACCTTCATTGCTTGGATACTTGACTCACTATGGTGATGTAGAGTGAGTTAGTAGTAGCTTAAAGTATCAAGCATGATTTCCATGGTTTGCACCCATACGGTTAGTAGGCCCCTTGTGGGAGAGAAAGTGAATTAATACCTTGCTCATATTTTGGTTTAGACTAAGACTATTATTGAAAGTGATCTTAGTCTATACATGAATAATTGCTCTGTGTTTATTCAATACCAAAGCCGTTTAACGTTTCGACGGAAAGGCACGTCTTAAACCACTATATATGACACAAGCTCTTTGTTACCACTATTTGAAGATTGTCATTAATCCTTTGAGCATTGGTCCTAGTCTTGATTCACTTCCCTTGACTTCTCTCCACTTTGCTGTTTTGCTACGAGTAGTCGTTTGTCCGTTTCGGTTCCTTTCGATCTTGATTCAACTCGTAATCCTTCATTAAAACATATTGCCTAGTGTTTTGATGATCCAATGTTATTCTAAAAGGTTTATGATATATTTTTAAGTATCTTAGAAAAACTTGTTTTTTAAAATTTGGCGTATTCATTGATAAAAACCTGCCTCTGTAGGCGGTTCTTTATCTTGGCGGCTCAAACCCGCGGTTCCTTATCGATAAGGTACCGCGGGCAGTAAAGTTTGTCAGAGCGCCAGTTTTAATATAATATTATCTTTTTCAAACCAAACCCTCTCTCTCCAAAAAACACACAGCCGACGGTTTACTCTTTTTCCACCATTGTTGAAGCTTCCAAAACCTTCAATCACTCAAATTAATTGATTCCAAGTTTTGGGTTTCACTCATCCTTCATCAAACATCAATTAATTATAAGTATTTTCTTTCAATTTCATCTATTTTGCTCTAGGGTTCATCCTTTCATAATTGGAGATTTTTAAAATTGAAATTGAATTAAAACCTTAATAGGAATGTGGGTTGACATGGTTATTTTACTATGATTCCTTAGGTTCATATTCATTAAGATTTCACTAAAACCCACTTGTAGAACAAATCCGAATTTTGGCTAAATGATTTTGGTTAAAAGATGGATTTGAGATGAACCCATGAACAAATAGGTAATGACATTGTTAATGCTTACCTAAAAACCTTGTTTTGAAAAACCTTGTTTTGAAAAACCAATGTTCTAAGTCCATTGTTGATCCAACATAGTTCATAAGTTCTTGGTAAATAATGGAATAGCTACATTTTGAACATGAGAATGATATGGATTCAATCCTTTGTTTGTCAAGAAATTGATATAACACATTCTCATATTTTTGATTTTTGATTTTACTTTTCATATGAGTGATTGGAAAATATTGTCTTATGTTTATATTAGGTACTAATCATGCCTTCTCAATATCAAAAGGATCATCAACTTACTAGACAATACATGCCAAACCTTTCCCAAACCTATGCTTCCCCTCAACTTCGAAACTCATTTCCATCCCTTTCTACTCGTTGTTTCCATGAGGATAGAGTCGTTGACGAGGGAATAACGAGTTATGACTATATCCAATCTATGTTTGAGCTTTCGGGGTTTGATTGCTTGCTCAACATAGAAGAATATATTTACCCCTTATTCCTTCTTGAATTCTTTAGCACCTACTCCATGCTTTAATACAATGGAGAAATCTTCATTCGTTTCGTGTTGAATGATCAATTGATTCAATACTCCCTCGAAAACTTTGGTGAAATTCTCGGTGTGCCATATGAAGGCACTTGTCGTTTTACGGATAAATGGAGACTTGATGCTCTCTTGGAATCCTATGATAAACCTCCAAATGACCTCAACGAAATTGATCTAGAGTTTATCCTTGACATCATTTCGAAAGAGCGTGATGGAAACATTGTGAGAATCCTTCATTCAAATGTACGAAATGTGAATCGATATGAAGTGCTCTCTAGCGACCTTAAGGAATTTTTCGTCCAATGGGCAAATGTCCTTAGGGAGAATGTCTTTTGTCTTGGTGGAAATCGAGATCATATCCCGGCTTGTATGGTGCATATGTTGAGTTCCATCTTTACATCCACCAAGTACAATTTGGCATTCTATATCGCTCGACGAATAAATTATGCCCTTTCAAAGCCCAAAACAAACCTTCCCTATGTTATGCTTCTTACTCGCCTTTTCAAAAGGGTTGCTCATTATTTTCTCCACCTCGATCTTTCTCGCTTCCACCCGGTTCATCGGGTTATGTTGCCTTTTCAAGAGGCATATGCAAGAAAGACAAGAAGTGATCGAGGTTCGCGAAAATCCGATCATCAAGAGATGGATGATGAGGACACCTATATGCCAACAAGTGATGGTGATGGCATAGGTACTAGTTCTCACTTCAACTCTTCGAGTAATTCACAACCATCCTCAAACTCATTCGTGGATGGACTTGAAGACTTAGCTCCCCCACCTCATTACTCCTCTAGTGAGGTACCGGAAGATCTCAACATGGAGCATCTCTACTGTGAAAATCTTAGGAATAGAGGTGAATTGCATGATCATCGGGTTGAGTCAAGGAAGGGATTCAAGTATTTGGGGAATATGATCAAGGGATTGGGCAAGAAGAGAAGGTGAAAGCTTTGAAGTATTTCAAAGAATACATGTTGGTAAACATGTAATGTTGAAATTTTTTTTATTATTATCTTGGATGTGTATTAACTTATGCTACATGTTTGGATTGTTATTTATTTTAATCCTAAATGTTGCTTATGCCATCATGTTTGTGATTTACATAGCTTTGTGCATGCCTTATGATAGTTAGCTTCTTAGATTTTGGTCAGTAGTTAACTTTGGCTTGTGAATCCTTTGGTAAAAATCTGGGTTAACCAAAATTTGGGATGTGAAACTTTTGAAAGACCTCTGGTCGCGGTTCCATATCAACCCGCGGCTCCTTATCGATAAGGAACCGCCGGTCCTAGATAAGGAACCGCCGCCACTGTGTCCGACAGAATCTTTTGCTTTATACCATTTTCTTCAGTCTGTGTAAACTTTGCATGATTCTTTGCAAAAACCTGCATATTTCCTAAACTAGGTTACCTAAATTCATTATTCACCTAAAATGATTTTAACCCATTACTAGTTTGGATCATCCCCTCACCCATTTAAACTCACCTTGTTAGTCATGTTCTTCACACATCAAAACATCCTTCCCTAACCCTTAAAGCACCCTTGTCAACCATGGTTTCTACAAAAACCTCAAACACCCCAAGAAAACACTTAAGATTAGGATTAAGGTACCCAATCCTAACTCCTCACCCTTTTACACACCCAAAAATGAGATGGTTCCAATCCTCATATCCTCATCACCTTCACCACCCCTTGCACCATGCAAGACAACATCCACCCATGGTACTAACCACTCCATTGGTTGTACCTCCTCTTCATTCAACTCAAGAATGAATGAGCTCTCTTCACCCTTCACTCCAAGTGCACCCTTGGATGTGACCACACAACCCAACCAATCCAAAGCATTCCTTTTGTGAATGACTTTGATGACACCTTGGTGACTTCACCATTTACCCCTCCTAACTCACCCATTTCACCAACCTTGGAGAACATACCTCCACACTCACCCATTTCTCCTTTGGGGAACATGCCTCCACTCTCACCCACATCACCCTTGGATAACATGCCTCCTCCACCTCCACCACACTCAAACACTCAAATTTTGGGTGTCCCACTTTCCCTCCTCTTGGGTGATCCTTACTATGGGTTTTAAGAGACTCATGGTCCTAATTGTCCATGTTGTCTCTACAACCGCTAATTCATCCATAACCTTAGGATGGAGATGTTTGGACTACATAGGAGATTGCAAGAGATCTTGCTTACCTTGTTCTCCATGCCTCCTCCTAGGAGATGAATGATGAGTTTTGTAAATAAATGGGTTTCAACAAAACCAAGCCAAAGAAGACTACTCATCTAGATTTAATGTTAAGCTAGCTTTGTATTAGTTAGGTTTTTCATTTGTCATTGTATTTGCTTCCTTCATGAGTGTTTCATGAAGTTGTTCTATGGATTTAGCTTTATGTGTTTCTATTATTATGTGCACATTAATCAACTTTAATTTGAAATTAAAATTGAACCTAAATCTATCACAACCTCTAAAAACTTGACTAAAATTGGTTCAAATGATATCTAAATATTTTGTCACCCTTTGTCAAGACATTCTTTGTGAATGTGTTGCTTTTATGCAACCCTAGCATAATTTAATGCTAATAGAGGTAAAATTCCAAGATTTGCAATTTTTTGAAAAAGTCTTAGTTTTTTCTCAAAACCCTAGAAAAACTTGGTTTCAAGTCCACTGCACGCGGATCCTTAAAGTCTCGCGGTTCCTTAGGTGATAAGGAACCGCCGGTCCCTATAAGGTACCGCGGACAGAAACTGACTTTTGACTCATTTTTGGTTAAAATTCTTTAAACCCTCTATCCTGTCAAGATTCCTTGTTTGCTCAATTTGGCTAAACATTCCTTGACACTTCACATTTTGTATTCAAATTATTACCTTGATTACATTTTACTTATACCCCAACCTTGAGATTTAATTCTCACACCTTCCCAACCTTGAGAATTCATTCTCACACATCTCTAACTTTGAGATTTCATTCTCACACCTTCCCAACCTTGAGATTTCATTCTCACACCTTCACAATGCCTAACTCCTCCATTCCTAACCTTGGCATTTCTTTGTCACAACCTCACTCATCCAAAGCTTCCTCATCCAAACTTTCAAAGAAACCGAAAATCTCGGTTCGACCTATTTGGGTTAAGAAGAATGAACCATCTTCTTCCAAACCACCCAAAAACCCTACCTTCTCTCCAATCAAGTATTAGAATGAGAATTATACCATTAAACCCATCACCAGAGCAAAAGAAAATGTTCCCCCACCACCTCAATCCTTCAACACCCTTCAACTCAATGACCTTTCAACCTTCCCAAACCTCATAAGGCATTATGAAAACATTTCCTACCCTATTACCCCACCACCACCAAACCCTAGGTTTGATGCCCTACCCCATCAAACGATTTTATATTGCATCATGGATCCTCGTGTGCTTGTTGTTGATTTCAACAAATTGAACTTGCTCATGTATATGAGAAGTTAAATTTTCTTGAATTCCTCCTCACTCGACCTCCTATCCAAGTTTTCGTTCCGGTGGACAAAACTTCGAATGATGCATCGTCGTCTTATTTTTCCAACTAAAGGACTAACTACTCTTAGTTGTTTTAGAGTGTTTTAATTTTTAAGCAATCTTGGAAAATTATCACTATTAGAATAACTTATGCTTAGTGGTTTATTTTCCATATTTTTTGCTTTAGATACTCATATTGTGTGTATGACTATCTACCTTGTTATGTCTTTTCTTCTATGTAACCTTTGTGTTGTTTATGTGTTATTTCCTTAGTTCTCTTTTGAGTTGATCATGGTTAATTTTTACAATTACTTATGGGTGATTCTATCAATTCTAAACTTTAACCCATTGACAAGTTTATCATCTTCATTGGATTGAAGCTTGATTTTGTCAATTACCTTTTTGGACATACTTAGCCAAATACTTGCTTCTAATTTGAGATTTCTTCTCTCTCTCCCTCTCAAGTTACTTAGTAGGTATTGATCATATATACATAGGTGTTTCTTTTCTTTCTACTAACCTTTGTGTAGCATGTCACCTTAGCTCACATACTTGGTTCCCCAAGCAAGGGGGAGCAACCACCAAGGGGGAGCTACTAGCAAAGTCTGATTTTATTCAAAAGACTTGTGCTAACCTTTTTGCTACGACAAAGGGGGAGACATGATAGTGATAAACTCGTTAATAATTCGATATTTTGTGTTTCTACGCAAAAGAGTTTATCGTTTGTCGTAATCAAAAAGCGGGAGATTGTTAATGCAAGTGATGCCTAAAAATATTATTAGTGTTAACTAATCTTTCTTAGTTTTGATCACAACAAACTATACAACACATTTAGTGTAAAACACAAAACGAATTATTTAACTAACACTATCATCAAGGTAATAATCATATCACTAACCTTTCTTAATCATACTTAGTGATCATCAAAATGATTATCCTTAAAACTCACTTTTGTTAATATGACAAAAGACTTTTTAATAAACTTTCTTTTTTAGAAAATGTTTTATTAAAATGGAAAATGAAAATTTGAAAATAGCATATTCCATATGCTATTAGAATATCATTTGAAGGCTTCAAATACATCAGATATTCCTACCCACTAAAAGACAAAAAACAGAGCGTACTCACGCAATAATTTATATCCGCCACCTTTTTGAAACTTTGGATCTTCAATCCCGCAACCCGTCAAGGTAATACTGGATCGGAGCAACTATTAAATCCCTGCAATCCGTCAAGGTAATATTGGAATTCAATAGCTACTATAATTAACACTTCACTACCCTTCTTGGGAGTCTTGTATAATTATTTTTTTTTATTTTTTTTTCTAGCCACTTATTTTTTATAAGCCGCTCTTATATTTCTTTATTCCTCACAAAGAAAGTTGAAAAGAATAAAAGGAAAAACGCCCGCTAAGTATTAAGCATGACATAAGTCTAGTACACATAAAACGTAAGAACTTAGAATCTTAAGACGTACTTATACCAACCACGAATGATTAGTCAAAAATGCATAAGAGACTACAAACCAATTAAAACCGTTCTTGATTATTTATTAACATATATACATGCGTTGACAAGAAAGTAAAGGTTACCAATGGGAGTATAAAGCCAAAAATAATTTCTATGAGGTTTATCTAGCCCTTTATACTTACTTCAAACTCTATCATTTTTCATTCTCCACAATTTAAAATCTCAAAAAATGAGACTCGTGGATGCCTAGCCTAAAAAACCGAATTAACGAGTTACATGGTTAAGGATACTAGCTAGAGTAAACTTGATTAAGTAAACTCGGGTTGAGTCAAAGTATTCACGACGGGCCTAATATATCAAAGACGTCTAAACTCGTTAACACCATATCCTTTATTTATTTTTTCTCTTTTTGACTTTATTTTTTTCAAAGACTATAATAGGAATATTACATATGATACGATTAAAGAAATAAAAAGACTCAAAAGAAAATACTAATAGGCCAAAATAGATCAAAATTTTTAAAAAGTGTCGAAATAATGATTTGCGAATTTTAATGAGGTCATATTAATGGAAAAGCCCACTTTACTTCGATAGAAGTCTCCCATACACCTAAGATAAACATTGCCCTCAATGTTTAAGCATGTGGAAGAATTAACTCCCCTACAGTTAGGACATTGAGTGATTTGTTTAAATCGAGCTAAGGAAGAGACAACTAAAGTGAATTCAATTGATTATTTATTTATATTAAATAATGAACCATAATAGTTTTGGATAAAACCGGTATCACGGGTACACGGGATCACTGGTCGCCTCAAAAGCACCAAAAGTGTAATGATATATCGATGAAATCCCTGCACAATCACCACAAAACAACAACCTCTTTGGCTCCCCTACACTTATTGGTTTGAAAAAGAAAAAGAAAAACTAACCTAGTTATACGATGCTTGATTTTATTACAAGAGTCTCTCGCTCGACTCGATTTCCCGAATTTAATTCAAGGGAAATGTAGAGAGGGATGGAATAATCTCATGAGATATTTCCTCTCAAAAATACAACTTAACCCGTTGGCCATTCACCTTAAAATTTGGCCCATTTGGTTGAGCTAGATCAATGGTGCCATATGGAAAAATTTGGGCCATGGTGAATAGACCGGACCAACGGCTCTTAAGTTTGTCCGAAAAGATTTTCAACCGAGAGTTTGAAGGTCTACGAAATTAATGGCCTATTCTACATGATGATTTGATGGATTTGGATGGTTGATTTAGATGATAAATATAAGAAAGAAGAAGGAAGGAGATGAGGGATTAGAGAGAGAAAGGAGAGAAAAGGGAGAAAGTTAGAGAGAGAAAGTAAAGATGGAATAATGATTAAGTGTGAAGGAACAATCAACAACCCCTCCTAACATGCTAGGAGGGGATATATATAGCCCACCCTACATGTGGGCTATATGGACTATACATAAACTAAATGGATCACGAGCCCATTACATAATTATCGTTGGAGCGACCGATCCTTCATAAATACGTAAAACGTATTTCCAACAATCTCCCCCTAAGGGAGGTCGCTCCAAGAAACAAAGTTCTAAATAGTCTATAACTCGTGATCTATGCTAACTAAGATGTGACCGAGACTTTATTGGGAAAAACGTATTTCCAACAATCTCCCCCTAAGGGAGGTTACATCTTTTTACAAAATCTTAAACCTAACATCTATGCTTGAGTCTTCGATCTTGTTCTTGTGAATATGCTTGATGTGATCTTTGACTTTAGTCTTGAGCATGTTTCCTTGCCTTGACCTTGAGCATTCTTCACTTGTGATATTTGCCTCTTCGTGACTTCATGTTCCACATACTTATACTTTTAAATTCTTGAAAGCTTCAGAGTTTGATACAGCGGAAGACTTGACCTTCAGGCTTTCTTGAATTTGTTGAAGTACTAATTGTATGTAGTATAAACATGTGGTGACGACTTCTTCTGGATTGTACACCGCAATGCCACCTTCTTGTTACGCTGCATAAGACAGTTAGCAACAAATAATATACACGGATGAAATGGCCTTGAACATTTCATTCTAATTCGGTAGCATTTTACCTCCGGTCGGTGAAGACCGTTGGACGATATTAAATATCGTACTTGTGGCAGGTAGTTTCAATAAAGAACCTCCTTGACAAGATTTCGCGGGTAAACCCGTTCTCTTTACTCGACCGTCCAAAGCTGACTGCGAACGTAAATAGTGAATCATTTGGATAATATTATCCGTATGATTTGAAGCCGTCAATTCATGTTCCTGGAACAAGTGAAGTTCAATTAAGAACCGCACCATCGTTGCTTTCCAGTTGTCACTAGCTTGATTCATATAGAATCTTGCAAGTTACCTACCAAGTGCTGTTTGATGTTAACACTAGAAGGATTTCCATTCGTCACTGTAAATACTTAATAGTATTACTCTGAATGTTTTGGGAAGATCACTAAGATATTGCGTAGAGGCCTGGAACGTGTTTAAATTCATTTAAGAATTAAACCACTGTTGCTTTCCAGTTATCACAAGTTTGATTCATAAAGAATCGCACAAGTCACCTACCATGAGCTTTTTGATATTTGCTCAAGAAGGATTTCCATCTTCATTGTAAATACTTTCGTATTACTCCGATGTTCAGGCAAGATCATGAAGATTTTGCGTAGGACTCTTAATATCTTTCTTACTTTTCACAGTGTGTGAATAAGCAAGGAATAATGAAAGTGTGTCCTAATGAGATATTTGATGATCTCAAATGGCTCTAGACTCGATCGTGCATTGCGGATTTTAGTGATCGGAGGCTGGAGAGGAGTGCCACCTTTTCAATATCAATTTATTCGGAGTGAATAAATAAATAGATAATGTGTTGTCTCCGTGTGATTAAAACAAATATCTTTTAAGAGATATTTGAGTTAGCTGGGAAGGGTTGTGCATTGCATCACTGGGTCCATGATGTCTTTCTTCAATATCAAGAATCATTAAAAATGATCTCAATAGCTTATTAATTGACCCGATTTCTGCCTAAGGTTGTAAGGAGGGCTTCTTTCTTTACACCCTTTATCTTTACAATTCTTTTTCATTCTTCAACCCCTTCAATGCTTACCAATACGTCATAACTAGCACCTTGTTGTGATTGTTCCAGTGCTAACTTAAGTACTTGGTCGGCATTCAGCTACGTTCACAATCTTTCTCCATCTTTCCTAAGGACTACTATTTCTAGCTATGGAATGTCCTTGGGAAGATTCCTCCGGTTCTAGAGAAATCATTGGACTTTAACCTATCCTACCATCCTTATGTCACCACAATCTTCATCGTCGTGAAATAAATAGGTTGCGGGTAAGTATATGTCACCATGAAATCCATTTTGAAGTGCAAATACAATTTGCTCCCCCTTAACATATGCCACGATATTCGAAAACATTTCGCACATGTCAGGATGAGCCAGCATGTTAAGTCAAACCATTTGTAATTAATCATTTCCCATATTAAATCACATTTTCTCCCCCATATTAAAAATATTAACCCAATCGATGTTTTTAATATCAATTGATTTAATTGCATTTTAAGAAAATTTGGGAAGAAAAATGCAAATCCAATTATCTTCATAAATTACACAAGCTCCCCCTCAAATTAATGAGGGTGTGCTGAAACATAAATGAAATACCTTTTAAACACAAGTGTAAGGTATTTATCACGTGCAAAGATCATATATGATAATGAATTCACAAGATTAACAATTTACGAGGTAGGACCTGAATGATGAAGAACATCATTTGAAAGAAGCACATGGTTCTTGTTCACGAATGTTGGTCTTCCTCGTAACTTCTGAAGTTATCTCTTGACTCCATGTGTATGATTGATATCGTTGTCTTAACACCAATATGTGAACTTGGCACTCTCGACATCAAAAATTCTGAATGCTGGACAAATGCTCCCCCTCAATTGTTGACCCGTGTTCTATTGAAAGAGCTGTAGTCACCGTTTGAGTAGTCGCATCGTCGAGTATGTAGATATCAATTATAAGTTGCTACGGTTTGTGGAGATGATAACTTCGGATTCTGAAGTCAAAGCTTTCCGGTGAAAAGCTTGACTTCAAAGTGAAAAGCGGGTTACTATCAGAAATAATAGCAAACCATAATGGAGCATGTTTTAAATCTTTTAAACTTCTGCTCGAACTTTATTTACAACCCCGTGTCATTATTGAATGACATTTCTAGGTTCGTAAATATTATCGATTCCAGAAGACATGCTCTTTTTATCAAAACATTTTTGAACACACAATTTTGAAAGATTTAGAAAAACCTTTTGAGAAATTCTTGAAAAATTGTGTTCAAAGTTTTGAAAACCAATTACTTGAGCTTAAGATTTGGAATATCTTAGGAAAGCTCAAGTCCGAGAAGTTGTAAACTTCTCGTTGTTAAGGATAAGTTTATCATCGGCGATAAACTTTCCTTTTATCTGAAGAACGAGTCCTAAGCTGACATTTACTTAGAAGTCGTGTTCATGAGCTTGAAAACTTTGACTGTTTTAACGGAAAGCTCATGACCGAGAAAGGTTAATTTCTCGTTACGAGGAAAAGTTCTCTTATTTAAAAGATACACTTTCCTTTCTGAGCTTAAAACTTCGAATGTTTTAATACAAGCTCATGACCGAGAAAGGTGAATTTCTCGTTAAGAGGATAAGTTATCATAAAAGATAATCTTTCCTTTATTTAAAGTTCGAGTTACGGTCTGACATTTAACTGTAAGTCATTGTGCATGAGCTTAAAAACTTCGAATGTTTTTTGATATAAGCTCATGCCCGAGAAAACTTAATTTCTTGTTGTTAGGATAAGTTTATCATCGGCGATAAACTTTCCTTTACTTGAAGAACGGGTTACCATCTGATAATGATAAACCATATACACGAGCTTAAAACCTTTGAATGGTTTTAGGATAAGCTCGTGTCCAAGAAAACTTAATTTCTTGTTAAGAGGGTAAGTTATCGTTGCGTAGATAAACTTCCCTGTCTCTGATGTCCGGGTCGTCGTCTGTCATTTAACGAGGAGCCATAGTGCATTAGCTTAAAAACTTCGAATGTTTTTGATATAAGCTCATGCCCGAGAAAAATTAATTTCTCGTTGTTAGGATAAGTTTACCATCGGCGATAAACTTTCCTTTCTTTGAAGAGCGAGTTATAGTCTGTGATGTGACTATAAGTCCTTTGTGAGCTTAGCCATGAATCCCCTGAGACACTTGTTTCTCCGATAACTGCTTCTTCAGCAACCAAACTCTAAGAGTGTCCTTAGTTGAACGGTATACAACGATTGAACCGCTTCGTTCTTTTGGAACATCAACTTTGGTACCTGCATTCTTATTAGGAGTTTGTATACTTTTGCATGGGTTAGAGTTATCTATTTTAGAAGCACGTGGGGGTTCATGGTTTTCTTTTCTTGTGTCAGAGGTGGCCTGAGGAGATGATTCACTTGTCTTGGTTGGCAAACGTTTCCTTTTATAGAAAACCTTAAGTTCAGGCTTAAGTGATGTATCATCCTTTGCAATTTCCTCCCTAGTAGTCTTCGTAGAATCAGAGACAATCCTAGTTAAAGGGCACTCGTTTCCTACAAGAGTGAAAGTTCTACCAGTGGGGCGCCACATTTTACCAAAGGGTTTGATTTTAGCGACCCACTGGGATTTAAGTCTAGCACGGGAGTTCACCTCATTAAGTAGTTTCTTGATATAGGAGTCATGATTTGCCGTAAAGACACATTTTCTACATGTTTTACAAGTAGCATATTTAATGTCCGAGTAATTCCTAGATGATTGATCGATGCTCCTAGGAGACGTCATGCTACGGTTAGCAGTGTTGGGTAATCTAGAAGGCATCTGACTAGGTTGGACATTGTTATCTCTTACATGTGTCTTTTGAATAGCTTCCCTTTGACCAAAATCATGGCGCACATCAGTTGAACTAGTTCTAGACGTGTTCATTGAACTATTCTTAGAGAAAATAGGGGCAATCATGTGATGAGGTCTTGCTAAAACTGATTTAGTCACATTAGGCCTAGTTGGTGGAGTGACAGTTCTAGAAATATGACCCAAATCAACTTGGGAGGCAAACCGCGGTCTCGAGGATTGTGGTCGCTCGGATCTAAATGCAGTAGGTTGTCTGACAATCGGTTGTCTGACGAACTGAATTGTAGGCGGTTTCCCCAAGATTGATGGTTTTTCAAGCTTAGTGTCCACACTAGGTCCTCTAGTTTTCCTTAACTCGTTTTTCAACGCGGCTATAGCAAAGACCTTTTCCTGTACTTGAGCCTTTAATGTCTCGTTCTCTTTAAGCAAGTTATCTTGGGATGCCAACTTAGATTCAAGAAGTTGAATTTGTTTCAAAAGATTATCCTTTTCAGCTTTAGAATCTAGAACAGTTTGATCCAATTTTCTTTCAAGAACAACGTTTGACTTTTCAAGTTTTTCAAAGTATGTTTCAAATTTATCCGTTTTCTTAGAAAATTCAAGTTTGGCATCCTCAAGATCTTTTGATTGCCGAGCTACTATCGTTTCGAGCTCTTTAATCTTGGAATCAGAAGCAGTCAATGAAGCAGTTATAGGATAATTATCATGATGTTTAGCATTCTGAACAATCTCTCCCCCATTATGACTTACATCGGATGAATCAGAAGTGGTATTGCTATCACTCTTTTCCATCCCATGTTTGTCATAACTAGGTTCAGAATGCTCAATATGCGGCATATCATCAGCATATACATCATAAACAACATTACATTGTACCATGTTTGCCAGCTCTTCGTCATAAACGGGTACGGTGTCAGCAAAAGAGATCTCGTGAACAGTTCCTGACGTGCCACTGGTATCATGTTGTCCTCCTGATTCCGTGCTCTTGGCATTGATAGGCTCCAAGTTTTCAACCGTATGACCAGTTTCCTCTTGCATCGAAGAGTCTTGCACTCCATTATCATACCCTTGCTGAAGTCGAGATCTTTCATAAATCGAAGACGAGACTGATGTCATGAGTTTCAGAATTGTATCACGGAAGACTCGAAGCTCGGTATGTGTATCTCGAAGAAATGATTGGCAAATCATTGAACTTTCAGACTTGATGATATTGAATTGGAGGAAAGGCGTGAGTTGTGTCACAAGAGCCTTATATGCAAGAGCCGATGCAGAGTGATTAAAGTTGCCACGGTTGAGTTGCTCGGCGAGTTCGGTTAAAGTGGTGAAAATTGAGTCGATGAATATATGACGATCTTGTCCAAAGATTGTCACAAATTCGCTTCCTCCTTGAAGTCGTGAAAGAGTAACAAGATGATATTGAAGCAATTGAAATGAATTTATACCACTTTCTCTAACTTTGTCTTGCATTCGATGCAAATCTCCCTCTTTAAGTGTCGAATTGAACGAATCCATTGAAAATCGAGGAAAGATAAAGAAAAAATGATGTGGATGTTGTTGTTGTCGGGTTTTAACAATACGACTCGGCTCAAAAATTGTTGTCGGCTCAAACGATTATGAATAAAACCCGATCAGAAATCCGTAATTGCTAAAAATATATCCCGTCACGCTGACTCGTCACTTTGTCTTCAGATCCGGCCACAAAAAACTTTGAACCCGTCAAATGTTTTTCCACGTTAACTCTTAATGGAATGCCCGCCTTAAGATGACGTACCAAAAATTAATAAACAAAATTTTCTTAACTAAAAAGTTCAATTTAAAATCTATAAGTTTAAAAAAGTTAGCTTAATAAAAATAATGTAACTGAAAAAAAAAACTGAAAATAAAAATAAAAGTAAAAAAATAATAATAAAAACAATCTGATATTCTTTTTTTTTTAAAGAGACGTGTCCCAAGAATGGCAAACTTTGTTTCCTCCGTCACTTTTAAAAGTACACACGCTATATCCTCGTTTAATCCGCCCAAAATAATACTTTAACCTAATTTCTTTCTCTCACTCACAAAATAACTCTTACCGTCTCTACCTTATCTCTCTCTCTCTCTCTCAAACTAATCCTCCGTCTCTGTTTACACTCTCTCTCTCCCAATCAAACACTCACAAATACAACCAAACTCAACCTAATCTAACAAACACAAATCACAATCTTTTCCTTGAATCGAATCAAAGACACAACATATCAAAGCATCCGATTCATCATCAGCAAGTTTTTTGGCTTCAAGATCAAAAAATTGGTCTCGCGTAGGTTTAATTTTATGTTTTCTGTTATAAACTCGAGTCTTTCTATCATCTGTAGTGTCGTTCTGTCATACAAATTGAAACAAGATTAGATTATAACAAATTGTTATAAATCTTTTCTTATTTTTCGAATAAAAATCTTGGGTATACCCAACAATGATCTATGATGATATATGATTCGTGTATTTAGATCTTTTAATTGATCTCGGCATGCATGTGCAAATACGAAAAAATGAATCTGAGATCTATTTGTTTTGGTTGTTGAGTCTTGGAGTCTTGTCAGGTTATGTCGAGGAGAGTTGAGGTGTTTTGGATTTCGTGTCAGTTTAGATGTCGAGGATTGTGATTGAGTCAGGTTTCGAGAGGTGTGAGGTTGAGGGGGTGTTTGAGTGGGGGCAGTGAGTCGAGGGTAGGTGTTGTTGGTTTGGTGTTAAGAGTTGAGGGAGAGACGAGAGGTGTATGAGGGGAGTTGTGGGTTTTTTGAAGTCAAGATTAAGGGTGAGTCTAGATTGGGTGTGTTGTTCAAAAATATTGAGTTTGGTTTGTGGTGTGAGGGTCTGTGGGAGGGTGTGAGTGTCTGTGTCGAGAGAGGGTGAGGGAGTCCGAGAGTTTGTGAGTCTGATAAGGGTGTGGGTTTTGGTTTGTCGAGATTTCAAGTTGTGAGTCTGGTGTGTTTGGATTGTCAGGTGTGGTCGAGGGGGTATAGGGACGAGAGTATTATGAGGGTGTGAGGGTCGAGAGGGTGCGATGTTGGTTCGAGTGTCAGTCGAGAGAGGAGTGAATGAGTTTGTTTGGTGTGGTCGAGAGATTTTCGAGTCGAGAGTATTTGTGTCAAGTCGAGTCTAGTGAGTCGATTTTGGTTGTGAGGGTGAGTGAGTCAGTCGAGGGTCGAGGTTGGGTTTGGAGTCGAGTCGAGTGGGTTTGAGTCCAAGTGTTGAGTGTTGGTCGAAAATTGGTGTCGAGTCAAAAAAGGTTCCCGTTATGTTTGAATTGTCTTCATTCGGAACTTTTCATTCATTCAGAAGAGTCATTCGTTCGGAAGATTTCGTTCGGAAGAGTTCCGAATCGGAAGGGTTCCGAATCGGAAGAGTTCCGAATCGGAAGAGTTCCGAATCGGAAGAGTTCCGAATCGGAAGAGTTCCGAATCGGAAGAGTTCCGAATCGGAAGAGTTCCGAATCGGAAGTTTTTGAATCGGAAGTTTTCGAATCGGAAGTTTTCGTTCACCCGGAACTTTTCTTTCACTCGGAAGTATTCTTTCACCCGGAACTTTATTTCACTCGGAAGTATTCTTTCACCCGGAACTTTCTCGTCCGGAACTTTGATGAGTTGAAAAATGGATGGGACAGATTTTAGACAGATATGATGGAACTTTGGAAAGTTTGTTGGGACTGAGTTGGACAATTAGATTTGGACAAAATTGACAGTTGACCAAGAATTGACGGAAACCCAGATAGAAAACTTGATAAAGGAAAAGCAAAAAACTGATTAAAAAATTTATATAAAAAAACTGATTAAAAGAAAAAAAAACTAATAATAGAAAAATTAAAGTGGAAACTGATTAAAAAATAAAAAAGGATAAAATAAATAAAAAATTTAGAAATTGATAAAAATGATATATTAAAAAACAAGAAAAAAATACAAACTTTTTATAGAAATTGATGATAAACCAAAAAAATTTGTGATTTTTATATAAAATAAGTAAATCAAACTTTTTATAGAAATTTGTGATTAAATTTGTGATTAAAAACAATAAAAAATACAAACTTTTTATAAAAACACAAACTTTTTATGAAAAATACAAACTTTTTATGATCTAAAACATAAAAACACAAACATTATATATAAAAAATACAAACTTTATAATATAAAAGCATGATTAAATCAAAACCCACCAAAAAAAAAGAAATAAAAGCAAGAATAAACCAATCAAACCTTGGCTCTTGATACCAATTGAAGGTCTACGAAATTAATGGCCTATTCTACATGATGATTTGATGGATTTGGATGGTTGATTTAGATGATAAATATAAGAAAGAAGAAGGAAGGAGATGAGGGATTAGAGAGAGAAAGGAGAGAAAAGGGAGAAAGTTAGAGAGAGAAAGTAAAGATGGAATAATGATTAAGTGTGAATGAACAATCAACAACCCCTCCTAACATGCTAGGAGGGGATATATATAGCCCACCCTACATGTGGGCTATATGGACTATACATAAACTAAATGGATCACGAGCCCATTACATAATTATCGTTGGAGCGACCGATCCTTCATAAATACGTAAAACGTATTTCCAACAGAGTTAAAAAGTAAAACTTAGTCACCGGCGTTGAACTCTCGGTTCTAAATCTTGCTATCATGAATTTGCTTAGTTTTCTCCTTGTAAATCAAAGAATTCTCATAGGCATTGTTTCTAAGCTCATTCAATTCATTAAGTTGGATTTTTCGATGGTCGCTGGCTTTGTTCAAGTCAAAATTAGCCCATTTGAGAGCCCAATAAGCCTTATGCTCTAACTCAATCGGGAGGTGGCACGCTTTCCCGTACACGAGGCGATAAGGAGTACAACCGATAGGTGTCTTATAAGCGGTACGAAAACCCGACAAAGTGTCGTCTAATTTATCAGACCAAGAAGCACGGTGCTCTCCCACGGTTCGCTCTAAGATTCTCTTAAGACCACGATTAGAAACCTCGGCTTGGCCATTAGTTTGTGGATGATACGCGGTGGAAAGTCGGTGATTGACACCATACTTAGCCATGACTCGTCTGAATTGATCATTGCAAAAACAAGTCCCGCGATCACTAATAATAGCACGAGGCACACCGAATCGAGCAAACAATTACTTCAAGAAGTTTACTACAACCCTAGCATCGTTAGTAGGAAAAGCCTTAGCTTCAACCCATTTAGAAACATAGTCGACGGCTACAAGGATGTAATTTTTACCCTTAGACGAGGGAAATGGCTCCATAAAGTCGATGCCACAAACGTCGAAGATCTCACATTCTTGAATGAAATTTTGTGGCATCTCATCTTTGTGAGTGATCTTTACTTGACGTTGGCAAGCATCACAATGCTTAACCATCTCATGCGCGTCATGATAGATCTAAGGCCAAAAGAATCCGGAGTCGAAAACTTTTTTTGTGGTGTAATTTGGACCAAAGTGACCACCGGTGGGTCCTTTATGGCAAGCTTCAAGAATGTGTAAAGCCACCGGCCCATCGACACAACGTCGGATAATTTGGTCCGCGCATTGCTTGAAGAGATAAGGGTCGTCCCAATAATAATGTTTTATGTCCTTGAAAAATTTCTTGCGTTGTTGGGACGATAACCCTTCGATTAGAACACCACCCGCCAAATAGTTTGCACTGTCCGCAAACCATGGGGTGTCATCCTCTTAAGAATGAATAAACATTAAAGCCTCGAGAGGGAAAGATTCAGTGATCTATTTTGTTGGTAATTCGCCTTGATACGGATTCTCGAGTCTACTAAGGTGATCTGCGGCTAGGTTTTCTGCTCCTTTTTTTTTATCACGAATTTCAATTTTTAATTCTTGTAAGAGCAAAACCCAACGAAGGAGTCTCAGTTTAGCATCTTGCTTGGTCAACAAGTATTTCAAGGGGGAATGGTCGGTGTAGAAAATGGTGGTGGAAAGCAGAAGATAGGGGCGGAATTTCTCAAAAGCATACACTACAGCTAAAAGCTCTTTTTCGGTAGTGGTATAATGCAATTAAGCCCCCGTCATTGTATTACTTGCGTAATGGATAGGTTGGAAATTTTTGTTAACTCGTTGACCTAAAACCTCTCCTACCGCGAAATCACTAGCATCACACATTAGCTCGAAAGGTAACTCCCAATTTGGAGAGACTAAGACCGGTGCCTTAGTTAATTTACCTTTAAGAATTTCGAAGGATTCAAGACATTCGGGTGAAAAGATGAAAGGAGTGTCTTTTTCAAGAAGATGAGTCATCGGTCGGGCTATTTTTGAAAAATATTGGATAAAGCGTCGATAGAATCCCGTGTGACCTAAGAAACTCCTAACTCCTTTATCGGTGGTAGGTGGAGGTAATTTAGAAATGACGTCAACTTTAGCACGGTCGACTTCGATACCGGATTTAGAAATTTTATGACCAAGGACGATGCCTTCTTTTACCATGAAATTACACTTTTCCCAATTAAGAACGAGACGAGTGTCTTCACACCGTTTAAGCATACGTTCTAAATTGGCAAGGCAAGAAGAGAAATAATCATCGAAAACTAAGAAATCGTCCATAAAGATTTCCATTGTTTGTTCAACCATGTCGTGGAATATTGCCATCATACACCTTTGGAAAGTCCCTGGAGCATTGCATAAGCCAAATTGTATTATTTTGTAAGAAAATGTTCCATAAGGACAAGTGAATGTGGTTTTTCTTGGTCTCTTGGATCGATAGGAATTTGAAAATATCCAGAGAAACCGTCTAAGAAGCAATAATAATCATTTCCCGCTAAACGCTCGAGCATTTGATCCATGAAAGGAAGAGGGAAATTATCCTTACAAGTGGCATCATTAAGCTTTATGATAGTGTATGCAAACTCGCCAACCCGTAACAAGTCGAGTAGGAATTAACTTATTGTTTTCATTTGGAACAACGGTTATTCCTCCCTTTTTTTGTCACACAATGGACCGGACTAACCCACGGCGAATCCGAAATAGGGTAAATCATGCCGGCATCTAGAAGTTTGATAACTTCTTTCTTGATGACTTCATGAATTTTTGGATTTACCCTTCTTTGACTTTGGACCGCGGGTTTATAGTCATCTTCCATGAGAATTTTATGTGTGCAAAAATTAGGATCAATTCCGCGAATATCGAATATTTTCCAAGCAATAGCTTTCTTTTGCTTCTTAAGAACTTCGATGTCGAGCTTTTTCATCCTCTTTTAAGTCCTTAGCAATTATGACGGGTAACTTATCAACTCCTTCTAGGAAAGCGTATTCGACATGAGAAGGTAATTCCTTAAGCTCTAAATCCGGTGGATTTTTGGTGGAAGGCTTAGTCAAATTCGTATCATCATTTGTAACTTCCTTAGGAGTAGGTGGAGAAATATGGTCCTCATTGAAAAGTTTCTCATTGGTACGAATGTCTTCTTCCCAATCGGTGGGAGAATCATCATATTGTAAATCCACGTCTCCTAAACTTGCTTCGAATTCTTGTAGAAGAAAATCACTTGCTCCAAAAGGAGTCAAGGAAGGAGCAATAGAAGCTACGGTCTCAATATGATATAAAGGAGAAATCCCGCTCTTACAAGCCTCGTGAAAATGTTCCTCGCATGCTTCGTCAAGCACATCAATTAAATTCACGGATTCGGGCTCATCGGGAAGCTTAGAAAGTTTACCCATATTAAAAACGATCTTGTCATCCCCTACCCTCATGATAAGCTCACCCGCGGCTACATTAATCAATGTACGCCCAGTCCTGAAGAAGGGTCGTCCCACAATTAAGGGAACACGTGGATCCATCTCGTAGTCAACAACGACGAAATCGTCGGGGAAAGTGAATTTATCGACTCCTAAAAACACATCCTCGACTATCCCCACCGGATAAGCAACCGTACGATTAGCTAATTCTGAAGTCATACGAGTGAGGACTAGCTCGGGTAGAGATAATTGTTTCCATACGGACAATGGCATAAGATTGATACTCGCTCCGAGATCCGCCAAAGCCATACAATTCTATACACCGGAGAAATTGAAAGGGATAAGGAATCGGCCGGGGTCTCCGAGCTTAACCGGTAATTTTCTTAAAAGAACCGCAAAACAATTTTCATTCAATTGAGTATTGGCGATTTCAAGCAATTTTTCCTTGTCGGTTAAAAGGTCTTTAAACATTTTGGCGTACTTAGGCATGTGAGCGAGAGCCTCGGCAAAGGTGATATTGAAATTCAATTGTTTGAACATCTTCAAGAAGTTTGAAACTTTAATATCATCTTTGTTTTTCAACTTATCCTTCCTCAACCTTGAAGGGTAAGGTATATTGGGTTTTAGAGAAGATTGAGGAAGAACCGTTTCACTCACAACCTCGAGAATTGGTTTAGGAATCGCAGGGTTGGTAGAAGATTGAGGGGAGGGTTGAACATAAGGTGTAGAAGGATTGCTTAGGGGAGGAATGTCACAAGTAGGAGGTGACGGAGGTCGGGTAGAAGTTGAAGGAATCTTGGGTCCTTGTTTATCAATGGTGGGTGGAGAAAAAGAAGGTCCCTCGATTGTCTTACCGCTCCTAGTATTGATGGCATTCACGTTGGCCCTAGGATTGGTTTCGGTGTTAGAAGGGAGAGCACCTTGGGGACGAAGGGTTTGTAACATTTGCATAAACTTCTTATCCGTGGACTCTTGTATTTCTTTAAGCTTACGGTCTTGCTCATTAAGTTTTTGAACAACCAAGTCCATTCGAGGATTAGGCATATTGAACCCTTGATTATTGAACCCTTGATTTGGAAAACCTTGGTTTTGATATTGATTGTAATTTTGAAAGCCTTGATTTGGAAAACCTTGGTTATTGAACCCTTGATTTTGACCATTAAAAACTTAGTTTTGACCTTGAAAATTCCCTTGATTTGGATTGTAACCCCTTACATTTGTATTCCCTTGATAATTACCCCTTTGTGGACCTTGGTTCCTATTTTGATATGGGGTCATTTGGGTGGGTGGGGGTGGTCTTTTATGAGGTGCAAACCCAGGGGGAGCCAAATAGTTAGTAGACTTATATGCAAATGGTGCACATCGACATTAGGCTTAAAATGAACCCTCTCATTTTCATTGTTATTGTAAGCATAGACTTCTTGGGGTTGATTAAAACCTTATCACAATTGAAGTATGAATGTGGTCCACCAAAAGTCTCACAAGTCTCACTAAGGGCGTGCACGTGTCTAGTAGGAGGGTTTTCAACTTTTAAAGCAAGATTTTTCACAATTGAAGCAAGTTCTTTTATTTGATTTGTAACCTCGTGATTAATAGAATCTCCTCCACTAGCACTAGCCATTTGAGCCCTAGGTCGACTTGTGACTTTTGCCTTGTTTTCAATTATGTCCCATGCTACCTGCATCGTTTTAACAAGAATGTTACTCCCCGCGGCCGAGTTTAGTGAATCTTGATCATTCAAAGTTAAGCCATTGTATAAGGTATTGATTTGGTGGAGTTTAGTAAAACTGTGTTGTGGACATTTTCTTAAAAGTTCTTTAAATTGTTCCCAAGATTCACTAAATGTCTCACCGTACTTTTCTTCAAAGTTAATGATGTCATTCCGCAAAGCGGTAGTACGTGAGGGTGGGAGGAAATAATTAATAAACTTAGTTTCCAAATCCGCCCATGTGGTGATACTTTGGGGTGGTTCCTTGTCAAGCCAAATCCGGGCTTGCCCCTCGAGGGAGAAAGGAAAGAGTAGCAATCGAATTGCCTCTTGTGGCACCCCATTGTATTTAACGGTGTTTGCCAAATGAAAAAACCTCTTAATATGAGCGTGTGGGTCATCATGAGTACGACCTAAAAATGGTGTCGCGGAAATAATTTGAATAAAACCTGTTTTAAGTTCAAAATTATTCGCTCCAATATCCGACACCACAATCACGTCATCATTTCTCTCAACGTGAGATTGTAAGATCTCGATCATTGGTCGGTTATCCGTGGCCATAGTAGTGTCGAAAGCTCGATTCTCAGGATCGGCTTGATTGTTGACGGTATTTTTGTTCGTCTTCTTTTTAGAAGGACTAGGTACACCACTTGGTATGTGTGTACGCGCGCGTGTGCGCATACAACTAAAAACCGAGGAGTAAGGGGATTGCCCTTGGTGACTTTGAAAGGGGAGCGATTACCCCAATCGAGGTTCGATATCAAAAAGCTACAAAACGTATATACGTAATACTACTTGGGTGGCACACCACTTACTACTATCACCTTCAAAAGAATCACAAGGGAGCGGACAAACGAGGCAGCGCAAAGCACTTAAGAGCCTTCTCCTTTCGAATGTGAAATACACTCTCCTTATACCCCCCACACAGTGAGTTCTCTCTCTAGATTAAGTAGCTCGTAGTATTTATCTATTGTGCCTTAATAATCTTTGATCGATACACGAGAAAAGCACCGGAACGCCACTAATCAAGGTGTATTGCCTCGGCAATACTTATGGAGATATGTGTATTGAGTGTTGTATCTACGTATACGTAATATATACAATATAGTAAATAGAAAATATTTTTATTTTTTATTTTTTTAAGAAGATATATTCACAAGAAAAGACGAGGGAAAACGATATAAGAAAAATAATATGTATAGTAGTACTTAATATTTTTTGTGTAACACTTTAGGAAAAATGTTACTTTTTTGATTTTTTATTTTTTTTGTTGCAATTCTTAGGAAAGAAATGCTTTTTGTGATTTTATAATTTTTTTTGTATTTTTATGTTTTTGAATTTTTTTTATATTTTTTATTTTTTTAACAAGAAAAATAACGTTCAAAATTGAACGGATCTCAAAATCCAAATCGTCTCCCGAAAAATCGTCAATCGTATCAAAATCGAACCAGCAGCGGCGCCAATTTAATATTCGTTTTTTAGTATAATCGTTTTTCCTCGACTCGACTCGAATATGGATTTCCAATTTTCACGTAAAGATTTATCGTTTTTGGTTAAAAAACTTGCTTGGTATCTATTTTTATTTAAGCACAAAGCACGTAGAAAATATAAAAATACGATATATGTATACGTACTATTCTAAAAACAAAGTGCACGTAATGCAATTAAAAATCACGAAGTATGAATATAAAATGCACAATTAAAATGTAAACGTGATTTATTAAAATGCTAAGCGAAAAATAACATGACAAACGCAAAATATTAAAATACTAGAAACGTAAATGCAAGTTTATTCTAAAAATGAAAATGCCAAATTTATTCTAAAAATGTAAAAACTAATTTTTTATACTTTTTATATTTTTTAATTTTTTTAATAAAACTAATTTTTTTTGTTTAAACTAAAAATCTATTTTTAAAACTTTGAGAATGAAATGAAATCAATCTAAACAAAAAAAATGCAGCTTCTTATTAAAACTAACGTAATACAAAACACAGCCCTTTTCCTTTTAAAATGTATACGCAGCCTTTGAACTTGTTACACATGTAGGCCCAATATGACTAAAGTTCGCAGCCCAATATGGTGAACAAAAAAAACAATGCAACCCTTACGTTATGTTCTTGATTTATTATTATGATTAAAAGAAAAGAATTAAAGACAAAAGAAGAGAAGAGAAAAGAAAAGAAAAAGAATCATCCCAAAAGTGGAAAGAAGATTTTATAGACTAAATGGCTTGTATCTTCCTTTCTCTTCCTTTCTTTTCTCTTGTAAAAAAATCTTGAGAACATAACTAACTTCTAGTTTCTTTCCGAATCTTTTCCTTTCTCTCCAAAATAAATCTCGAGAACATAGTGTTAATTCTATACGGTGGAAATGGAAACTAAAGCAAAAAACAGGGACCACTACGCAATAACCCAAAGCTGCCAACTGTATGCGAATTAAAGAACTGGAATGCAATATTGGGTAAAGTTTTAAGCAAAACGGGCTGAATGGATTCTATATGCTCGTTTGAGCTTATTTGAGCACCAAATGAGCTCTTTTTTGATCCTACTTGCTCGTAATCGAAAATAAGCTATGTAAAATTGATTTTGGCTTATAAGATGACCTGTAGCTTATTAAATGAAAATTTTAGCTTATGCAAAAAGTTGAGATACAACTTATGGCTTATTTTAGGATCTGTAACTTTGCAAAATTAATATAGATCTAAGAAAAATGAGACTCGTCCAAAAATATTTCCAAAAAGCTGACAAGATAAGCAAATGAAAGTAAAAACGAAAATGTGCTTATTAATAAGCACTTGACAATTTTTGACTTTTTCCAAAATGATTTCTAAAAGCTTAAAATGACCTATAGACTAAAAAAAACAACTTTTAAAAAGACACAAAATCCAGAAATAGGAGATAAGCGATTTGAAAGATTTATTGCTGAAACTTGCTTTTACTTGATTTTGATAAGCTATATTTTAGCCCGAATAACTGCTTATCTGATAAGCGTCAAAGAAAACTTACAACTACAAAATTCAAGCCACTAGTACTGGCTCTCGAACTCACTAGAGCACTTGTCCTAACTCTAACTAACGATAAGTATGAGCCTCAGAAAATTGATGTTTGGTACATAAAATCAACCCATACTTTCTTATAACCGTTTACCTTATTGACTTTGGAAGCTGACTTTTTATGACTTAATTTTGCTGGATTAAACCTAACAATACAGAAACTAACAAGTTCTAACAACTACTTGATCAATCCTAAAAGATAAGCACTAATCCAACCGCTCCTATATCAGCTAGACTTGAGAATTAACAAAGCTACATGAAGATTAATACAATTCTAAGCTAACAAAACTATCTAAACAACAAATGCAGGTCAAAAGAAGGCTGTTTCAAGCAAATTCAAGTAAGCTACAAGACTAGATCATATATGAGCAGTTAACTTTCTAATACTTTGCATAAAATGTAAATCGAGTGTAAACCTGCCTCCAGGGCTGTCCGTTGTGGAAGATAGCTTAAATTCACCTCTTAACGCTTGCTATGTCTCTGCTAACACCTTCAACTCTAGAAATAACAGATTCACCAACTCCTACTTAAACTACCAAGTTTCCCGCCAAAACACAAATTCTTCACAACTGTATCGAAACTCAAGTCAATTTCTTCGAAACATCAATGGATCACAAATATCATCAAAATATCATGAAACTTCGAAAGGAACAGTAACAGGAACGACTGAAGAAGATGATGAATAGTGCTCTTAATGAATTTTATTAAATTATGAAGGAATTATGGTACAATTTCGTGAAGGAAAGTAAAAACTAGAGCTAGCTTACTGATTAAGCTAACTAAAAAATTAAGAGAAAATATTGCTGAAATTTTAAGCTAAGAAAAACTATTTTGTGTGTGTGTGAGAAGCGGGGTGTATATATGGTCTTTTGGAGGAGTGGGGTTGGGTGTGGGTTTTGCTGCTGTGACAGGTCTTATCTGTAAATGACATCCAATTGACGAATAAGAATTGTCGACGTGGTGTTAGGGTTTATGTTATGAAGGCCATATTGGGTGTTTGAGATATAGCCAACGGCGGTACAATTAACAACCACCAATGGATTCGTCATCTTCTCCTGATCATTTTTCATGTTGAACTCGTTCCATGATATGCCATGTAGCTATGGCAGTTAGTATTTAAAGAAGAAGGCCACGTGGCACATTTTTATTTGTTAAAGGGAATAAAGGTAGATTGGTGAGGTGGCCATTAAAAAGCTGCTAAAAGTGGTAGTTTATTTGGCAATCTGTGTGCACCCAATACCTCTCTTCTCATTGGTCCAAATGTTCATCTTTATAATAACTTTGCTCCTTTGGCAGTTTTGACCCTTATTTCTTCAAACTTTGTCTTTTAGCCTAAAACTTCGTAGAATCTTCATTCGAAGCCCTCCAACTTTGATTCTTTTTGCACTTTTGATCATTTTCTTCATTCTTTGTCTTTTTCTTCGATAAACGCCCGTGAAATCCCGTGTTTTCATCGTTTTTGCCCTTTTGTACCTATTTTCACAAATAAACAAAACCACGCATATTTCCGAGTTTAACATTAATTAATTCACGTTTTGGTTTTGTTTTTTATTATTTTTAGTGGTAAAAGAGTAAGTGTTTACACAATTATCAGCGTGCATATAATCAGAGATGTTGAGAACCTCTGGGCACGCTCTTATACGCGTACACTCGTCATTGAAACGTTCCGTGAAGTCTTATGTGGATTCTTCGTGCCTCTTTTGACTGTCTCCAATGAGACCGAATCTATGTTATACTTCGTTCGCTAAGTATAATTTCTCCTAAACGCCGCGCGTAATTCATCGAAGCTGTTGATGCTTCGGTGGGGAAGTTTTTCAAACCAGTCGCGAGCATTGCCAATCAGGGTTGAGTTAAACATTTAACATTATATAGGCATCGGTCATCGTTTAATCTTTGCCTGCACCGTAATAACTTTTAGGTGGTCCTCCGGATCACCAGATTCGTCATAAGTTTTGACACTCGCCGGCATGAGGCGCTTCTTGTCCTTAGAACTATCCCGTATGCGGTGAGTGAAGGCATCCTCCATCTCACTACACCATGGAAGGGAGAGGTCTTCTTCTTCCTTGGTATGATAATAAGAGTGCTCGTAACGTCCTCCTTCATCATCCGATGGTTCAGGGGAGGAATACCTCGGTCGGCGACGCCTTGGATGATGGTCATCCAAATCAGATCCTGAAGGATTATGATAAGACGATCACGCTCTACCCTTCGATTGGCTAAGATAGTCTCTTTTATGAGAGGAGGTAGGAACCTTCTTCCTACCAGAGTCCATCCTGTCGAACACACAAGTGCGGTGGTTACTGTTCAGAGGGGTTTCTAATGTCGCGCGTCCTATGGAGCCATCAGAGTTATCTTCCTCCCACTAGGCTTCTTGGAATTCTTGCATGATTCGGTCACCAATGCGCTCGAACACATTTCGTGGTCGAGGTGGTTCCTCCAAAAGAGGTTGTTCCTCGGTCTGGTGTTTCCTTTGTCTTTTTTGAGTTTGGGCAGGAGTGTCGCGTGTGGCGTTGCTGAAGTTGAGTCTGGATTGGAGGTTCCTTCCCAAATTCAACCTTGCCGTGATGGCCGGGATGATTCTTTTAAATTTTTGCGTGAGTACGCCCACGATCTCCTGATCGTCAAGTGAAGCGGTTTCGAGGTCCGGCTCGACCACAGGTGGCCTTTGCAACTCCTTATTGGGAGCATTTGGCGCTGATCCCGGGTCAGTATTGTTCAGTTTGAGGGATGGTGGTGGGGTGTTGGTCAACGTGCCTGCACCACCAGGGGATTGGAACAACGTGTTTCGGTTGTTCGGCCCTCCTGCCTGTCCACCGAGAGGTGGGGTTGGGGTAACTGGAATGTCACCGTCGACTTTCGGTTCCCAGGATTCGTGTTCCTTGGGTTTCCCTGAGGATGTCCCTTCGTCATTTGTAGAGTTTAGTTTAGTGTAGGGTCCCACGGATGGCGCCAACTTGTTGATACAAAAGTTGGATGATCCTAGCTCGACCCGAGTTAGGCTTAATTCGGGTGCTTGGGCTCCGGCTCCTGCACCAAGTAAACTTTGGTTTGGGATCCTGTACACTAAAATTGACATGCTATTAGGCTTACCGTGGGAATGTATCCTACGATTAGACTCCACCGTGAGAGTAATTAATCGGTTTAGGGTTAGTAATCGAATGAGATGTGAGAGCGTGAAGAATATGATACCTTTATGGAACCCTTGGGGGTTCCTTATATAGGCGGTAAAACCCTAGTGGGCCTTTACCTAAGCTTCGGCCCCAAGCAAAGGATAAGTACCATAATTAGCTTGATTGTTATCTTCTAATTATGCTTAGTGAATATCCTATGCTTTAGGGTAAATCACAATCCCGATTGGTTGTGATTCTGTCTAACCTTGTACCGGCTGTGTCGGCCCGTGGGCCGCACATAACCTATGCGGCACTATTCAGTCAAAACCCATAACCTCAAATGACATTAATCCAACCCATTCGTGATGGACCGGATACGGGTAGTACCCGTGGGCCGGGTTCATGACCCGGTTGGGGACTATATGTAATCAACTAGCAATATAGATGAACATATTCTTGCCTTTCAGCATTATGAAGATGCTAAATCTATGTTTGATGATTTTATTCTGAGGTTTGGTGGGAATGACTCTACTAAGAAGGCCAAGAAAGCATTGTTAAAATCAATGTTTGAGAACTTCAATGCTTAAGGATCATAATCTCTTGATTTTGTTTACAATACACTTCATGGGATTGTGAGTAAACTCATTAATCAAGGAAGAAAGATTGAACAAGAGGACATAAATGCAAAGTTTCTAAGGAGTATGCCTTCTAAAATGGCTACAGAGGTATCCGATTGGGAAAACAAAGAGGATATTGATCAAGTCAATATTGATCATCTATACAATCACTTTAAAGTGGTTTGAGTCGAAACTCAAATAGAAAACTGGATCAATCTCCAATGATACTAACTTAGCATTTATATCAAGTTCTAGCAATACCAGTAGAGAAACTCAAAAGGTTCACTTAATACTGGTAGTGCATCTATTAATGTTGGTAGTACATTTCTTAATCTGATGAAACAACTACTACTGCTATTGGATTAAGTGACGGAACTATTCATGCATTGTTATCCAATTATGATAATGTAGCAGAAATTTTTGCTGATAATTTGCAACAATTAAGTGATGATGATCTCAAAGTGATGGAGATAAAAAACCAACTTTCTTTCTTAGTATAAGAGCAAGAAGGTTTCTTAGAAGAACTAGTAAGCAGATTATTCTTAATGCTGGTGACAAGACAAGTTTTGATAAGTCCAAGGTGGAATGCTATAATTGCCACAAGAAGGGACATTTTTCTAGGGAGTGTAGAAATCCAAGGATTCAAGTAATTGTTGAAGTGCCTTCTACCAAGACATTAAAATAGCTTTTCATGGAGTTGGCATGGACTAGGACTTCATGGAGGAAGAGGAACCTATAACAAACATGGCACGCGTGACAATTTCAAAGGTAATCCTTAAAAAGAATTGTACTACTGAATGTATGAACAGCTATAAGGAGCATAAGACTTATAGTGATCATATTAAGCTGAATTATTATAGATCTACACGTGATTTATATGCTAATCAAAGAGTTCTTAGGGTCTTAGAAGAACATATAGTTTGTCATAAAGAACAGAAAAAGTGCTTTTAGAGATTCTATTATTCTTTTGAAAAAAGAAATAGCTGCTCAAACCTATAAGATTGCTAATCTTAATTCAAAGTTTGGGGCTTAAGAATGAATTAAAATTCAAAATTCTTAGCAATTCCACTAAAAGCATAGAGAAAATAATTGATAGTCAGGTCCCTAACAAAAGAAAGTGGGGACTAGGATACAATGGTGATTACCATGTTGTTGAGCCCCTTCTTGTGTATTTTCCTGCTATGCAAAATATGTCATACAATGGGTTAACTGAGTTTCATAAGAAGGAGGAACCATAATTTGTTCCTATTATGTTTGAAAAAGAGGGTGATGGCTCCTCTAGTGAATCATATGTTGATACTCCACATGGTAAACAAACTATTAGTATTAGTACTGGTAGTCAGACTAAGGAATTGATCTCTAAACCATGTAGTTCAGAGAGCACAAACTCTTAGACTGGGGATAAGCTAGAAGAGAAAGCTCCTGTAAAGAAATCTGGTGAGTTGAACCCAAATACCCCTAAATACCAACCCATTAAAAAACTTTTCAAATATGTTGAAATGTACATGTCTAAAATACCTAGGGGAAATCAGAGGAAAAGAAACAACCAACAGATTGATATAAATATGAATAGATCGTGCTATATATGTGGTAGTTTTGATCATTTGCAGGCACATTGCAAGAGGAACAACATGAAGGGAGAGAAGAATAATAACAAGGTTCCAAGAAAGATTTACAATGCTAGTCATTTTAATTCCGGTAGATCTTCACCAGTTATTTCTGGTAGAACATTTTATTCTGGCAAGTCTTTAATTCTGGTCACTCAAGGTCTTATGCTGGTAGTAATAGTCCAAGTTCTGTTAATTCTATCAACACAAGACCACACTTTGGTAATTACATATATTTTGTGACACAACCACAGTCTAGAGTTCTCCCTCAGAAGAAAACAACTTTAGGTTCTCAAAACTGCTATCAAAAGAACAAGGTTGTCCATTCTAGGAACAACAGTCTAAGGTCTTTTAATTCTGTCAACACAAGACCTTATTTTAACATACCAAAGCCTTTTGTATCACAACCTACTACCAAAGTACCCCTCCAAGGAAAACAGCTATAGGTCAATAGAAAGGCAAAGCTATAAATTCTAGGATCTCCAAAAGTAAGTCTGAACACATGGAGATGGTGAGACAAGGTGAAAATAAGTTTCACGGTGATCCAACTCCCAATATGATGATTTAGAGAGCAAAGAAAACTCAGTCAGAAGTCAGTGCTACCAACTCTGAGGCAAGTGATAAGTCCAAAGCAGGTATTGATAGTAATGGTGAAGGAGAAAATGAATATGTAACGAGAATGTTTTGAAAGATTGATGCTATTAAGAAGAAAGTCTATGAAGAAACAGAGGAGATCAGAATTTGGGATTGGACAAAAGGTAATGTAACTTATGAACTCAATGATTCAGAAGGGGAAAACTATTACAAGATATATAGGTTTCTTGGACCATCTAAAACTGATTCAAATATGTCTTGGGTACTTCAAGTAGAATAATTCTTGAGGTGTGCTGCAAAATCTATTGTAAAACCTTTAATGTTGTTTGTGTGTTTCTTAATTCTGGTAATCAAATTCTTAATGTTGTTAGTCAGGTTTTTCAAATATAAAGGTAAAATGTTTTGGGCACATATTTTCTTGGTTTTAGTTTAACATTTGCAGGATGAGCAAAGAAGCATGAAGGAATTTCCATTTTGTATACTACTTTTGAGTTGTTGGGTTACTTTTAGTCATTTGGTTCTTGTTGGATTGTTGATCTCAAACTCAGATCTTAAACCTTAGCTTGTTTAAGGGTAGCAATAGCAAGATTAATCTCAAGGTATCACTTAGAGAAACTTTGCTTATCACAAAGTAACTAAACAAGATGCGGAAAGTAATGTTTAGCACAATAACAAGTTGTAAATCAAACTGTAAGCTTTAATATATTAAATAATATACAAATACGCAATGATGGTATTAGGGTTTTACAACCTTAAAGCGTGAAATGAAATGACAGAAAAGAAATGTTAAACACAAACCCTAATGAGTTCTTTTATATCATAAGGACCCTTGTACAACATAACTACTAAACAAACTAGGAAGATATTCTAGAGTAGTAACAGAAACGCGTCAATATCTATTCCAAGTTTATCCATGCAACATGTTCTTTGACTTCTAGTAGTGGGAACTGATCCCACTGTCTTCATTAATGAAGCAGGGGTAACTTATTCAAGCAGGGGGATCTTGACCAACCAACAGGGGAACTTTGACTCCTACATTTATTCCCAACAATCCTCCCCTAAACTTGTGCTTTCACCCAAAAAACATGTTTATGAATAAATGCTGGTTGATGAAGATGCTTACAAATTCTCTGGCCAAATCTGACTGTGGATAAACCTAACAAGATCATAAGGAACATGATTCTTGCAATCTACTATCAAGTCAGTCTGCACCATCTTTTTCAAATTCTCTTGTGAGAGAGGATAGTAACGATTGTTGAGCAGATAGACATACATTCCTTCCATAGCCAACTCATAGACTCCTGAATTTGTGAAGAACTTCCTGTAGAATATTGATAACCTATGAATCTATGAAGGGGTTTGTTGATTTCTAGAGAGAGAAAGTTAGAGAGAGAAAGTGAGAGAAACTATGTGTTATTTTATTAAATGGAAACTAGTAAATGACAACAACCAACCCCTTTCCATGGTGGAAAGGGGTATTTATAGTTCCAAGCAAACATGGGATTGGGCCGGTCCATGACAAGCCCATGGACCGGTTCTTACTTAAGTTAATAAGCAACTAATGACTAATTGTTAACTACGAGCTATTACAACATTAATAATATTGTGGAGTGACCGATACTTCTAATATACGTAAAAACGTATTTCTAACAATCTCCCCCTAAGGGAGGTCACTCCACGTTTACAAAGTTCTAAACCTAGCATACTATACTAAGTCTTCGTTCTTTAGCTCGTAGTCTTTTCTTCTTTTCTTTCTTTTGTTGTGAATATGTTGGTTTGATCTTTTTGGCTTTGGCTTGAGAGCATTGTTCTTTGGCCTTTCACGTGCGATCTTTGCCTCTCTTGTGAATTTGCCTCCTCGTGACTCCATGTTCCACACACTTATGTCTTTTTGTTGAATTCTCGAAAGTTTCAGAGTTTGGTACAGCGGAAGACTTTATCTTGTACTTTCTTGAATTTTTTGCTAAACTTTGATGCAGAAAAACATAAGCATGTGGGAACGACTTCTACAGGTACACCGCAACACCACCGTCTTTACTGGTACTCAGCAACGCCACCGTCTTCAACAGGTACACAGCAACGCCACCGTCTTTAACAGGTACACAGCAACGACACGAATAAAATGGCTTTGAACATTTTATTCTAATTCGGTAGCATTTTACCTCCGGTCGGTGAAGACCGTTGGACGATATTAGATATCGTACCCGTGACGGATAGTTTCAATTAAGTAACTTCCTGACAGGATTTCGCGGGTAAACCCGTTCTCTTTATTCGACCGTCCAAAGCTGACTGCGAACATAAAGAGTGAATCACTTGGATAAATTATCCTTGTGATTTGAAGCCGTCAATTCATGAAACCTGGAACAAGTGAATTTCAATTAAGATTTTCACCATCGTTGCTTTCCAGTTGTCACGAGCTCAATTCATAAAGAATCTTGCACGTTACCTACCAAGTGCTATTTGATGTTGACACTAGAAGGATTTCCACTCGTCACTGTGGTCAATAAAGAGTCACTCTGAGTGTTCTGGCAAGATCATATGATAATGCGAAGAGGCCTGGAACGAGTTTAAGTTCAATTAAGAATTAAACCACTGTTACCTTCCAATTTTTCACAAGATTGGTTCTAAAAGAACCGCACGTGTAACCTACCATGAGCTTGTTTGATGTTGGCTCAAGCAGGATTTCTATCTTCATTGTAATACTTGCGTATTACTCGGATGTTCTGGCAATATTACAGGAATATTGCGTAGGACTCATGAAAATCTCTTACTTTTCACAGTGTGTGAGAAAGCAAGGAATAAATGGAAAGTGTCCTAATGAGACTTTTGATGATCTCTTGGCTCTAGACTCGATTGTACGTTTTGATTTAGTGAGCGATGGCTGGAGAGGAGTGCCACCTTTTCAATACCAGTCTATTCGGAGTGAATAAACCAATAGATAACGTGTTGATCTCCGTGTGATTAAAACAAATACCTTTTGAGAGATATTTGAGTTAGCTGGGAAGGGTTGTGCATTGCATCACTGGGTCCATGATGTCTTTCTTCAATACCGAGAATCATTAGCAAAAATGACCTCAATAGCATATGTATTGACCCGGTTTCTGCCTAAAGTTGTAAGGAGGGCTTCTTTCTTTACACCCTTTATCTTTACAATTCTTTTTCATTCTTCAACCCCTTCAATGCTTACCAATACGTCATCACTAGCACCTTGTTGTGATTGTTCCAGTGCTAGCTTAAGTACTTGGTCGGCATTCAGCTACGTTCACATTCTTTCTCCATCTTTCCTAGGACTTCTAATTCTATCTAGGGAATTGTCCTTGGGAAGATTCCATCGGCTCTGATGAATCATTGGACTAAACCTATTCCTACCACCCTTTTGTCACCACATTCGTCGTGAATTAAGCGTGTTTTGGGAAGGAATTGCCACCATGAAAAATCATTGAAAATCACCTAAAGTACTTGTGATATTGAAATCAAAAGTTTTGTACCTTAGGTGTTTTGTTCATCAAAAACGCTTCCCCTTAACACGTGCTTTACACATATTAAGTTGGATAATCTTTAAGTCTTTTTCATCTTTTAGCCAAGTATCACTTATGTCTCCTTAATCCCATTTTCTCCCCTTATCCAAAATGTTAACCATTAATATTTGAGATATTGAATGGATTAACCGGTCTTTGGGTAAAAAATGAAATGGATGTTTGGCCATAGAACAAGTTATTGCTCCCCCTTAAGTTAATAAGGGATAGTTGTAGTGCTTTAGTATGATATATTTTGAAAGATTTAGAATCTCGTGAGAAATTCTTGAAAAATTATCATACCTTAACACTACATCAAGCCATTAAAGCACATTATTCACAAATATACATATTCACAATTGAAAACCAATATAAAGTGGACCTGAAGTGTACGACCCATTAGATGGATCATTGCAGTAGCTTGTGGTGCACTAAATACGGTCTTCCACCAACGAATCTTTCCAAGCTCCTCATCAATCTACGTTCACGGAGCTTTTGATCAATCTTCTTGATCACGTACTTTGCCATCTGCCGGTAACCCGGATGCCAATCCTCCGTCATCTCTGGCAAAGTCCCACCCGAGTTCAGATGCTCCAACTTTCCTCTGACTTGTAGAAGAGTTCCATCACTATACTTGTGGAGCTCCCCCACCCTCATAAACTTCATCAAACCTCGACTGTTCAAGTAGAAAATGCCGTAATTCGGGACAGAAATGCCGGTATAGGGACATCTTTCTACATGTTGAGGTAGCACTTGATTCACAGGACGGGTTAAGTTGAGCTTCCTTTGATAGCTTTCGACTCCCAACTGAAGATCTTCGACTCGTGACTTGATGACAACGCTTCGTGTGAACATACGAAGTGCTGTATTCAAAGCAATCAGGTCTTCACGAGGAATATGTGTGAGTTGATCTCGGGTCATCAGAAGCAGCATATCTTCGATATCCTCAAGGCGAATGATGGAAAAATCTCCCTGCTGGATTTTGTATTCCCTGTCATCCTCCCTTTTCAAACGAATCTCCGTTACATGATAATAGCCATTCTTGGCTTCAGTTTTCATTCCTAAGATGCTGGAGATGCGGATGTCGGATCTAACATTGCTTCCAGAATTGACCAAGCAGCAACCCCTGTACGCCCTTCGGACTCGTTCGTCCCAATGAGATGCACCTATGACAGCATACATATCATAATTACGATTCATTTTTGGGACCCAGAGTCGATTTACCTTTTCCTCGATAAAGGGTATTGTCCCCCAGTTGGCAGCTTTCAGCAAGGTCAGGGAGGTTGCGTACTTTGATGACCCCTTCAGTAGATACACAAGATCACTGGTGACGAAGAAGTCAAGAGCAATCTGATTATCTTGAGCAGGATCCATTGGAGGTGGAGCTCTTTCTGATTCATGAAGACCTGGCCGTTGAACGGTATTCAGAGCCTTCAGGATCTCATCAGCATAATATTCGAACTCCATTTGGGTTAACCGGGTTTTGGCGCGAAGTCTCTTATCATTTAGCGCTTTCTTCACCAAGGATGGAGTAACCGAAGTCTTATACTCATGAGCAAGAAATGCACATAAGTCAATAGGACTGCGGATACGGAGATACAACACATCTTTGTCAGCATCTGTGATCGGATCATATTGTGCTGCTGCCTTGATCCAAGCCTGTGGTGGTGCAGTCTCGTCTATTTCCAACGTGTCTGCCCAATCTCGTGTGCTTGGTTCAGGAACCGTAGATTGTTGTGCTTGTTGTAGAGGAGTAGAAGTGCGAACATCTGTTGGTTCAGTTTCAGGCATTTCGGCAGTGTCGTGAACTGGAGAGTGTTGTGCAGCTTCGGGTTCCGTCACTGATTCTGCAATCACAGGAGCAACAACAACAGAACTAATGGGGTTAGTGGTAATAGGTAAAGATACAGCGATAGAGGTACCGGGAACCGATGACGCTGTAGTAGCATTCACATCGTGGCGCCACTTAGTTCGTCTTGATTCCGACGATGTTGATTTGTCCTTCTGTGCTGCATCTTTCTTGGACTTGGTTCCAGTCTTAGCAGTTTTCTTGGAGCTGGTAACCTTGTCTCCCTCTTTCGGCTGTTCACCCCCATCATCATCCTGATTGTCATCCCCGTTACTACCCCTAGCACTCTCCTGATTCCCATCACCACCATCATCGCCATCATCATCATCCTCATCCTCGTCATCATCATCCTCATCCTTATCCTCATCATCACCATCATCGTCATCCTTTTCCTCTTCTTCTCCTTCTTCTTCCTCTTCCTCTTCACCAGTACCCTCTTCCTGCTCACTTTCTTCCCTTTCCTCTTCAGGTAGAATGTGATAAGGTACCACACTTCCAAATGTTTTGAATAACCTATCATCCTCCTTGATAGCATCATTCAGGGATTTGTATAGAGCCCGTTGAATCCTAGACTTATCAAACGACCCAAGTTCCACCATACGAGCCTTAAGTATCTTCTTCAATTCAAAATCCGTCAAGTCATAAGCAATCTTGTAGGCGGCTTCTGAAGGATTGGATGATTTGATCATCAAGTTGTCAGCAGCAAGTGTCTTCAACTCATCACGTAGTTTAGGCATTAGGGATTCAACGGATTCTTGCACTCTTTCTTCCACAGAGGCTTCAAGTGCTTCTTTTTGTTCTTTGTATTTATCCCTCATCGCTTGAAGTCTGGTGATTCGTGCAGCATGCTTATCAGCCTCAGCCTGCTTAACCCGAGCTAGTTCTTCTGCATGTGCTTTTCGAGTCACCTCCATATCTGCAGCGAACCTAGCAATCATCTCCTCTTGGGCTCTCCTAAATGCTTCTTCACTTTGAGCTCGTCTTTGTAACTCTTGGCGAAGTTCATCCATTTCGCGTTTGTGATTATCCACATGTTTATCCAACATTTCGGCCATCACCAATGCAGCCATGGTAGATGTTGCAGAGCTGCTCTGGGTTGATTGGAGAGCCTCGGCTGTTACTGCGGTACTAAGGATGGGAATTGTAGGTGGTGGAAGAAATGGTGTTGAAGCCGGTCTGGTTGGTAAGGGTTGTATGGGTGGAGGTTGAGTTGCTAAGGGTTGAGTTGACACCATGATCGTAGGAGCAACAGACTCCTTTTCTACACTTGCTGAAATAGGGATTGATGGCTCCTTCGAAGTGAAATAATGTTCAGGTGACCCAAACTCATCAACATCATCTGGTTCCACGTACTCATCCTCAATATCTACCCTTGCACCTGAACCACTACCGCCGGTATCTTTCCTAATCCTTTGAATAGCTATCTTCATCATTTGTTTCTCAGTTTTATCAAGAGTAGGATCAACAATGTCTTCTTTGTCACGTAGACGCATCTCATCAGCCTTACCCTTTCCCTTCTTACCCTCTGTCTTCTTCTTCTTGGTTTCGGGTTCAGGTAACGCAGCTGGTTGTTTGCGTTTACCTTTACTCTTAACCGTTCTGGACGAGTCTTCTCCAGTCTGAAGGTTTGCTTTCAGCCTCTTGATTTCTATCTGCAGTAGCTTGTAATCAGCAGAACCTTTGATTTTCTCAGACAGAAGGTAATCAGGAATAGGACCCGGAATCACACCAATAGACGGTCCTTCATGCCTCAGATCCACAGTATCATCAGCTTCTTCAGTGTGATAGCGACTTCCTGCACGCCTATCAATAGTAGCATCATTCTTCATAAAATAATTAATGATAAGCTTGATAAACCGAGGATAAGGAAAGAAGTTTGTCTTCAGCTTCTTGTTATAGAAGAGTTGAAAGGTGAATTCTTCCCATATCAACAAAGCATAATCTGAATTTGCAGCTTTGTACATGCCATAGAAGAGGTTTATTATAGGACTGCGCAGAGCATCATGGCCACTCGTTTTTGGTGTAAGACATTTACTGAGAATACCCATCAATGCTCTCCAAGGTTGTCCTACCTTAGCAGTGGTAAACTCAGACGCAACTCGTATTTCCGGACATCCAAGTGCGTCAAATAACTCCACGAGTTCATCTTTAGTAGGATCCCTCGAGAATGACATCCCTTTGGGTGTATCCCGTATACCAAGAATCTTACGGAAGTCTAAAACTGTGAGTGTCTGCTGCTTGTTGTCGATGGTGAAGGTGATCTTGTTTGAAGTGATTTCCTTGGTAGCCCAAAATTCATACATATACTCATACGGCACCGAGGCTGTACTCCTAAGGGCGTTCTTGAAATGAGAGTTATCGAGGATGGCTATGGCGACCTTAAAACCATGGTGAGTGGATTTTGAGACTTGCTTCAGCCGGTAATTGTTGGGTATAAACTTAAGGGTTCGTGCTTTAGCAATATCGGCTTCTCTAGATTCTTGGATTGCTTGTACTGTTGGATTAGTCATTGTATCTGCTTAAGATAAGACATGAAAGGTTGATGCACAAAAACATATAGATATATATCATTCTTACTTCTAAGCATAACACATTTCATAGGATAAAACAACAAGTACATATAACATGCAAACAATAATAATCAAACAACTCTTCATCCGGAACATTTCCTCATTCGGAACTTCTTCATCCGGAACTTCCTTCATCCGGAAGTTCTTCATCCGGAACTTCCTTCATCCGGAAGTTCTTCATTCGGAACTTCCTTCATCCGGAAGTTCTTCATTCGGAACTTCCTTCATCCGGAAGTTCTTCATCTGGAACTTCCTTCATCCGGAAGTTCTTCATTCGGAACTTCCTTCATCCGGAAGTTCTTCATTCGGAACTTCCTTCATCCGGAACATTCCTTCATTCGGAACTTCCTTCATCCGGAAGTTCTTCATTCGGAACTTCCTTCATTCGGAAGTTCTTCATTCGGAACTTCCTTCATCCGGAAGTTCTTCATTCGGAACTTCCTTCATCCGGAAGTTCTTCATTCGGAACTTCCTTCATTCGGAAGTTCTTCATTCGGAACTTCCTTCATTCGGAAGTCCTTCATTCGGAACTTCCTCATTCGGAGTTTTTCAGAAAAAATCCTTCATTCGGAAGTTCTTATCCTAGTTCATCCGGAACTTTTCAAACACAGCTTATGATGATTAATCTATTCGCGTGTGTGAATTTCTAAGGCAATCTAAGGCATTTAAGCATTATATCATGCTAATCCGCACAAAACCCACCAATAATCCTTAGTTAATTAACCCTAAATTAATCATAAACCCTAATTTGATTTAAACTGATTATTTGAGTAATTTTAACAGAATTACAGGATGAATGATATGAATTAGAAGTTTAAATGTTGATGTAATTACCTTTTTACTTGAATGAAAGGAACGGATGGATGAATAAGCGAATGATTTAAGTTCTTGTGTGAGTTTATTCAACAATGGCGGCAAATGAGCAGATAAACAGTGAAAGGAAAAAGGAAGGGGGCGGGGGGTTTATGTTTTGACTTAGGTCAAAAATTTGACAAGTTTCAACAAATAACACTTTCAGTCCCTCTATTTATCTATTCTTTTCCTTTTTGTTTACAACTTTTTCACTTCTCTTAACTCTTGTTTATCTTACACACAACTTAGCAAACGCAATCTATTAGCATATCTCCAATATCTAAAAGCAATGCCTAACACTTAGAACGAACACAAATCTTACTCTAAAGCAAAACCACTCAATTACCATGTAGCCCTTAATTTTCACAATCACTTTTGAAAATCAATTTTAATGACGAAGATGATTTTAATATTTTCTCCCCCTTAAACGATGACCCGTTTTCTATTTAAAGAGCTGTAGTCATTGTTTAAAGAGTCAAATATTGATGAAATCATTTCCAATTTATCTCTTGAAAAAGTTTGATTCGTGGTGTCAATAAGATTTCTCTTATTTAAACAAATTAATGCACTGAGACGTACACAAATTCGTGTTAGACCAAGTTGTAAAGTAAACTTGATCCCTTTGCATGATTTGGCTTGTAAATCATGCCCGAGAAAATTAATTCCCGTTCTGAGCCAACGTTTTCCAAGGAAATACGTGACTTTAATATGAAAACCGGGTTGCAGTCTGAAAAATAACTACAAGCCATAATGGGCATGTTTTAAAAATGTACAACTTTTATACGGACTCTATTTATGGCACCGTGTCAATATTGATCGACATTTCTAAGGCCGTAAATATTACCGTACTAAAAGACATGCCCGTTTTAAAACGAAAAATATTTTTGGTTTTTCTTGATTTTATAATTTTTATGGTTTTTCTAGGTTTTATATTTTTTATGGTTTTTGTTGGTTTTATATTTTTTATGGTTTTTCTTGGTTTTATATATTTACTATAATATACACGATCACGAACAAAGGATACTCTGAATAGTTTACCACGACTATTCAGCTGATTCTTCTGCCAACTCTTTGAGAGTCGCTGGAGTGAATGATTTCATGCCAAGCTTGTCGATCAAAAACTCGATTCGTCCTCGATCTAAGGCTTTGGTGAACATATCAGCCAGCTGGTACTCAGTAGTGACAAAATACAGCTCGATCACTCCGTTCTCTACCTGCTCCTTAATGAAATGGTAGCGAATGTCTATGTGCTTGGCCCAGGAGTGTTGAACATAGTTGCAGCAAAGGGCAATGGCGCTCTTGTTGTCACAATACATCGGGATTTTGTTGAATCCCAAACCGTAGTCAGTTAATTGTGATCTCATCCAAAGGACTTGAGCACAACAACCGGACATGGCGATGTATTCAGCCTCCGTGCTTGATATTGCAGCGCTTTTCTGCCTTTTTGAAGACCAACTGATCAATCTATCTCCAAGGAGTTGCACAGATCCAGAAGTGCTACGCCTCGTGTCTTGACATCCAGCATGATCGGCATCTGCGTATGATATTAAAGCAATAGAGGAATCTTTCGGATACCATAGACCACGATGAAGTGTTCCTTTTAGATACCGAAAGATCCTTTTCACAACATGTAGGTGCTTTTCGGTAGGTCGAGCCTGATACCGGGCACACATGCATACAGCAAATTGCAAATCAGGCCTGCTAGCAGTCAGATATAGAAGGGTGCCGATCATCCCACGGTAAAGTTTTGGATCGACAATAGTCCCATTCCTATCTTCATCTAACTTGGATTTCTCCACCATTGGAGTGTCCACGGGGTCACAATTTTCAAAGTTATATTTCTTAAGAGATTCTAGAGCATATTTGGATTGATTAATAAAGATGCCTCTGGGATTCTGAGAAATCTGTAATCCTAAGAAAAATGAAATTTTTCCCATCATCGACATCTGAAAGCGTGTGGACATTATCTTCTCAAACCGATTTGACAATTCAATGTTAGTGGCAGCAAATATTATATCATCAACATAAATTTGTACCAGAATCATGTCGTTGCATTCCTTGAGAGTGAATAATGTGGGGTCCACCTTGCCTTTGGAGAAGCCTTCCGCAATGAGATATGTTGACAGGAGATCATACCACGCGCGTGGAGCTTGTTTCAACCCGTAGAGAGCCTTCTTAAGCTTGTACACATGATTAGGAAACTCCGTACTGACGAACCCATCCGGCTGACTAACATAGACTTCTTACCTTAGTTCACCGTTCAAAAATGCCGTCTTCACATCCATTTGATAGACGATCATGTTCATATGAGCAGCATACGCAAGGAATAGTCTAATAGCCTCCAATCTAGCCACAGGAGCAAAAGATTCCTCAAAGTCAATACCCAAGGCTTGTTTATATCCTCTAGCGACCAATCTAGCCTTATTCTTCAATACCGCACCCATCTCATCAAGTTTAACCTTATAAACCCATAACAAAGTAAGGATGTTTACCTTGTCAGGGAGAGGAACCAATTCCCATACTTCAAGTCGTTGGAGTTCATTTAGTTCCTCCTGCATAGCTTCAATCCAAGATGATTGGGTCATAGCCTGCTGCCAATTTTTAGGTTCAACTTCAGAGAGAAATGCATCAAAGTAACAATAAAGTGCACTCTCTTGTAATTGATGGCGTGTAGAGACTGGTCGATCTAGATCTCCAATAACATTCCTAATTGGGTGATCTTTTGTCCATTTAGTGCTATGGTTTTCAATCCTAGGTGGTCTGGAGTGAACAATAGAAGGAGCTTCTTCTGAGGTAGACGCGGCTGAAGGGTTTTCAGGGATCGCTACACCAAAGAAAGGAAGCTCTTGCAAGTGAGCATATTCCAAGTCGTGATCAGTAGAATCCTCTTCCACATCATTAGGCACAAGTAGGGGTGATGATTCAGGTGTAGTTTGAGATTCACTTGGTGAAGGTGCATCCGGTTCAATGTGAATTGTAGATGCATTAGATAAAGGTTCATTAGCTTGAGCAACCACTTCAGGTATTGGAGCAATTACTACAGGTGCTGGAACTTCATCAGTCGGGGGATCGAAGAATTCATCAAACAACGGTTGAAACAGTTTATCCCACTCGGGCCTTGATGGTGGTAAAAATGATGTAGAAGTAGGATTATTGGGAACTAATCCGGAACTAATAGCACCGGTTCCCATCTCATGAAGCGCGGGTTCAGAGCTGTGTTGCTCAGAAGCCATCGCTGTCAGCTCGTCGAAATCTGCGTCCATAGTTTCTACAATCTTTCCAAGACGACGGTTATAGATTCGGTATGCTTTCTTGGACGGTGAGTAACCAATGAAAATACCTATATCGGCTTTTGGTTGAAGCTTACCCAAGTTCTCACTATTGATGTTTGGATAACACAGAGCACCAAACACATGAAAAAATGAAACATCGGGTTTGCGGTCATGTAGAAGCTCATAAGGTGTTTTTCCATGGCGTTTCCGAATGATAGAACGGTTTTGGGTGAAACATGCAGTAGAAATAGCCTCTGCCCACAAGAACAATGGAGCGTTCGCATAAATAAGCATGGTCCTAGCAGCTTCCATAAGTGTACGATTCCGTCTTTCAACGACACCGTTTTGTTGTGGAGTGCGTGCAGCGGATGTTTCATGTGATATACCAACTCCTTCATAATAATCACGAAGAGTCTGGTTGACGAACTCTATACCATTGTCTGTACGAATACGGCGGACAGTGGTATTCAAACGTACCTGAATGAATTTCAGAAAAGTGATGATAGCCTTCGGTGCTTCATCCTTTGTACGTAGAAATCTAACCCATGTAAACCTGGAGAAATCATCCACAATTACCAGAATGAATTTCTTACCGCTCACACTTTCAGTTCTCATCGGCCCACAAAGATCCATATGCAAAAGATGAAGTTTTTCTTGATTGGTGTCTTCAGCTTTGGGCTTGTAAGATTTCTTGGTACTTTTCCCCCTTGAACACGCGGAACATAAATGGTCCTTGTGAAATTTAAGCTTTGGAAGACCACGAACTAAATCGTTTTTAGCCAGATGATTAATAGCATCAAAGTTAAGATGAGATAATCTGCGATGCCATAACCATGACTTGGTCTTAGATGCTTTAGAGAGAAGACATACTGGAGAGGCGGCCATCATGTCTTGTAAGGACAAGGTATATAGATTTGCACCACGAGATCCCTTCAACAAATCTTTTCCTTCCAAGTTGCGGATGAAACAAGTGTGTTGTCGAAAAGAAACCTCAAGGTTGGAATCACAAAACTGTCCTACTGAGAATAAATTATGACCAAGACCTTCTACATAGTATACCCTTGAAATCGTCACGTTTCCAATCTGATATTCACCATACCCCATTATCTTTGCTATATGATCATTCCCGAATTTAACCGTACCAAGAAACTTGCTGACGAAATTTCGGAGCATCGAGCGATTTCCGGTCATATGTTTTGAACAACCGGAGTCCAAATACCACAGGATGATTTGGACCACCTGAAAATATCACCACACGAAGACAATGTAGAGGTATCGGAATCTGAGTGTTCCTTGTTATTAGCAGGTACAGATTTAATAATCTTAGATTTGCTAACTCTAGGTTTCTTAGATTTCCTAGCCTTCTTTTTCTTAATAGGTGGTGTAGATTCTAGTTGGCTCAAATCCTGAGGTATTTCTACACTGATAGGCACTATAGTGGGGGCAGACCTAATTAAAGGGCGCTGTTTCCATACTTGAGTGCGAGTGTTCCTAACTAAAGGACGCTCAAACCTAACCTCAATGGATGCATTCCTAGTTAAAGGGCACATTTTACCATCTAATGTAAAGGTCCTACCAGTGTGACGCCATTGCCAGCCAACTTGGGCACGAGTTCTACCCGTTGGCTTCCATTCAAGACCATTCTTAATAGCATTCATTTCATTAACATGATCAATCAGACACAAATCATGACGTTGGGAAAACATACATTCATTACAATTCCAACAATTTAAATCAGAATTCACGAATGGTTTAGGCTGCTGCACAGGCGCAGAGCTTTTAGTCTTAACATGATTCTTTTTATTTAAAACTGAACTAGCATTCCTATTGTGAACTTCTACTTTCTTCTTTGTGGCACTACTAGTGGAGGGCTTGATCTTATCTTTCTTGAGTGGCGATCCTTTAGCCTTAGTAGTCTCTTTTAATCCAGTAGAAGGCAAAGTGGGAATATTAGCAACAGATTTTAAATGTGCCTTACTTGATTGTGCCAATGACGGTTTCGCTCCTGGAGTCTTATTAAATGGAGTGACAGCAATGGGCCTATTATTAAGTAGTGCAGAACCTGGTGTACCTATGTATTGCAAATATGCTAGGCAATATTGAACTCGCTTAACATATTCATGAGCCGAATAATAGTCGCTACTTGAGGGATCTAAGGCATAAAGATCGTCTAAAATATCCCTAAGAAGATCGACATGCTTAATGGCATTCCTCATATAATCATCATAGGTAACCTGGTTTCTCTTATGAAGCGGATTCTTATAAAGCACTACTGACTTGGTTGTTGGAGCACTAGTGGACGGTGCAGAGTCGGTAGCTAAATTATCAACAACTTCTTGTTGGGTGAGAAGAAGTGTCTCCTTTAACTCAGCCAAAACCATATTTTTGTCAATGAGCAGGATGTTCAAGTCAGAGATTTCCTCGCACTTTTGGTTCAGTTGTTCAACATAATATTGTTGTTGTGCCGCATTAAAAGCGAAGCGTTCTTCTAGTGAACCATAAAGAGCGGATAGTCCCTGCCTTGTCCGATCCATCTCCCCTAGAACAGACGAAAGTCTAATTTCTAAGATCTGGTTTTTAGACTCTGCAGCCTCTAGTTCCAATTTTAATGTTTCCTTTGATGATACCTCTCTCTTCAATCTCATGATTTCTTCCTCTAATGTCTTAACAATTGCAATCATCTTGTCACTAGTCTCAACACCGTTTTCACAACCATTTGATATCAAAAGATCCTCATTTTGAGTTTGTTGTTTTAATTCTAAAGATATACAATGTTGTTCTAGTTGATTAAAGCGTTTTGAAAGTAAATTATAAGAATCTTGTAGCTTTAAAAACTCAGCGTTAGATTCGTGACAAGAATGATTATCTACCTCATTTACAGTATCAACAACATTTACAGAGAGATCACAAACATCATCACAAATATGCACAACATCAGAATCAATCACAGCGGATGTAAGCTCATTCGAATAATTAACATTTACAGTAGTAAGCACATCACACGAGATTACTTCGGACAAGAATCGGTCATATTCGGTTAAAATCTTTTCTTTTTCAATTAGTTGCAGTTCGTAAGCGGTGTCCATTTCATAAAACACTTTTTGAACTTCACCAATTTCAAACTGAAGATTTTCCTTAAGAGATGCAAAACTTCCTTTTAGACTTTCGACAAACGGATTGATCTCAGTTTTAAACACCTCGTTCATGTGTTCGAAAGCCCATTCTCCGGCGTTTAAGCCATTTGAAGTCGTACGTTCCAAAATGACCTTGTCAAAGTTAGTAAAGTATCGGTTAATCTCTTGCAAGTTTAACCATACAGTGCTAACAGGTGGAAGATTCTTTGGAATTTCCTTAGGACCTTCCATATTGACAAGTGTAGGAAATGTACTAGGGCTTTCTTCCTCTATCATGTAGGTTGGTGCTGTGATGAGATCTTTATCCATATGGAAGCGAACTCTAAAATCAGTTTTTGCAAGCTCCTTATTCATTTTAAAATAATCACAATCGGGATATTTTGCTGAATTGTATGACCGATCCTCATCAACTAGATCCTTATTTGTTCGATCATCGGGAAAAACAATCGGGTCTAAGGCCAATCCTAATTGAGTTGCATTATACAATCTTGGACTATGTCTAAAAGCTTGTTTTGCATACCTTGGGTTAGGGGGAAGGCCTTTTTGACGTGATAAGTTAAACTCTCTAAACGAAGCATCAAATAAGTGCACTAGTTGAGAAGCAGCGTATTGTCTTAAAAGCAAGTAGTCTAGACTTCTAATCTTATTAGCAGCATTAATCGCCATTTCATTCTTCTTAGACTCGAGTAATTCAAAATCCGTTTGAAGTTTTTGAAAATTAGTGACCATTAACTCTTTTTCTTTAAGTTCATTAGACAGATTTGCTCTTAAGTTTTCAATTTCTTGCAAGTGACCCATTTGTTTGTTTCTAAAATGATCATATTCGAGATTTGTGAGAACACTAGACGAAGGCACTAGTTCCAAGGTTTGAACTTTCTCATTGCTTAAGGCAAGCTCATCAGACAAATTCTTGTTCTTAGCTAAGGTTTCTAAGAGTGCAGCATTCATTTGGCTAAGTAATGTAGCAGGAACCATGACCAAATCTTGTTGAGCAGGAGTAGGCGTATGCGAAATGGGTCCCGGTTGTGATTCACTCAAAGTCTGGGGACTCACATTGATATTGCTATCATTGTTTGTCTCCTCATTTGAAAGACTCACCACCGAAGATTCATTCGAGTCAGCACTCTCTTGCACAACTTGATGTGGTTGAATACTAGCATCAGTGGTATTATCGGTGGTATTAATAAGTACCTCAGATCTCTTTTCTGGCCCTAAGCTGGAGATAGTTGCCATGAGAGCAGCCTTTGCAGATTGAAAGTCATCACAGTCGGAGTCATACGCATCAAGATCATCGGCTTGGTAAGCTGCATTCTGCGTAGTGACAACGTCTTGTTCAGCAATCCCTGGATCAGCAAGAAATGCAAGCTCCTCTTCATCAAGTTCCCTTCCTTGTGCCTAAGCATTTACCAGATAGATCTTTTCTTTAAACCATTGTCCATCCCTTCTCCTCTTGGGTTTCTTACAATCCCTGGACATGTGACCCTCTTCCTTGCAGTTGTAGCATGTAATCATTCGCAACTTGCCCGTGGAAGTAGCCCGTGGAGCAGGATTGACCATTGGTGCCTGATTGACCGTGCGAGCATTGGTAGTTGATGTGGAAGGTCTCCCCTGATATGGTTGAATTGGCTGAACCATTACCCTGCCATTCTCAATTGTAGCTTGTTGGCGAGAATTGGATGAATTCCTCAACTGATTGTTTGTAGGAGCTGATCCTCTGTATCCTCGTTTGCTTAAAGTTCTTGTGAGATAAGCAGACATAGTAGTTAGCACTTCAACTGGGTCAGCTCCTTGTTGGAATACAGGAACGGGGACTTCCTCATCATCACAATATAGTGCTTGATCTGGATGAGCTGCATAATCAGTAGAAGGAATACTCATTTGATCAGGGTAGCTTGTTGGATATGCTGCAATCTCTTGATAAGAAGAATATGAAGGCTGAGCATAAGGTGCAACATTTGCTGGATGAAGTTGTGAAGCATACTGTGGTGAAGGTGCATTGAACCGATATTGTTGCTGATGTGAGGTGAGTGGTTGTGGTAGAATCGAGTATTGGGGAAAGGCTGGTGTCATGTAAGGTGATTGATGATAGGCTTGATGTCCCAAAATATAAGGAGTGTTGTTGTGAGACAAGCTTGGTTGATTCGCCATCAAAGCTAAGGAATCTGGGTACATACCGCGAGGAGAACGGTGCATAATCACATGCTTCTCATGCTGCTGAAGGAAGGCATATATTTGATCCAAATTGCACTTATGCAGATCCCTGGTTAACTTGACATCGGTAATGTACTCACCCCATTCAGCTTGAGGTAGAGTATTCAAGAATTTGGTGTAAACCTGGAATGGTGCAATCACAAGATTGTATACATTCAGATCATTCATGAGTGTGGTGAATCTGAAGTAATAATCGTGAAGCGTTTCCCCTGGGTTGTACGTGAATCTATCAAACAGGTCATACAACTGACATTCCCTTTCCTGTTTGGTGAGAGACGTTCCTTGTAGCAACACCTTAAGACGTTCCCATAAATCCTTTGCCACCGTATACTGACTCACCATCCTATAGATGTCATGGGGAAGAGCTTGGAGAATTGTTTGAAGAGCTTTTTCATCTGCATCTGCAACAAGTTGTTGAGCTGGAGTGAGTTCTTCAAATTCTCGTGGTCGAGTCACGTTGTCAACCACAATGGTACCATAGTTGAGTGGACTATTCAAAATCGATTTGACCATAAGCCTTCCGTATGTTGGTTTGCCCTTTAGATATTGCATCATGCGGCCTTGCCATGCCTCAAACACCTCTTTAATAAGCATCGGTGGACGGCTATCAGTTCCCGTTATGATTGATATATCCGTAAGAGATGTCATCTGAGGGATTACTGAATTTGGATTCATTTTGTTTTCTTCAAAGAAACAGAGATTATCGGTTGATCGAGCAGTGAAGTAAAGCGTGTGAATTGTGTTGTGTTTTTGTTGTAAGAAACCAAGATTAAATCCTCTAAAAATCGTCGAAAAAACAAGCAAAATAACCCTTGATTCGGAACTTTTGTTGATTCGGAAGTTTGATTCGGAAGATTTGGCTTGGAATTACCTTGATTCGGAACTTTTGGCTTGATCTGGAACTTCTTGATTCGGAAGTTCGGAACTTTGGCTTGATCCGGAACTTCTTGGTTCGGAAGTTCTTGGTTCGGAACTTTTGGCTTGATCCGGAAATTCTTGATTCGGAAGTTCTTGGTTCGGAACTTTGGATTGATCCGGAACTTCTTGGTTCGGAAGTTCTTGGTTCGGAAGTTCTTGATCCGGAACTTCTTGATCCGGAACTTCTTGATCCGGAACTTCTTGATCCGGAACTTCTTGATCCGGAACTTCTTGATCCGAAACTTTTGCTGAATAATCAGAAACTTGTTCCGATGAACAGTCGAACACTAAAAATGAAGATTAAGCCCAGATTTTGACCAAATGACCCAAAAAGTTTTGTGATTTCAACAATAATAAGTAAAAACTAATACTTATCCACTAATCCCAATCACAAAAACACCAAAAACACCAAGAATCAAGATGGTTTTTCTTAAAGAACACTAATACAATCAAAAACTAAAAAACCACACAAATCACTACCTTAAATCACCCCATAGCTCTTGATACCAAATGTAGAATATTGATAACCTATGAATCTATGAAGGGGTTTGTTGATTTCTAGAGAGAGAAAGTTAGAGAGAGAAAGTGAGAGAAACTATGTGTTATTTTATTAAATGGATACTAGTAAATGACAACAACCAACCCTTTCCATGGTGGAAAGGGGTATTTATAGTTCCAAGCAAACATGGGCTTGGGCCGGTCCATGACAAGCCCATGGACCGGTTCTTACTTAAGTTAATAAGCAACTAATGACTAATTGTTAACTACGAGCTATTACAACATTAATAATATTGTGGAGTGACCGATACTTCTAATATACGTAAAAACGTATTTCTAACACTTCCAATACAACATCATGGCTCCATTCTGTGCATAGAAAACAGGATCATTCAGATCTGTTTCATACATCCTATGCATGCTATCCCAAATCACCCAATCCTTCTCAACACATTCTATAGTAGGAGGATTATTTGCAAACATTCCTTTTAGGATCCTCCACAGATCATCCAAGTCTTCTCTATCCAAAGTTTAAAACATAACACCCAGACTTTGGAATGTCTGAGCTGTATCATCAGCCCTTGTAAGCTTCCACCAAGTCATGCCTTTATACAGATACACATCATACTTTACTATAGAGTACTTCCTCCTAATATCATCAGGTACAAAGTCATCAGGTTCCTCCAAAACTAAGTGTTGCTTAATTTCTTTATTGGAGGGATCCTGTTCTTCCCTAGTAACCATTCCAATCTTCCCCATCCTCTTCATTCTTTTTGCTTCTCTTTGTTTATTAAGAACAGATCTTTCACCTGCTAACGAGGATCCACCTGCTTGAGAAGTTGCACCTGTTTGAGATATTCCCACTGTTTGAGGAGTTTCACCTGCTTCTCCCTCTGCCTTTCTTTTCTTAGACTCATTGGCCTTCTTCAGCATCTCATTCTTTCTTCCTAATGTATTCATCCTCTCTGTTGTGCTTATGCCAAGGAAATTTTCCACACTGTTGGCCCTCATCACTGGAATAACAGCTTTCTCTATCTCATCAAAGGTCATCTTTCTGAAGTATGCATCAGTATACTTTTTGAACCTCCTAAGTATGAATTTGTAATGCTCCAATCTCCCCTTTTTAGACCTCAGATACTTCTCCTTTTTGAGCTGTATTTCTCTCTTTTGCAAGTAATCCTTTTGAAAGTTGAAGGCCAAAAGTATCAAATCATACCTTTCCACCAATGGAGAATTTACCAGTTCTTTCTCCCATTACTCCAATAATTCTGCCATGTTTGGTACCCGATCATCCCACTCTCTATGCATGGTTTCAGTTTGTTTGAGCATCCCTCTTGGTTGCACCAGTACCTTCTCTTTTTCTGAGAGATCTAATTTAGAGACATCCAACTGTGCCTCCTCATTCCTCTTCTGTACTCTCTCTTGTTCCATCTGTAACCCTTCTTCCTACATTCTGTTTGCCACAATCTTATCATATTCAGTGAGATCCCTCATCTCTTCTGGTGTTTTATGCTTATACTTATTCTTGGGCTGCTCAACCAGTTCCCCATTCCTTTTATCTTTTGGATCAACTGCTGGTAATGCTTTGGGTGTAGTCTTTCCAATTTGTATCCCCTTCTGTGCTGGCTTCTTTTGATCTGGCTGTCTCTTTGTTCTAGTAAATGTTTGAGAGATAGCTGCTCTTGTAGGTGTAATAGTGGTTGCAGGGGATAATACAATAGAAGGGGGAATACTTACAACAGTGGGATTAACTTTGGCAGGGGAAACTTTTGTAGTAGGGGCTTCTTCTGTATGGCCCAAATTCAGCAATGTCTGGGATACATCCTTTGTTGCACTCCCCTTGTCACTACCCTTCTCATCACTGACCACCTTCTCTTTACCAATTTCCTGTCCACTAGGAAATACATACCATTCTGTGGACTCATTTGTTTTGGGTACTTCCTCCCCTTTGGAAGCATCCTCATATGTAGACAGAACCAACTGTGGTCCGCTCCTCCCCTCAAGCTTAGCAAGCCTGGATTCTAAGCTATTGATCACCAGGCCTTGCTGTTTGACTGTTTATATCAGTTGTGCAATTTTCTCTTTTAAGCTTATGCACATATTCGTCAATTCCAAGATAGATAATTGCTTCAGTCTGCTCTCAACCCTAGTAGGAAATTTGTCTCCTCTTTGGGTATCACTGAGTGAGGAAGTGGACTTACTTATTGTGTCACTATCCTGCTCACCCCTTGAGGGTTAGACAGTAGTGGAAGCTAAATCCCTGGGTTGCTCCATACCCATGGAGGCTCTCCTCTCTGCATCTGATGAAGATTCACTAGGCAAGAGAGGCCTAGCAAACCTGGCTTTGCTCCTTCTTTCTTGTTGTGGATTTTCAGGGGGTAAATCACTAGCAGTGGGATCAGAAGATGAAGCAGGGGAATCAGCAAGTATGGTTTGGGCTGCTCTGGGTATTGAACCAGCTTCACGTTTGATTTGGTCTAACATAGTTCGAGTTAAGTACACAGTTTGCCAGAAAAGTTTGGGGTGTTTGGTAAAAGGGTGGTGAATAGTTTTGTGGTGTGGGCATTGGCTGTGAAGTGATGAGTGTGTCTAATGGGTCCATGTTGACCCATGTTAAGCAAAAGTTCTATAAACCTTGGATACATAGAAAACTTTGAACTGGTTTTAACATTTTTAACCATACCTTCAAAAATCATTTGATAAAAACAAAATTTTCGCCCTCTTGCCAAACACACCAAGGCAGAGGCAACATGACTCCCATATTTATTAAAAGTAGTAGTTTTATAAGACAAGCATTGCAAAATAGTATGAATAATGTACTTCCAATGGGGTGCAAATTGACCTTTAATTTTTTTTGACTTTTGATCCTCATCAATATTGTACCCCAAGTTTGTTAAACCCTAAAAAGTTTCAGCCTCAGGCAGTATAACCACCCAATCCTCATCATTCAAGACTAGATTGTCTCGAATAAAGGCAAGTGTGATTACTTTAGGGTGACTATCTACAAGGCTTTTAAGTATAACCTCTCCATCCACTGTTTCAGTCGTAACATTTGATCAAAACTGTTGGATGTGTGAGATATAAATTCTTGGACTGATCACAAGGGCTAACCTAAAATAACTTCACTTTAGGTAGGGCAATGCCTTATAGAATTCAGCTGTTTCACCAGATAGAATGTCATCTGGTTATGGTAAGGAGAAATTTTGAGAGCCATTGAAAATTTTGATTAAGTAAAGGTTTATATTTGGATAAGATGAAGTGGGATGTGATCGATAGAATGAGTTAGACCTGTTGGTTAAGGGAATTGAGTTTATATAGGAGAATTGAAGGCTTGTGATTGGACCGAATTATCAATTTGCATAAAAATCAGAAGTAAATCTTGCTTAGAAAATAATATATTTAGATTAATGATAATGAGGTTACCAATTCGTGACGAAAGCGCCTTAAATACCTTTTGAAAACAATAAAATATTCCCTAACCAAAAAGTAAACAAACAGGCCCAACGGCTATAAACAGTGTAACGACATTGTCGGTTAACGGTCAAACAAGGGAACTTTTGCATTGTAGGGGAAAGTCATACAAGCATGGGAATCAAAATAAAAACAGGGGAAACTTTCCGAAGGGTATTAGATTGTCTTGAATAGGCCAATGCTAAATAGCTCTATCCTAATGCACAGAATTGGATAAGAAAGCTAGATACACATAACTCTAGAGTCCTCCATTCAGCAAAGTCATAAAAAAACAACCTAACAAACAAGTAAACTCTGCACCAGGTCAACCCAATGAAATATACATACCCAGGTCTCCACCTAACCATTCCCTTCCTATGGTCAAGTGGTCTTGGAAGATGCATCCAAAAATTCCATTTTTTTTGCAGCAAGCTGCCCAAGCAAGAGTTTTGTCTACACATTACAGTGCATCAAGGTCTAAGGACTCCAAATTGCCTCGCCGCATGTCTTCACTGTCACAAATCCCTTACTCACCTATGGGTATCATCTAGAATCATACATGAGCAACATATGGATACCCTGAATCCTAAAGGTGTGACCGAACCTCCCCTTAAACATAGAGTACATACCAGATTCATCCATAAGATACACTATACTCCACCATGATTCGTGCATTGTTAGTCTAAAACCACATATAACAACTCATAAAAAGAACAAACCCAAACATGGGAAGGTACCCAGGCATGGGAAACTTCCCTAGCAGGGGAATTAATCCAAGCAGGGGAAACTTTGTTAAAAAACAGTGGCATTAAGAACTTACAGACAGTTGTCTAGGGAAAGACAGTTGTCTAGTGTATCAATTGTTTTAGGGACAATCAAACCTTTTTCAAAACAATATCTAATAAAATGATGTGTTTAGTTTTAGTGTGTAAAACAGGATTCTTGATCATGAAAATTGTGCTGTTATTGTCAATGAATATCTTGGTTTTAAGAAAATTGTACCCATAGTCAAGCAACTGATTTTGGATCCACAGAACTTGTCCACAGCATGCAGCAACTGCCACATATTCACCTTCAGTTGTAGAGGTTGCCAAAATGGTTTGCTTTTTGCACTGCCAAGATATAAGCCTGTTGTAGACTTTCTATCATTATTGTCACCAGCATAATCACTATCTGAGTAGGACACTAGCTCAAATGGTGAATCCTTAGGATACCAAAGTCCTAGAGTATGGTGGCACTTGAGGTACCTAAATATTCTCTTCACAACAAACAGATGGCACTTCATTGGTGTCACTTGGTGTCTTGCACAAAGGCACACAACAAACATGATGTCAGGTCTTGAAGCTGTAAGGTACATGAGAGATCCAATCATAGATCTATATGTTCTTACATCAATAGGCTTTCCTTTACTTTCTTTTCCCCAAGGATGCTCTTTATCCATGGGAGTAGAGACTTTCTTTCCTTCACTCAATCCAAACTTTTCCACAATTTCAGCAACATATTTATCCTGAGAAATAAAGATAACATCTTTCCTCTTCCGAACTTGTAACACTAAGAAAAAGTTGATTTCTCCCATTGCACTCATTTGGAATTTGTCTTTCATCAATTTGGCAAATTTTTTGCTAAGCAAAGAGTTTGTGGATCCAAAAATGATGTCATCCACATATACTTGCACAAAAATAAAGTCACCTTTTTGTTTCTTGATGAACAGGGTCTGATCAATCTTTCCCTTGTTGAAACCATTATCCAAATGATACTTGGATAGAATCCCATACCAGGCCCTAGGGGCTTGATGAAGCCCATACATTGCCTTTTTCACTTAGTAAACCTTGTATGGATGTTCTGGATCTCGAAAGCCTGGAGGTTGCAGAACATACACCTCCTCATCAATGGTGCCATACAAAAATGCACTCTTAACATCCATTTGGTATACCATACAAGCCATAAAGGAATCATATGCCAAAAACAGCCTGATGGCTTCAATTCTAGCAACTGGAGCAAATACCTCATCATAATTAATGCCTTCCTCCTGTGTGTACCCTTGAGCTACCAACCTAGCTTTGTTTCTGACCACTATTCCTCTCTCATCCTTCTTGTTTCTAAGCACCCACTTTGTACCAATGGGTCTTGCCCATTTTGGTCAGTCTACCAAAATCCAAACCTCTTGAATATCAAACTTCATTCAAAGCTCTTCTTGCATAGCCTCTACCTAGATTGGATCATTCAAAGCTTGAAATATCTTCTTTGGCTCTTCTTGTGATAAAAAGGCAACAAAGAGGCAACATTGCATATTTTCATGAGTAAACTTCATTGTGATGTTGGCAATGAAACTGTGCTCTTTTGCTTGATACCTTGTTTTTTTGAGAGTATCAAGATCACCTATGATTTGGGATGGTGGATGGTCCTTGTTGACTCTATAGGTGGGATACTTTTCCATGATGCCTTCTGATTCCAAGTTCCCCAAATCAGGTTCTGTAGGGCTATCATGATGTGGAAAGAATTCTTCAAAATAGCTCCCTAAAGAAACAATATTGCTCAAGGAAGGAGCTGTATGAAAGTCTGAGAAACTTGGGCCTCCATGTCTAAATATTCTGTTTCCACTGTTAGTCATGGAGGAAAGGGGTAGATGTAGATTGAAGTGGGGTTCCTTCTTCTGCATCATGGTTATCATTAATCACTGATTCTTCAACAGCATGTGGAATGTTTGGACCAGTAGGGGAATGCAAGATTCCACTGTTTTCACATATTCTACTGCTTTCAGGCATTCCACTGTTTTTATGAATGTGCTTGGCAGTGGAATTGATGGGTTGTTCATCCTTTTGAGAGAGGTCTTCTTCCACTTCCTTTCCTTTTAAAACCTCATCCGCAGGAAATAATGAAGGTACATTCATGTACCTTAGGCGTGGACTCTCTAAAGTAGTTGGTTCTTTTGTAGCTGAAATGTTGGTATTTTCCAAAGCAACTCGCACTTAATTCATAGATTTAGAAAGTACTTCAATATCAAAGAACCAATCAGGACCTGTTTGTGTATCTTCAGGCTTATCTTCCAGAAAATTCACATGGATATTTTCTATCACTTTGCTTGTCTTCTTGTTAAAGACCCTGTATCCTTTGCTTGTCAATGAATACCCGATGAAGTACCTATCATCCCCTTTTTCATTGAAATTTCCCAACTAATCAAGTGTATTGAGGATAACCACATGACACCCAAATGGTCTGAAAAATTCAATCAAAGGAGGTCTACCATTGAACAGTTGATAAGAAGTCTTGTTGTGAGCCTTAACCACTAAGGCCCTGTTTTGAACAAAACAAGCAGTGCCAATAGCTTCAGCCCAAAATATAACTGGAAGCTTGGAATCAGATAGCATGGTCCTTGTAGCTTCGATAAGTGTCTTGTTTCTTCTCTCTGCAACCCCATTTTGTTGTGGCGTTCTGGCTATGTTGTATTCCCTCTTGATGCCTTTGCTGGTACAAAAAAAATATCCAGCTCTTTGTTTCTAAACTCTCCACCATTATCAGACCTAATTGTCACCACCTTCATACTCTTTTGAAGTTCAATATGAGTTATAAAGTCTTTGAGTACACCTGGTGTGTCCTTCTTCTAAAACAAAAAGAAGGTCCATGTAAATCTTGAGAAATCATCAATGACCATTAGGCAGTACCATTTCTTGTTCATAATTGCCACATAGGTAGGACCAAAAACATCCATGTGCAGCAACTCCAATGGTTTGGTGGTAGATTGAGCAGTTTTGGACTTGCAAGAGGCTCTGTGTTGCTTTCCCTTCAAACAGGCAACACATGTATGATCATTGTTAAATGTCTTTGAAGGAAGACCATGAACAAGACTAAATTTAACCAATATGTTCATATTTTTGAATTTTAGATGACCTAATCTTTTGTGCCATTTCTTGCATTCATCACTTGAGGCTTTGGCCAAGAAACAGTTTCCATTATTTTGAAGAACAATGTCCTTCAAATCAACAGTGTACATATTCTTCTGTCTTGGAGTTCTCAACACTATGGGAGTGTTTGGTGGTAGAATGAACTCTTTTCCTAAAACCAAGCACTCAGTGTTAGTGAATAGAACAAAGTTTTTGTTGTCTGTCATTTGAGACACACTGAATAGATTGTACTTCAGTTCTTTCACCAGATAGACATTATCAAATGTCATTCCATTTGTAAGAATGGTCCCTTTTCCAGTAATGGTTCCATGTCCATCTCCAAATTATACACCATCATTATCATGCAGGGGAACACAAATTGACAGATAGGCCTTGTGTCTAGTCATACTCCTTGAGCATCCACCATCCCAATAATACCTATCATTCTTGGTCTGCTTATTAACCTACAAAAGGGAAAACAAATTAGTTTCTCTTGGGGACCCAAACCATTACTGACTTAGATCTACCTCGTGTATCAATGTAAGAGAATTTTTCAAAGGCTAAAGATACACCATTGGATTGAATACCCCTTTTGGGAGTCCAAACCCAACGAGCTGAGGCTTTCACAGCTTTTCCCCATATACCCATGTTTTTAGAAGTCAAATCTTTGTCAGCAAGGGATACTCTAGACTTAGCAAGGGAATCCCTATGCTTAGCAGAGGGAACTCATTGCTTGTTTCGGCCTCTATTGGTACGTTGGTAAGGTCTATGGCCAGATGCAAATGAATTATGAGAGGTTGGTCTGGACATTTCAGCACTAGGTTTTGGGTATGCAACATATTTATTTCTTAAGGCTGGGACAACATACTTAGCAGACTCTCTATTTCTCAAAGCAGGGGAATATATTTAGCAGGGGAAAAAGGTTTTGCTTCTGCATTTAATAAAATGTCTTTTAGCTGCATTTCCTTTAAAGAATTTGCAGCTACCACCCCCATACTATCCTTACAGTTCTGATACATGTGGTTAAAGCTGCCACATGTGAATCAAGTTTTGGTGTTTTTCACAAAATCATTTCCATGTTGTAAGGACTTTTGGTTATTCGAATTTCTTTGGTTTCCTCTAGGTTTAGGTCTATACATCTCAGCATATCTAGTAGTGGTTTAGAAAGGTTTTGGGCTATTTGGTTCAGAATTAGAACTACTACAGGTTCTAGTCAAACTACTTTTAGAACTAGAGTCACTTCCAAATAGGCCTTCTTTTGAAAAGAGAATGGGGTTATCTATTTTCCACTACTTTAATGCAGCTTGTTCCTTTTCAAAGTCCCTAAACTCACTAGTTTTTACTAAAGGTTCCTGTTGTTCCTTATTGTTTGACACATAAGCATTTAAGTCAAACTCAATATCCACCTGCTTGGAAAAACAAGGAAGTCCAGTTCAAGAAAGATCTTTGATAGGAGTGGCTCCATGTATGTTAGCAGGTGGTGGTGGAAAAGCAGCATGTTCATTTTTAACACCAAAACCTGTTTTATCTCTGGGAGATTGTCCTATTTCAACAACCTTAGTTAGATCTTTAGAGGATTTTCCAAACTTTTCAACTGTTTGTTCATGATAGGTGTGTAAACACCCATCCTTTTACCACTTAATTCTGGCGAAAACAAGACCAAAACACGTATTTAATATCATTTGTTTGGAATTATGCGTGGTTTTTGTGTTTATTGTGTTTTCAGAGCTAACCGGATGAATATTAAAGAAAACATGGGATTGCACGGGTTTTATCAAGGAAAAAGACTCAAGACGAAGTCTATTGTCCATGAGATGCAAAAGATTTGAAGTCAATGGGCCTATTTGAAGATTTATCGAAGAAAAGGACCAAAGATGGAAGATTAACATATGTCGAAGAAACTCAAGTCTATTAAACGAAGAAATTAAAAGACGAGTTGCATTTAATCGTCGACAAATCCCGGATCAGAATCGAAAACGTCAACTTTTTTGAAAAGACGAGAAGACAATAAGAAAGGGAGATAGCCCACTCACCAACCAACTACTAGGACTATAAAAGGATTTTTCCTTCACACAATTAGTTTTTTTTTTTATTTTTTCCCCAGTTCTCTCTTTTGGTTCGTAGCCTCACCAACACCTTTAGGGTGTTTGGTGATTTTTAATTTTCCTTCAATCTTGTAAGTGTTTAATCATTACTCTTGTTTACCTTTACATTAATCTTTCAATTCCATCTTTTCATTCATCTTGTTCATCTCATTTTTATTCAAAGTTTTCAAGTTCTTGTTTGATTGATTTTAACCTTGTGAAAGTTGTTGATTTAGTGTTATTATTGTTGGGATTTGTTATTTATGATATTTAAATGATTATTGGTGAATTTGGTAAAACCTTTTTGCTTATTTGGTTCGATTTGTGATCAAATTCGTGTCCCCTGTTTTATGTTTGTAACTGTTCTTCGTTCCCAGCTTTATTCCGAATACACAATCTGCTTGATTTCTTACTCGGAATGTTCAGACATTCCGAATATCCTTTTTGTTTTACCTTTATTCGGAATATTTTAAATATTCCGAATAGGACCTACATTCCGCATAGTCTGCTTGATTTTTTCCTTATTCGGAACATTTTCATTATTCCGAATAGCATTTGTTTCCATCCCTTATTCGGAATTTTGGTTATTCCGAATAACATTTTTACTTTCTCCTTATTCGGAATATTTTATATATTCCGAATAGGACCATTTTTCCGCATAAGAAAAACATTCCGAATAGAGTTAATATTCCGAATTGAGGATTTATTCCGAATTGAACAATTATTCCACATAGGGAATGTATATTCCGCATAGACCATTTTTTCGAATAGCCTGTTTTTCCGAATAGGGAATGTTATTTTGTTTTTCTATTAGGGTATTTTTCCAGTACTGTTTGATTTAATTTCTTATTCAAGTTTTACTTATTAATTGTTTTAAGTTTAAGTCTTTCTTTACTTTATTCATTTCCCTGTTTAGTAGATTAGAAAACCAAACCCACTTTTTGTCACCAAGAACAAACCTTCCACTTAGAGCTGTGATCAATTCGAGGAGATTCCGAGAATCGAACTTTCAAAACGAGTAAAAACGCAAGTATCAAATGGCGCCGCTGCCGGCTCTTCTCGTTAAGATCAAAAGTTTTTTGTGAGAACTTGGATTTTGGGATCCGTTCCCCGTGAACGTTAATTTTTCACAAAAATTTTCAAAAACACTAAAAAATATTAAATTTTCAAATATCCAAAAACAATTAAAAAACCATAAAAAACCATAAAAAACCATAAAAAACCATAAAAAACCAAAAATATTTTTGTATTGTTTTTGCCTTGTTAGTTCTTTTGCAGGTGTATGCGCACTCGATCCACGTCTTATCAAGAGCCCGAGCCTCTCGATCACTTAGAAATGGCCGGTGTACCACCTCCAAACAATAATAACAACAACAACCCACCTTTCAACAAAAATAACAACAACAATGAGCCCCTTCCAGATAATCGCCCTATGATTGAACTGCTGCAAGCTCATGTAGATGGCAACACGGATCCAATTGTCATACCTCTAATTGCCGCCAACAACTTTGAGCTAAAATCAGGCTTTATCCAGATGGTCTCTGCTCAACCATTCTTGGGATGTACCATTGATGACCCACATGACCACATCAAGAGATTCTTGCAACTCACTAACACGGTCAAGTTCAATGGTGTTCCACAAGAGGTTATAAGGTTACAACTTTTTCCCTTTTCTTTAGAGGGACAAGCCCGACATTGGCTTGCTAAGGAACCGCCACAGAGTATTCTCTCGTGGACGGATTTGGAAACAAAGTTCATCAATTACTTTTTCCCACTCTCTCGTACTACAGCTTTGCGGAATGAGATCATAAATTTTGAACAAAAGTACGATGAGTCGTTCAGTGAATCTTGGGATCGTTTTAAAGATCTTTTAAGAAAATGCCCACAACATGGTTTTACCAAAGTACATCAAATCAATACTTTTTACAATGGTTTAAGCATGAGTGACCAAGATTCACTAAACAGTGCCTCGGGGGGTAATCTTTTGGCTAAGACTTCCAATGCTGCTTGGGACATCATTGAGAATAAATCTCGTGTGCAAACCAAGAGTGTTAGGACCAATGTCGCTAGTGCTAGCACTAGTGACAGCGACAAGCGACTGGACAAAATCACTACGCTTCTTGAATCGCTTGTCACCCACACCGTTAACAACAACAACAGCAGCAACGCTAAAAACGTTCAAGTTAACGCTGTCAGCGAACCTTGTGAGATATGCGGTGGTCCTCACTCTTACACCACTTGTACCGCTACCCAAGATTACCCTGCAGAGAATGTGAATGCAGCTTATGGCACCTATCCTCAACCTGCTTATCAAGCCCGTCCTCAAGGTGACCGTAACTTGCTGAGCTACCGTTCTAACAATTATCTTTCCCCAGCTGGTTTTCCTCCTACTAACCCAAACCAACAACAAAACCTCAACCGCCCTCCTCAACAACAAAAACAACCTCGTACACCATACATCCCACCTCATAAACAGCAACAACCACCTCAACGAAACAACCAAGTCTACCAGCCACCTGCTTATCAACCACCCGCATACAATGCTCCTCCCAACCAACCCACCGCTCTTCACCAAGAAGTGGAAACTTATATGAGGACTAACGATGTGATAGTGGGAAATCTTCAGAGAGAAGTGCTCAACCTGAAAGCAGACTTGGTCAAACAAGGGAATGATTTGAGAGCCGACATGAGAAACACGCTGGATAATCAAACGAATGACTTGAAGAACATGATGGCTAGTTTCTTCCAAACTAATCAACCCTCTTCTTCGGGTACTCTTCCGAGTAACACCGTGGTGAATCCAAGAGGGGAGATGAAAGCAATCACTACTCAAAGTGGCAAAGGTACCAAGGAACCCGAGCTTCCTATACCTCCACCGGTGGTTGTGACTACGGAGAACGAGTCACCTGCTCCTATTCCTCATCCTTCTCCTTCCCTAATTTCTCCACCTCTTCCTTCTACCCCACCTCCACCCAAGGATGTGAGTGATCCTATTCTTCCAAAGCATTCCTCTTCTTCCAATATACCTTATCCATCTAGGTTGAGGAAAGAGAAGCAAAAGAGCAAGGACGATATTCAGGTTTCAAACTTTCTTAAAATGTTTAAAGAACTGAATTTCAATATCTCCTTTGCTGAGGCTCTCGCTCACATGCCTAAATATGCAAAAATGTTTAAAGATCTTCTGAGCGACGAGGAAAAGCTCCTCGATATTGCCAACACCCAACTTAATGAGAATTGCTCTACATTGCTCTTAAGGAAATTGCCAACCAAGCTTGGTGATCCGGGTCGTTTCTTAATTCCTTGCAATTTCCCGGGAGTAGAGAATTGCATGGCCATAGCCGATCTAGGTGCCAGTATTAATCTCATGCCTCTAAGCGTTTGGAAGCAATTATCTCTCCCAGAGCTAGTCCCCACCAAAATGACTTTGGAATTAGCTAACCGTACGGTTGCTTATCCAGTGGGGATAGCCGAAGACGTCATTGTAGGAGTCGACAAATTCACCTTTCCTGCTGATTTCGTTGTCGTCGACTACGAGATGGACCCTCGTGTGCCACTAATTGTTGGCCGTCCATTCTTGAGGACCGGTCGCACTCTCATTGATGTTGAAGCCGGTGAGCTTATCATGAGAGTGGGTGACGATAAAGTAGTCTTCAACATGGGAAAGTTGTCTAAACAGCCTTATTCACATGAGAGTGTTAATTGTATTGACGTTCTTGATGAGGCTTGTGAAGAACACTTTAATGATGCTTGCAAAAGTATTCCTACCTCTCTTCCCAATGTTGAGACCGTGTCCTCTATTGATTCATCATTGTCTCTATTTGGAGATAGTGATTTATTTTGGAACAATCTTGAAGACACCATGGGAGATGTGAACTTATCTACTGATGATTCTCCTACCGATGGGGACGAAGACATGCATTTCTTTGAAAGCCTTCTCAACGAAGACAATCCTTCTCCTCCATCTCCCACGGTCATTGCTGTCGATACTTCGACTTTGAATACGCCTCCCGTCGAAAATCCTCCGGATTTAGAACTTAAGGAGTTGCCGCCCCATCTCGAGTATGTATTCCTTGAAGAAGAGCAGAAGTCGCCAGTCATCATTGCTAAGGACCTGAAGGAAGAAGAAAAAGCCCGACTTATCACCGTGTTGAAAGATCATAAGAAGGCTATTGCTTGGAAGATTTATGATATTCGTGGAATTGATCCTCACTACTGCACACACAAAATTCTCATGGAGGACGACTTTAAGCCCACAATTCAAAGCCAACGAAGGGTGAATCCAAAAATACATGAAGTCATCAAAACAGAGGTTATCAAACTTCTTGATGCGTATGATTTACCCTATTTCGGATTCACCATGGGTTAGTCCAATCCATTGTGTGCCCAAGAAGGGCGGAATAACCGTTGTTCCCAATGAACACAACCAGTTGATTTCCACTCGTCTTGTTACTGGGTGGAGAGTTTGTATAGACTACCGCAAACTCAATGATGCCACGAGAAAGGATCATTTCCCTCTACCTTTTATGGACCAAATGCTTGAACGTTTAGCGGGTAATGAATATTACTGCTTTCTTGATGGTTTGTCGGGTTATTTCCAAATACCCATCGATCCCCAAGATCAAGAGAAGACAACATTCACTTGTCCCTATGGCACATTTGCTTATAAACGAATGCCTTTTGGCTTATGTAATGCGCCCGGGACTTTCCAAAGGTGCATGTTAGCTATCTTCCATGACATGGTTGAACAAACCATGGAAGTCTTCATGGATGATTTCTCGGTCTTCGGGGATTCCTTCTCTTCTTGCCTTGCCAATTTGGAACGTATGCTTAAGCGGTGCGAAGACACTTGCCTTGTTCTAAATTGGGAAAAATGCCATTTTATGGTAAAAGAAGGCTTCGTGCTCGGACATAAGATTTCTAAAGCCGGTCTTGAAGTAGACCGTTCTAAAGTCGATGTTATCGCCAAGTTGCCTCCACCTTCAACCATGAAGGGTGTGAGAAGTTTTCTGGGTCATGCGGGCTTCTACCGTCGATTCATCAAAGATTTTTCTCAAATCGCTCGCCCGATGACCCACCTCTTGGAAAAAGATACTCCTTTTATCTTTTCCAAAGAGTGTCTTGAAGCCTTCAACTCGCTTAAGGATAAGCTAACTAAGGCACCCGTCTTGGTTACCCCAAATTGGGAGCTTCCCTTTGAGTTGATGTGCGATGCTAGTGATTTTGCTATTGGAGCGGTTCTGGGACAAAAAGTGAACAAACACTTCCAACCAATCCATTACGCTAGCAAGACAATGACGGGGGCCCAATTGCATTATACAACAACAGAAAAAGAGCTTTTAGCTGTTGTCTATGCTTTTGAAAAATTACGCCCCTATCTTGTCCTTTCTACAACAATCGTGTATACCGATCATTCCGCGCTGAAGTACTTGTTGACAAAGCAAGATTCCAAACCAAGACTTCTTCGCTGGGTTTTGCTGCTCCAGGAATTTAAAATCGAAATTCGAGATAAAAAAGGAGAAAAAAAATTAGCCGCGGATCATCTTAGTAGACTTGAGGATCCTTACCAAGGGTATCATCCAAATAAAGAAATCAATGATTATTTTCCCTTGGAGACCTTAATGTCTATAAATTCAAATTCTGATGAAACCCCGTGGTTTGCGGACTTTGCAAACTACTTGGCGGGTGGAATTCTCAAGGAAGGGTTGACGTCTCAACAAAAGAAGAAATTCTTCACCGACATTAAGACTTACTTTTGGGACGACCCTTACCTATTCAAACAATGTGCCGACCTGATTATCCGCCGATGTGTTGATGGACCGGCAGCTTCGGAAATCCTTGATGCTTGCCACAAAGGACCCACCAGTGGTCACTTTGGTCCCAACTACACCGCCAAAAAAGTGTCTGTCTCGGGATTTTACTGGCCCTCCATATATCGTGACGCTCACAATATGGTTAAACGATGTGATGTTTGCCAAAAACAAGGCACGATCACACATAAAGACGAGATGCCTCAGAATTTCATACAAGAATGTGAAATCTTTGATTTTTGGGGTATCGACTTTATGGGGCCATTCCCTTCTTCTAAAGGAAACAAATACATCCTTGTAGCCGTTGACTACGTTTCAAAGTGGGTTGAAGCCAAAGCTTTACCTACTAATGACGCAAGGGTGGTTTGTAACTTTTTGAAAGCTCTATTCGCTAGATTCGGTGTGCCTCATGCCATTATTAGTGATCGTGGGACTCATTTTTGCAATGACCAATTCGCAAGAGTCATGGCTAAGTATGGTGTAAATCATCGTCTTTCCACCGCCTACCACCCACAAACTAATGGCCAGGCTGAAATATCCAACCGAGGACTTAAGCGAATTCTGGAAAGAACCGTAGGAGAGCATCGTGCCGCATGGGCTGATAAACTTGATGATGCTTTGTGGGCTTTCCGTACTACTTACAAGACCCCGATCGGCTGTACGCCTTATCGTCTTGTGTACGGGAAAGCGTGCCACCTCCCCATTGAGTTGGAGCACAAGGCTTACTGGGCCTTGAAGTGGGCTAATTTTGATATTAACAAAGCCGGTGACCTACGCAAGATCCAACTCAATGAGCTCAATGAACTTCGGAATGAGGCTTATGAAAATTCTTTGATCTATAAGGAAAGAACTAAGCTCATTCACGACTCCAAGATCAAAAACCGAGAGTTCCATGTTGGAGACAAAGTCTTACTTTTTAACTCTCGGTTGAAAATCTTTTCGGGCAAGCTCAAATCTCGTTGGTCCGGCCCATTCACCATTGCCCAAATTTTTCCATATGGTACTCTCGAGCTCGCTCAACCTAATGGACCTAATTTTAAGGTGAATGGCCAACGAGTGAAGTTGTACTTTGGTGAGGACACCTCTCAGGAGGTGATTCCAACCCTCACCACGTTCCCCATGAACTGAATTTGGGTCAAGTCAGGCTCGTGACTCGGTTATAAAAAACAAGCGCTCCTCGGGAGGAATCCCGAGTATCTATCCTTTTATGTTTTAACCTCCTAAGTGTAGGGGGACCTCTATAGGAGTTTGTTTTTGTGTGGTGATGTGATTACAGGGATAAGTGCACTCTTGGAATCTTTGAAGAACCGTGCTCCCGTGTTATCCGAAATCCGGTTCTATCTCTCAACTATCGTGATTCAATTTTCTTCATACTCACATTTGAAATTGATCACGTTAGTCGTCTCTTCCTTAACTTGAGTTAACCAACGTGCACAATGTCATAAGTGTAGGGGAGACTTTTCCCACATGCTTAAACATTTAGGACAATGTTTATCTTAAGTGTAGGGGGGACTTCTATCGAAGTTTTAAGTGGACTTTTCCATGAAAATGCCTTCATTTAACCGGAAAATCATATTTTTCAACATTTTTCAAATTTTTTATTAACCTTGGCCATTTAGTCGTAATTTTTAAATTTTATCGTTGCTTTCATATGTATACATTCCACAATAAAGTCAAAAATATTAATAAAGTGGCGTAGCTAGTTCAGAAGTCTTTGATCTATTAGGCTCGTTGCGATTATTTTGACTCAACCCGAATAGACTTGTCTAAGTTTATTCTAGCTAGTATCCTTAACCATGTAGACCTTAATTGGTTTATTAGGCTAAGCATCCACGAGTCTCATTACTTGAGATTTTAAATTGTGGAGAACGAGAAATGATAGAGTCAATTATAAGTCGGTATTCTTGCGCAAGCTCACTTGGTGTAATAATTCGCCTATTCTCCCATCACTTGCTAATAATTTATCTGCAATAAGTAAGGTCGTACGATTTGAAAAGTTACTTAGCTTCTAGCCCAAGATCGTTTAAAAGTTGCTCGGTAATGATAAGAGTTCATAGCCAAGGCATAACTTATGAAGCGGGGCGCGAAGATTGGCGAGTCCGAAAAGTCCCTAACAAGGCACGAGGATTCCATTTTATTGCTAAAAGATCCAAGGTGATGTGAAGAGCATTATTCCTAAAATCAATATGAAGGATCAAGACTCACGACGAAAAGCAATCAACTCCCATAAAGATCATGGAGAAGTCTATCCGAAAAGACCCTAACAAGGTATGAGGATAAATAGATCCAAGTCCGAAAAGGAGGCGGATCGTTGTATCTCAAAATCCCAATTAGAGATTGAAGAAATAATCATGAAGTCGTGGTCAACAAAGTTGGAGTACCCCTCAAAAGTCTCCAAGTGAAGAAACTCTATTATGATGAGAAGACCATTATCTCAAGAACGTCTCTCGAAGATATGAAGTATGAAGTACATGCCAAATATCGGCCCGAGAAAGGTCTCAAATCATGAACCGAGTTATGCCAAGATATGAACTTTTTGATATCCCGAGAAGCAGTTTTAAGAGATTTTGTCCTTTAGCTAACTATTGATCAAATCATCCTACTTTGCTTTCAGCCTAAATAAACTATCGAAATAAGTCGAAAAATGCATCTTCATGATCATTCTAAGACAAAAATAAAGTATAAGAGATACACCTAGGAATAAGGGAGTTTAAGCATATAATTAAGCCATGTGTGTAAGTGTTTGATTTACTAACTTATAATAACAATGATCTCGTTTCTAAGCTTAGTTTGGAGAACGTGAAACTTGATGGTGATAAATCTTCACAGCACCAAAGCCCTAATGTAAGTCATTGATTTCATTGCAAGTTATTTCCATGTAGCTATTTTCAAGTGAAAATGGTTTTATATCCTTTTGTTTACTTTATAGTTTTAGTTCTTGTTTAGTATTATTTTAATAAGGCCAAGGTTGATTGATTATGAGAAAAGTGTAAATTTGCTTTATCACTAAGCATTGCATGAGGGCATGGCAATGGTTAAGTGTAGGGGATTTGATAGGTGTGTAAACACCCATCCTTTTACCACTTAATTCTGGCTAAAACAAGACCAAAACACGTATTTAATATCATTTGTTTGGAATTATGCGTGGTTTTTGTGTTTATTGTGTTTTCAGAGCTAACCGGATGAATATTAAAGAAAACATGGGATTGCACGGGTTTTATCAAGGAAAAAGACTCAAGACGAAGTCTATTGTCTAAGAGATGCAAAAGATTTGAAGTCAATGGGCCTATTTGAAGATTTGTCGAAGAAAAGGACCAAAGATGGAAGATTAACATATGTCGAAGAAACTCAAGTCTATTAAACGAAGAAATTAAAAGACGAGTTGAATTTAATCGTCGACAAATCCCGGATCAGAATCGAAAACGTCAACTTTTCTGAAAAGACGAGAAGACAAGAAGAAAGGGAGATAGCCCACTCACCAACCAACTACTAGGACTATAAAAGGATTTTTCCTTCACACAATTAGTTTTTTTTTCCCCAGTTCTCTCTTTTGGTTCGTAGCCTCACCAACACCTTTAGGGTGTTTGGTGATTTTTAATTTTCTTTCAATCTTGTAAGTGTTTAATCATTACTCTTGTTTACCTTTACATTAATCTTTCAATTCCATCTTTTCATTCATCTTGTTCATCTCATTTTTATTCAAAGTTTTCAAGTTCTTGTTTGATTGATTTTAACCTTGTGAAAGTTGTTGATTTAGTGTTTTTATTGTTGGGATTTGTTATTTATGATATTTAAATGATTATTGGTGAATTTGGTAAAACCTTTTTGCTTATTTGGTTCGATTTGTGATCAAATTCGTGTCCCCTGTTTTATGTCTGTAACTGTTCTTCGTTCCCAGCTTTATTCCGAATATACAATCTGCTTGATTTCTTACTCGGAATGTTCAGACATTCCGAATAGCCTTTTTGTTTTACCTTTATTCGGAATATTTTAAATATTCCGAATAGGACCTACATTCCGCATAGTATGCTTGATTTTTTCCTTATTCGGAACATTTTCATTATTCCGAATAGCATTTGTTTCCTTCCCTTATTCAGAATTTTGGTTATTCCGAATAGCATTTTTAGTTTCTCCTTATTCGGAATATTTTATATATTCCGAATAGGACCATTTTTCCGCATAAGAAAAACATTCCGAATAGAGTTAATATTCCGAATTGAGGATTTATTCCGAATTGAACAATTATTCCGCATAGGGAATGTATATTCCGCATAGACCATTTTTCCGAATAGCCTGTTTTTCCGAATAGGGAATGTTATTTTGTTTTTCTATTAGGGTATTTTTCCAGTACTGTTTGATTTAATTTCTTATTCAAGTTTTACTTTTTAATTGTTTTAAGTTTAAGTCTTTCTTTACTTTATTCATTTCCCTGTTTAGTTGATTAGAAAACCAAACCCACTTTTTGTCACCAAGAACAAACCTTCCACTTAGAGTTGTGATCAATTCGAGGAGATTCCGAGAATCGAACTTTCAAAACGAGGGAAAAATCTTAGTATCAGTTCATCTACCCTTTTATTAGCTCTAAAAATTTCAACTTCAGCAGTTAATTTATGAACAATGACATCTTTTTCTCTAGCATCTCTTTCTAAGATTCCAATGTGCTCTCTATATTAGTTCTCTCTTTGCTTATATTCTCTAATGCTAGACTCTAGTTGTTCTAAAGCACGTTTATAGTTGTCTAGATTGTTCTCAGAGTTTATATAATCAACATTTAGCTTTCTGATTTGATCTTTTAATAAGTTAGTATTTTTCCTACATCCTTTTGTACGGTAAGAGACATCATATACCTCTTTCTCTGTCTCTTCAACAACTAGAGCTTGATTCCTTTCAACACCTTCTGTCATAGAGCTCCAGTCCCATCTAATTCCATCTATTCCTTGCATGGCTACCATAGCTTTGGCCTCAGAATCTTCATTCCTACTCTCCCTCCTATAGCTGCTATCATTCTTTAGAATTCTGCATTCCCTAGCAAAGTGACCTTTCTTCCCAGAGTTGTAGCATTCCACTTTTGATTTATCAAACCCAGCTACATTAGATGGATTAATGGAAATTTTTTTCCCATACTTTTTATATAATATGTTGGCTCTCATACTGAGCAGAGCCATATTCCATTTAATGTCTATTTCCTCCAAGCTTTGCTTACTGATTTGAGATAAAATCATCATGCAACACAGTGGAACCATGAGATCCTTGTGATGCAATAAATGCATAGATAGTGTCAAGACTGGATGTTGTAGGTCTTTCTTCTCCCTTTAGTTGTCATGAGCTTGAAGCAGTGGGATGTGTAGCAAGGGAAATTTGAATCCCACTTCTTTTAGAGTTCCCACTGTTTTATGAAATTAAGGCCATGTTAGCAGGTGGATCAGCAAGTCCACTTGAATTTGTAGGAATTGTTCCTGAAGCTTTCATTTCATTCACAACTGGCTCAAAAACTTTCAAGTTGTTATAGATATCATTAATCTTTTTGTCATCAATGTCATCCCTGTTTTGCCAAATGGATTTGTAAGAAAACTATTCTTTCTGAAGACTATTGAGGAACCTAGCGTTGACTTGCTCTCTTGAAACTTTTATATCAAAGAACTCCAATTGTGCAACAAGATCTTGAAGCCTATTATAAATAGAACCAATTGTTTCATCTCCTTTATCATTAAATGAAGCAAATTGGTCTATCATTTGATTTTTCTTCTTCTTCTTGGTAGCTTCATTTCCTCCAAATGTTTTCCCAATAGCTTCCCAAAGTTCGTTAGCCGTTTTGTGCTTCCTGAACCTTAGTTGATGACTATAAGGTAGGGCTAACAACAGTGAGCTGTGAGCTCTGACATCATACCTTCTTGCTTGGATTTCCTTGTCTGAAATAGTAGTAGATTTGGTTTTCTTAGCATCACCTTTGGAGCTTTCACCATCTTCTTTGTTCTTACCATCATCTGCTACTTCCACTGTTTTGGAGAATTGATCACCATAGTCAGTGACTTCCCATAGAGAATAGTGTTCCATTTTGAGAAACTGTTAAATCATGAATTCCCACATTTTAAAGTTTTCAGGATCCAAAATTGGAAGTTTGAGAGCATTGTTGTTTGAGGATGAAAGAGTGTCTGTAGACATGATTGGTAATGGGTGTGAGGATTGTGTTGATCTTGGTTTAATCAAAGTTTCTCAAGAAGCTCTGATACCACTTGTTGATCCCAAACTCAGATCTTAAACTTTATCTTGTTTAAGGGGAGCAATAGCAAGAGTAATCTCAAGCTCTCACTTAGAGAAACTTCACTTATCACAAAGTAACTAAACAAGATGCGGAAAGTTATGTTTAGCACAAGAACAAGTTGTAAATCAAACTGTAAGATTTAATATATTAAACAATATACGAATACCCAATGATGGTATTAGGGTTTTTCAACCTTAAAGCATGAAATGAAATGACATAAAATATATGTTAAACACAAACCGTAATGAGTCCTTTTATAGCATAAGGACCCTTGTACAAGATAACTACTAAACGAACTAGGAAGATATTCTAGAGTAGTAATAGAAACGCGTCAATATCTCTTCCAAGTTTATCCATGCAACTGGGTCTTTGACTTATAGTAGTGGAACTGATCCCACTGTCTTCATTAATGCAGCAGGGGAAACTTATTCTAGCAGGGGGCTCTTGACCAACCATCAGGGGGAACTTTGACTCATGCATTTATTCCCAACAGTATGACTCGCTCTTTGACATCTCATTCATGAGATGTCATAGACAAAAACTTCATGTTGGATATCCTGGAAACAAGACTCCTTATACAAGTCTATCCAATCACAAACAGTATCTTGTACCAAAAATGATTTTTACAAACCAGAGGTTAAAGAAACCTAAAAGTGTAAAGTGTTTAGTAGGATTCTAGTTGAGCACACAGGGAAGACTCTGTTGTAATGGAAATCTCTGAGCAAGGAACCGTACAGGATTCAATTTCTATCTCATATGTTTGAGAGTGCATTGAGCATGTAAAACTCGCATATAAATACCATGAACATTACGCCACGTAAAATACGAATAAATTAAAACTTTCCAAATATATATTATAACACGTGTCCCGAACATTAATTACAGAAAACTACGTATAATAATAACACACGATTAAGTATAATAATTATAACACGAATAATAAACACGAGCGTACACGAAATATAATTAACATGGAAAAGTGTATGCATTGTTGTTTTGGGCTTGTATACCCGTAGTCAAGGATAGACAAAGAGGCCCAACCCATTTTAAAATTTAACTAGTGAAACTAAAACACAGGATTTCATTATACAGAGTTTTTACAAAATTTAGAAAACCCAAGCCCCCATTGGTGTTCTTAGCCGCGGAACACAAGGAGACGGAGAGAGCTCGTTTTTGGTTTTTGATCTTGAATAACTACGTGTTCGTGTTCTAATTCCTTTTCCATTCACGCAAACGGTATACACATAAACCTTCATCTTTTATTTTCTTTTAAATTAATTATGTTCTTATGGTTTGATCTTTAAAAACAAATGATAAAACATGTTTTGGTATTTATTAAAACAAGATGAAGGGTTTGTTTGGTTTGTTTTGTTCGGTCGCACACCAACCGAGAAATCATGGTCTCGGTGTTGTTTGGTTCACCAACCGAGACCCCCCAAGGGGCTCGGTGTGGTTGTGGTGTTCGGACAGCATGGGGACCGAGACCTCCTTTGGGGATCGGTGGCATTCTCGGGCAGAAAAGGGAACGCCGGCGCAAGATGGGGTGTGTTTGGTTCGGACAGTGGGTACGAGAGGTAAGGCAGGGGGAACCATCGGCTTAAGCCAGTGGGAGCTTTGGTTGACCAGTGGCAACCGGCAGCGCCGGTGTGAGCCAAGGCCAGCCCACCAGCTTAATTAATTAATTTAATTTGGAACCATGACTTACGTTAAATTAATTAAATGCTTAATAATTTAATTTAAATAATACATGTTTTGGCCTAAGTATATTATTTATCTTATTTAAATTATAGTTTTATTAATTAATTATTTTATTTAAGATACGTGAACTTATAATTAATTAATCCATGACTTAGGTTATTTATAAATTAATAAAAACATGTATAACCTAAGTATTTTACTAGAATTAATTAAATTAAACATGACATAATTTAATTAAATATTATAAGGTAAAGTTTATTAATATATCATGACATATTATTAATTACTAAAACAATGCATTTCATTAATAATTAATAATTACCTTAACCTATAGTTTTATTTAATAAACTTTATTAACAATTCATCATGACTTATAAATAAGCACTAGCTTATATTTTTAACTTATTTATCTAGCTTATTTCTATTTTAGAAACTTTCTATTCTTAGAAACTTATTTTTTTGGGAACTTTCAATTTTTGGAAACCTGCTATTTTTAGAAAGTTACCTATTATTGCGCTAAAAGTATAATAATACAAGAAATGCATGAATTATATAATCATAATACATTTAAAATTTGAATAATACCGTACAAATTTTAAAACAGTAAAACATGACAAGAACATATAAAATAAGTTAAGAACATACAAGAACCAATAACACACTAAAAAATCAGACAACTCATACATGTTCCCTATTTATGTAGCATTAGTGAAGTCGCCGTAGGACTTTGCATCATTTCATCTTACATCGTTCACTGGACATAAGGTACGAATATTCCGTCCTTCAGTATGGACATTCCCTTTCTTTATTAGGATTCCCCGTTTGTAGCCAACTATTTTCTCCAAGTATTTGTTTTATATGTTTTGATATCTTATGTTTAGTTTTAAATTCCTAAGCCATATACATGCATGACCAGTTCCACCTAGTTATGGAGGTACCATAACCATAACACTAGAGGCACCAGTGTTATGACTTCCCCACGGTAGAGTGATTGCTCGTGGCGTCCCTTTCAGTTTTGGCCATTATTATTTATATTATCATGTGGGGCATATGGGTGCATCCTAGTTACATGTTTTACAGGATTTTTATGATGAATGTGATGTGTGCCTTGCATCCTTCATAAGGAGTTGATCCCTCCTACCTAGACAGTTAATTAGAGGCAACCCCTTTAATTTGCATAATGAGGTCACTGTTTGGAATAAATATAAGTATATTAGTTACCCCTGCTAGTTGGTCAAAGGTTCCCCTCCTAGTGTAAGTTCCCTCTGCTAGATAACAAAGGCAGAGGGATTGGTTCCCCTGCTGAAGTCAAAGACCCTGCCACTAGAGATAAATTTGGAATAGATTATAACGCGTTTCTGTTACTATTCCGAGATACTTTCCAAGTTTGTTAGTAGTAATCTTGTACGTGAGTCCTTGTACTATAAAAGGACTCACTAGGTTATCATCCAATGTGTGTCTTTCTCTATTGTCTTTCATTACACACTTTAAGGTTTTTGTAACCCTAATACCATTACTGGGTATTCGTATATCTTTGATATATTAACGTTTAACGCTTTCTTTAGTCATTTGTTCTTGTGCTAAACACTACATTCCGCATCTTGTTTAGTTACTTTGTATTGCAAAGTTTCTCTAGTGTTAGATTAAATATATTCTATCTATCAAAACCCTTAAACAACCTAAGGTTTAAGATCTGAGTTTGGAATCAACAAGTGGTATTATAGCTTGTTGAGAAACTTTGACTAAACCAAGAACAAAACCCTCATTGCAACCATGTCTTCAGACTCTTCCTCAAATAAAAACAATCACAACAACCTTAAACTACCCATGCTAGATCCTGAAAACTTCGAATTATGGGAATTCAGGATCCAACAATACCTCAAGATGGAACATTATGTTCTCTGGGAGATCATAGAGTTTGGTGATCAATTCCCCAAAACAATGGTGGTTGAAGATGGTGGTAAGGGAGAAGATAAACCTGAAAGCTTAAAGGTGAAGCCAAAAAGAAATCTGCTGCTCTTTGTGACAAGGAAATACTGGCCAGAAGGCATGATGTCAGGGCTCACAGTTCCTTGCTGTTGGCTCTACCTGATAGACATCAGCTAAGATTCAGAAAGTTCAAAACAGCTAAGGAACTCTGGGAAGCAATAGGCAAAACATTTGGAGGATATGAAGGTACAAAGAAGAAGAATAAGAATCAAATGCTTGATCAACTTGCTTCTTTCAAAGCAATTAGTGATGAAGCAATTGGTGCCATCTACAATAGGCTTCAAGATCTGGTGGCTCAGTTGGAGTTCTTTGAAATAGAAGTGACAAGAGAATAGGTGAATACCAGGTTTCTTAACAGTCTTCAAAAAGAATGGTTCGTCTATAAAGCTATTTAGCAAAATAGGGATGATATATATGACAGAATATTGATGACATATACAATAACTTGAAAGTTTTTGAGCTAGTGGTCAATGAGATGAAGTCACTAGGAACCATCCCCACCAATTCAAGTGGATCTACTGATTCCCCTGCTAAATGGCTTTCATATCCCACAGTAGTGGAATCTCCAAAGGCAGCGGAACCGAAGTTGGCCCTGTCACCCATTCCCCTGCTACTAAATCTGGATCATCTTATGATGAAGAAAGGCCTGCAACATTTAATCTTGACACTGCTTGTGCTTTCATATCATCCCAAGGGCCACAAGGATCTACTGTGTTACATGAAGATCTGAGTGAAATCAGTAAGCAAGGACTGGAGGAGATGGACATCAAGTGGAACATGGCTCTACTTAGCATGAGAGCTAACAGGTTTTACAAGAATTATAGGAAGAAGATCTCTATCAATCCTTTTAATGTAGCTGGATTTGACAAAACATAGGTTGAATGCTACAACTGTGGCAAAAAAGGTCATTTTGCTAGGGAATGCAGAGGACCTAAGACTGGGAACAGCTATATGAAGGAAACCAGGGATGATGATTCTGGTGCTAAGGCTATGGTAGCCATGTAGGGGATAGATGGAGAAGGTGGATGGGATTGGAGTGCCATGACAGAGAGTGTTGAAAGAAATCAAGCCTTGGTTGCTAAGGAAAAGAGGAAGATTTTGCTCTTATGGCCATGTCAAGCTCTAGCTTAGACAATGAGGTATATGACGATTCATATTGTACTAAAGCTTGTAGGAAAAATACTAAGTCATTGAATGATCAAATAAGAAAGATAAAAGTTGATTATATTAATTGTGACAATGACCTTGATAAATACAAACGTGCTTTAGAACAACTAGAGTCCACCATAAGAGAGTATAAACAAAGAGAATGTGATTATAAAGATCACATTGTGATTCTAGAGAGAGATGCTAAAGAAAATAATGATTCCATTAAGGAATTGACTGTTGAACTAGAAGTTTTTAGATCTAATAAAAGGATAGATGAAAAAACTGTTGAAAAATTTGGAAAAGCTTCTAAAGATTTAACTAAAGCAGTTGAAGTTGGACAATCTCCTAGGGACAAAACAGGTTTTAGTGTTAAAAATGAGCATGCTACCATACCACCACCTCCTGCTAATATTCATGCAACTTTTCCTAGAAAAGACTTGTCTTGGACTAGTCTCTCTTGTTTCAAAAAGCAGGAAGATATTGAGTTTGACTTGAGTGCTTACATACCTAATAGTCTTGAAACAGAAGAGCCACTAGTGAAAAATATTATTGTTAGGGACTTTGAAAAGGAAGAGATTGCTTTAAAACAATGGAAAATTGATAACCCTGTTCTCTTTTCAAGAGAATGACTTTTTGGAAGCGATTCTAGTTCTAAGAGTAGTTCACCCAAATCTAAAACAGGATCAAAATCCTCTAAGTCCACTGTTAAATATGCTAGTATGTATAGGTCTGTTAGAGGTAATAAGAGAAATTTGAATGACCAAAAGTCTCGTCAATTAGGAGAGGACTTTGTGATAAATACCAAACCTTGTTTCACATGTGGCAGCTTTGATCACACTTATCAAGACTGTCAGGCACCAATGGAAGTAGTGGCTGCAAATCCTTTAAAGGACATGCAACCTAAAGCCATTCTTCTGAATGCAGGGGCAAAATCCTTTTCCCCTGCAAAGTATGTTGCCCCTGCCTTGAGAAACAGGCTTTCTGACAAGTATGTTGTTCTTGCTCTAAGGAAGGTAAATGATGCATATCCCAAGACCAGCTCTTCCATGACCAACCCAGCACCTCATAATGCATATAAATCTGTCTCTAGAACTTACCAACACATCAATATAGGCCAAAACAAAAGATGGGTTCCCTCTGCTAAGCATAGGGATTCCCCTGCTAAATCTGGGGTATCCCCTGCTAGCAAAGTTTTGCCCTCTAGGAACATGGGCAGATGGGGAAAAGCTGTGAAAGCCTCAGCTCGTTAGGTTTGGGTACCCAAAAGGGGTGCTCAGTCTAATGGTGTATCTCTATTCTTTGATAAGCTATCCTATATTGATACACGAGGTAGATCCAAGTCTGTAATGGCTTGGGTCCCCAAGAAAAACTAATTTGTTTTTCTTTTTACAAGTGACAAAGAAGACCAGGGATGATAAAGCATATTGGGATAGTGGATTCTCAAGGAGCATAACTGGACATAAATCTTATCTTTCTAACTTTGTTCCCCTGCAGGACAATGATGGTGTTTCTTTTGGAGATGGGCATGGAACAATCATAGGAAAAGGAACTATTGTCACTAATGGGATGACCTTTGACAATGTTTACTTGGTGAAAGAGCTCAAGTACAATCTTTCAGTGTGTCACAAATGACTGATAACAAGAATTTTGTCTTGTTTACAAATACTAAATGTCTGGTGTTAGGAAAGGAGTTTGTCTTACCACCAAACACTCCTATTGTACTCAGAACACGAAGACAAAAGAACATGTACACAATTGATCTCAAGGAGATCTCTCTTCAAGACAATGAAACCTGTTTCATTGCCAAATCTTCAGTTGATGAGTGTAAGAAATGGCATAGAAGACTTGGTCATCTTAATTTTAAGAACATGAACAAACTAGTAAAATATAATATGGTTCATGGTCTTCCTTACAAGTCCTTTGGCAATGATCATACTTGTGCTGCTTGTCTGAAAGGGAAGCAACATAGAGCATCTTGCAAGTCAAAAACAAGTATGTCCACTACCAAGCCATTGGAATTACTGCATATGGATCTTTTTGGTCCTACTTCTGTGGCAAGCATAATGAAGAAATGGTACTACCTAGTGATTACTGATGATTTTTCAAGGTTCACATGGACATTCTTTGTGTTTGAAAAGAGTGACACAGCTGATGTACTCATTGGGTTCATCAATCAGATTGAACTTTCCAAAAGTATGAGGGTAGTGACCATGATATTAGACAATGGTGGTGAATTCAGAAACAAGAAACTGGACACTTTCTACATAAACAAAGGAATAAAGAGGGAATTCAGTATTACAAGAACACCTCAACAAAATGGAGTTGCAGAGAGAAGGAATAGGACACTCATTGAAGCTACAAGGAATATGCTGTCTGATTCCAAGCTTCTAGTTATCTTTTGGGCTGAGGCTGTAGACACTGCTTGTCATATTCAAAACAGGGCCTTGGTGGTTAAGGCACACAACAAGACCCTTTATCAGTTGTTCAATGAAAGACCTCCTTTAATTGACTTCTTTAGACCATTTGGATGTCATGTGATCATTTTGAACACAATTGACAATCTAGGCAAGTTCAGTGAAAAGGGGGATGATGGGTACTTTGTTGGTTATTCATTAAACAACAAGGGATATAGGGTCTTCAACAAGAAGACGAGCAAAGTAACATAAAATATCCGTGTGGATTTTCTTGAAGACAAGCCTGAAGATGTACAAACAGGTCCTGATTGGTTCTTTGATATTGAAGTTCTTTCAAAATCTATGAATTATATATCTGTGTCTCTACAAAATACTAACATTTCAGGTACTAAAGAACCAACTGGTGTGGAGAAGCCACCATTGAGGTATATGAATGTACCCTCACTGTCTCCCATTGAAGTTGCTCCAAAAACAGGTGAAGAAGATGTTACATCTCAATGGAAAGAACAGCCAATCTCTTCCCCTGCTAAGTCAACTTCTGAAAGCAATGGAATGGATGAAAGTAGCGGCATCCAGGATTCCCCTGCTAGACCAAATGCTTCCCCTGGTAACAAGGATCCGACTGTCAATGATGCTAATGATGAAGAAAGAGAATCCCCACTCATTTCCTCATCCTCACCTATATCTAGTGGCCCACTTATGTCCAGTAGTGGAGGCAGAATAATTAGGAGTGGAGGTCCAAGTTATTCAGAGTTGTATTCAGCTCATCAGCATCCATCCCTAGGTCATGCAGTATCATTTGGAAGCCCTTTTGAGGATTTCTTTCCCAATCAAGATAGTCCCACCAATTCTAATTTTGAAGAGGATGAAACGGAAGTAATCATGAGAATGCAGCCTACCTACAAGGTCAATAAAGATCACCCCCTATCACAAATCATAGGTGATCCTGAAGCTCCTAGACATACAAGGTATTCAGGAAAGGAGCACAGCTTCATTGCTAACATTACCATGAAGTTCAATCATGACAACTTGCAATGTTGTATGTTCACTGCATTTCTGTCAAAAGAAGAGAGAAAGAAGATTTTTCAGGCTTTAAATGATGCAAGTTGGGTTGAAGCCATGCAAGAGGAGCTCTTACAGTTTGACATTCAAGAAGTTTGGATTCTGGTAGATTGTCCAAAATGGGCAAGGCCTATTGGGACAAAGTGGGTGCTCAGGAACAAAAAGGATGAGAGGGGCATTGTAGTAAGAAACAAAACAAGACTAGTGGCACAAGGATATACACAGGAAGAAGGCATTGATTATGATGAAGTTTTTGCTCCAGTCGCCAGAATTGAGGCCATTAGACTATTCTTGGCCTATGCTTCTTATATGGACTTTACAGTTTATCATATGGATGTCAAGAGTGCCTTCTTATATGGCACCATTGATGAAGAAGTATATGTCATGCAACCTCTAGGTTTTGAAGACCCAGAGCACCCAGACAAGGTCTACAAGGTGAAAAAGGCTATGTATGGGCTTCATCAAGCTCCCAGGGCCTGGTATGGAACTCTATCCAAGTACATGTTGGATAATTGGTTCAACAGGGGGAAAATTGACCAGACCCTGTTCATCAAGAAACACAAAGGGGACTTTCTTTTAGTACAGGTATATGTAGATGACATCATCTTTGGATCCACAAACTCTTTGCTTAGCAAAGAGTTTGCCAAGTGGATGTAGGACAAATTTCAAATGAGTGCCATGGGTGAACTCAACTTCTTCTTGTGGTTACAAGTTCAGCAGAGGAAAGATGGGATATTCATTCCACAAGACAAATATGTGGCTGAAATTGTGAAGAAGTTTGGCATGTGTGAAGGAAAGAAAGTTTCCACTCCAATGGATAAGGATCACCCATGGGGCAAAGATGGTCCTGGAAAGCTTATTGATGTCAGGAACTATAGATCTATGATTAGATCTCTCATGTACCTTACAGCTTCAAGACCTGACATCATGTTTGCAGTCTGTTTATGCGCAAGATACCAAGTGGCACCTACAGAGTGTCATCTATTTGCTGTGAAGAGAATTTTTAGGTATCTAAAGTGTCATCCAACTTTAGGACTTTGGTATCCCAAGGAGTCACCATTTGATCTGATATCCTACTCAGATAGTGATTATGCTGGTGACAACAATGATAGGAAGTCTACAACAGGTGGATGCCAATTTTTGGGAAGCAGGCTTATATCTTGGCAGTGTAAGAAGCAGACTATTATGGCCACATCCACAACTGAAGCTGAGTATGTAGCAACTTCTTCATGCTGTGGTCAAGTTCTTTGGATTCAGAACCAGCTGCTTGATTATGGGTATAATTTTCTTAAAACCAAGATATTTATTGACAAAAACAGCACCATTTGCATTATTAAGAATCCTGTTTTTCATAGCAAGACTAAACATATTGAAATAACACATCATTTTATTAGAGACTGTTTTGAAAAAGGACTTATTGTCCCAGAGAAAATTGATACAGAACTTAATGTTGCTGATCTTTTGACAAAAGCCTTTGAAGTGGGGAGGTTTCAGTACTTGGTTGCAAGTATTGAGATGGTTTCTCCCTAAAACTTGATGTTGATTTTGTCTTGTATACCCAGGATTGCTTTATTGCTGTTTTTGTATATATGTTAGTCATTTTTTCCATCATTATTCATTCCACTGCTTTTGAACAAAGATTCCTCTGCTGGGGTTCATTCCCCTGCTAAAGAGTTATTCTCTTAAGCTGGGTTGGTTCCTTTTAAAAGTGGTTATCTGTGGTTTTAGACTAACAATTCAGAGATTCAAATGGTGCATACTACACTCATAGGAGAATCAGGTATATGCTCTATGTTTTAGGGGAGGTTAGGTCACACCTTTAGGATTTAGGGTATCCATAGGATACTCATATATGATTCTAGATCATATCCATTGGTGAGTAAGGTTTCAGAATGATGAAGACTTGTTACAAAGCTTGTCAGAATTTTGAAGCCTTGAGGCACTGTAATGTGTACTTATACTTCTTTATTAAATAGCTTGCTGTCTAGATTTAGATGTTTAGTACACATTTCCAAGACTAAATGACCATAGGTAAGGGAAAGGTAGGGATGGTGACTAGGGTATGCTTATTTTCTTGGGTTGACCAGGTGCAGGGTGGCTCATGTGTTAACTTTTTGTGCTTAGAACATTGTTGAATGGAGGACTCTTGAGTTTCTGTGTATCTACCTTGTGTATACAAGGGTGTGCATTAGAGCAGAGCCATTTAGCATTGGTCTCTTCATGATTAGCCTAATACCTCTAGGAAAGTTTCCCCTGCTTTCACCTTTTGATTCCCCTGCTTGATCAACATTCCCCTGTTTGACCATTCACCGACAATACCGTTACCCTTCTTATAGCCGTTGGGCCTGCTTGCTAAAATTTTGGTTAGGGAATATTTTATTCTTTTCAAAAGATATTTAAGGCACTTTCTTCGCTGATTGGTAATCTTTTCTTTATTATTCCAAATAACTTACTTTTATATCAAGATTTATCTTTGATATTTTTACAATTTGAATTTTTGGTCCAATCACAGCTCTTCAATTGGCCTATAAAAACCTAATTCCCTTAACCAGCAGGTCCATCTCTCTCCCTCCATCAAATCCCACCTAACTCTCACCATTATAAACCTTCAAACGTTTTCAACTTTTATCATGTCTCTCAAAATTGTTGCTAATCACAATAAAATTTCTTTATTACATGATGAACCAGTAGAATTAGTTGATGCAGTGGCTTTTCTAAAATCTTCGTATTTTAGAGTGGCTCTTTCCATCAATCCCAGGATTTACACCTCACACATCCAGCAGTTTTGGTCTAAATCCATGACCAAAACAGTGGATGGAGAGGTAATAATTCAGGGTACAGTAGATGGTCATCCCAAGGTGATTACACTTGCCTCCATCAAAGACAAGCTTATTCTGGATGATGAGGATGGGATAACCAACCTACATGAGGCTGAAATCTTTGAGGGTCTTGTTAAAGTGGGGTACACTCTTTCTGATAATCAAAAATGTAAGTTTGCTAAAGGTCAGTTTGCCCCACATTGGAAATATTTGATTCACACAATTTTGCAATGTTTGTCACCTAAAACCACTGCTTTTAATGAATTTGGAAGTGAAGTTGCTTCTACCCTGATATGCTTAGCAACAGGGAGAAAGTACTGTTTTTCTCAAATGATTTTCAAAGGAATGGTAAAAAATGTCACAAGCAATACTAAATTTTGTATGTACCTAAGGTTTACACAACTTTTGTTGAATATGAGTGAACATGGTCCTATCAAACACACAAGGTATTTTTCAGCCACCAAACACTCTACCAAACTATTTACCACACTTCTTGCACCATCTCCACAATTTTCTAGCAGGGTTGTTCCACTCACTTCTATCATGATGAAACAAATCAGACAAGAAGAAGCTAAGATAAAAACAGCCACACACAAACCATCTGATTCCCCTACCAAGAAACTACCCCCTACCAGTACTCTAACCCCTAAACATGAAAGGAGAACTAAATCCAGGTTTGCCAGGTCTCCATTGCCTGGTGAATCTTCACAAGTATCAGAGAGGAGAGCCTCCAAAAGGTTGGAGCACACTGAGGGTTTGGTTGCCACTACTGTCTCATCCTCAAGGGGTGAGCAAGATAGTGACACCATCAGTAAGTCCTCTCCCTCACTTAGTGATACCCAAAAAGGGGAGAAATTCCCTTCTAGGGTTGAGAGCAGAATGAAACCAATGACCATCTTGGAATTGACGAATATGTGCATGAGCTTGAAAAAGCAAAATGCACAACTTGTACAAACTGTCAAAAAACAAGGTCTGGTTATCAATAATTTGGAAAACATACTTGCTACACTTGAGGGGAGGAGAAAGCCCAAGCTTATCATATCTACAGATGAGGATGCTTCCAAAGGGGAGGAAGTTACTAATACAAAAGAATCTACTCAACGGTATGAGTATCCTGGTGGTTAGGGTCTAGAACAAGGAAAGATAGCAAAAGCTGAGAAAGGGACTAAGAAAGGAAGTGCTGAGAAAGGAAGTGATAAGGGGAGTGCCACAAAAGAGATTGCTAAAACATTTTTGACTATGGGCAATCAAGAAGAAGCCCCTGCTTCAAATATTTTCGTTGCTATAACTAATCCCACTGTTGTAAGTCTTTACCCTGCTAAGCCTATCACTTAAACATTTGTTAGAAAGAATAGAAGGCAATCAACTCAGAAGGGAATTTCAATTAGAGAACCTGCAACTAAAGCCAAACCAGCACCAGCAGTGGATCCAAAAGACAAGGGAAAAGGGATCATGGTTGAACAGCCCAAGAGGAAATACAAGCACAGATCTCTTGAACAGCAAAGGGCTCAAGAAGAATATGATGAACAGGTAGCTCTCAGACTTCAACAAGAAGAGATTGATATGCAGGATCAGAGAATGCTAAAGATGAGGCCTAAAGAGATGCTTAAGCAGATTGAAATCATGCATAGAGAGTTGGATGAAAGGGTGCCTCATGTTCAAGAATTTCTAGATCAATGGGAAAATGAGTTAGTAAATGCTCCTTTGGAAGACATGTATGAATTGATTTTCTTAGTCTACAAATATCAAAATGAGTATCTGGAAAGAAGGGCAAATCAGATTCAGAAGGAAAAGTACTTGAGATCTGAGAAGGGGAGGCTGGCACACTACAAAGTTTTTCTAAAGAGACATAAGAAGTGGACTGATGGTCATTTCAGTAACATGACCTTTGAGGAGATAGAGCAAGCAGTCAGACTAGTTCTAAGAGATTTAAATGTGGAAGACTTCATGGCTGTCAACTCTCCTAAGGAAGCTGAGTATCTCAGGAGGCAAAATGAAGTATTACAAAAAGCTAGGGAATCCAGAAAAAGAAAGGCTGAAGGAACAACAGTGGAAACTACACAAGCAGGTGAATCAACACAAGCAGGTGCATCATCACAAGCAGGTGTATCATCACAAGCAGGTGCATCATCTTAAGCAGGTGCAAGCCTTCCAGCAATTGAGAGATCTATACTCAATGTACAAAGAGCAGCCAAAAGACTCAAGAGGATGGAGAAAGTTGGTATAGTTACTAAGGAGACTCAACGTCCCTCGATTGAAGAAATAGATAAGCAACTTATTGTGCAAGAAAATGATGAAATCTCACCTAGTGAGCTTGGGAAGAAATTTGCCATAGTGGAATATGTTGTTTATGAACACAGGGGGATGACTTGGTGGAAGCTTACAAGAGCTGACAATACAGCACAGACATTTCTAAGTCTAGATGTCATGTTTCAAACTTTGGATAGTGAGGACTTAGAAGATCTGTAGAAGATTTTGAAGAAGACCTTTGCTGCAAAACCTCCTACTATGGATGGTGTAGAGAAGGATCGGGTGATCTGGGAATGCATGCATAGGATGTATGAGCATGAATTGTTTGATCCCATATTTGATGCAGTAAATGGAGGAAATTTGTTGTATTGGAAGCTATTTACCAATTCTGGGGTCTATGAGATAGTTATGGAAGGGGTAAGTATTTACTTGATTAATCATCGTTACTATCCTTTCAATCAGGAGACCTTGAAGAAATTAGCACTGGCTGACTTGATTGTGGATGCTAAAGCACCTGTTGCTTATGATCTGGTAAGGATGATGTACAGTCAGCTTTGGCCAGGAACTTTGTAAGAACCCTCATCAGCTAGTATTTATTCAGAAACTTGTCGTTAGGTGAAAGCACAAGTTTAGGGGAGGATTGTTGAGAATAAATATAAGTATATTAGTTACCCCTGCTAGTTGGTCAAAGGTTCTCCTGCTAGAGTAAGTTACCCCTGCTAGATAACAAAGGCAGGGGGATTGGTTCCCCTGCTGAAGTCAAAGACCCTGCCACTAGAGATAAACTTGGAATAGATAATAACGCGTGTCTGTTACTACACCGAGATACTTTCCAAGTTTGTTAGTAGTAATCTTGTACATGATTCCTTGTACTATAAAAGGACTCACTAGGTTATCAGGCAATGTGTGTCTTTCTCTATTGTCTTTCATTTCACACTTTATGGTTTTTGTAACCCTAATACCATTACTAGGTATTCGTATATTTTTTATATATTAAAGTTTAACGTTTGCTTTAGTAATTTGTTCTTGTGCTAAACACTACATTCCGCATCTTGTTTAGTTACTTTGTATTGCAAAGTTTCTCTAGTATTAGATTGAATCTATTCTATCTATCACAACCCTTAAACAAGCTAAGGTTTAAGATCTGAGTTTGGGATCAACAGTCACCTCCTATAAGTATTCATGCACGTTGATACTTCATGACCTATATGGCTTTCGCTAATTAAAATACAGTTTTATATAAAAAACATAAGGCTTTTCAAACTATAAAACCAGTTTCATAATTTGTACCAGGTTTTTCTAGGACTTATACATTTCCGCTGCTATTAGTCTTGTTTATGCTTATGTATTTCATATTATGCTATATACCGTTCAATGGGCGTTATGCTCAGCCATTTCCTTTCCATGTTCCCAAATGGCAGGTACTCAGGGACACAACTAGGACTTAAGAGTACGTGCATATGGATGGAAGCTATCCAACCTTCATTACTTTATGGATTTTCATACATTACTTTACTTCATTTATTTGGACATTGTTTAGTCCATTCATTTCAGTACTTATGTTCATGTGTGTGAGCTTATGTTAGACTACCGATGTTTGATTCCGGTATTTGTCTTTGTGGTCAATAAATGTTTTTAAGACATTTAACTTGCATGATTAATGACACGCCATAATTATCTTGTGATATTCCATTTGTCAAAATAGGGTGTTACAATTATGGTGTCAGAGCCCAAGGTTTCGACCTGTAGGATCTAAAAGCATGACTTGTGATTAGTGGGTAATCAACATGGTCTTCCCAGAACTGACAGTTTGTTTTCATGCATTTGTTTCATATATCATTGTTGCAGGTATTTTGACTAAGTAATGGTTGGTACATGACTTGCCATATTTAGTCGCATGTGCTTTTATTCGATTTTTTTTCGTTTTGTGAACCGAACCATAGGCGTTCACTTCATTATGTCAATTTTGTTTTGGTGAACCGACCCATAGGCGTTCACCTTCGCTCATACAAAAACTTTTAATAAAACCATGTTTTATAAACTGTTCCATGCATCATTTCATTATGTTTATCATATGTTCTAATCAGTTTAATCAATTAATTTTATTTTGTTTTAAACTGTCAGATGGTTCTCACCCGTGAACAAGAACAAATGAATGCAACAGTCCAAGCTGCTATTCAAGCTCTGCTTCCTCAACTGAGGAATGAGATTCGGGCCGAGGTAAAAACCAACCACAATCAGCACCCTCACCAAAATCTTCCTCCTCCACCTCCAGCTACACTGATCACATGGCTAGAACGGTTTAACAAGCAGCGACAAAATCATTTGAGCAGACTGACAGCCCCTTTGAGGCTGAGAGCTGGATCGCTCACATTGAGAAGATTTTTGACGCAATGGGGTGCGATCCTGTCTTTAAGGCAAGGTTAGCGTGTTACACTTTCGAGGTAGACGTGTTGTCTTGGTGGAAGGCACTTAAGAAGTCAAATGGAGGCGACAACTGGGTTTCTGGCTTGACATGGGTGTAGTCTAAGGAGTTTGTTATGGGTCAGTTTTTCCCAAAAGCTGAGCAGGATTGACTCAAGAGGGAGTATCATGGGATTAGGCACAGAGCTGGGGAGAATAAGACCGAGTTTATGCAGAGGTTACTTAGACTTGCTGGTTTCCTTGGTGCACCAGTCGGGACTGCAAAAGAGCAAGCGTATCACTTTCGTTGGGCTCTTCGTACTTCTGTCGCCAATAATCTGGTGTGTGCTACATTTAATACTGTGGCACAAATGGCAGATGCAACGCGCAAGTTGGAGATGCTGCAAGAGAGGGATGAGTTTGGAGAAGCAGATATATCTGATAAGAGGTATATTTCTGTCATCAAACAATGATCATCTCATTCAATTTAATACTGTCGATTTATATCGTTCTCTATACAATTGCATCTTTCAGGTAGAAGACTGGGGATCGGTCCCAACCGGCCACTCAGCAATACCAGCCTAAGGGAAACGGTAAGACTCAGGACTATTCTGCTTCTAATAGGCGTGGTGGTAATGAAAATTACCAGCAACGCCAACAACTCCAGCAACAGCAGGTCCCTATATTTTATTCAATTCTTAGTTATGTTGCTTTATGATTCATAAATTCTTACACTTTAGTATCTATTACCAGGACCGGACGGGATCTGAACCAACGAGGTTCACAGCTCAACCGTGCAACATCATATGGTATTACATTTTAAACTTTCTGCGCAGTCCTGTTTGTACCCAATAACCATGTCTCACACATACTTTCTGAAACAGGCTCCCAACCAGCTAGGGCACCTGTTGGAGGGTACACTCACCCTCTCTGTTCCTCTTGAAACCGCAGACACCCAGGACCATGCCTCCGTGTAAGCGGTACTTGCTTCAAATATGGCCAGCCAGGCCACCAGATGAAGGATTGTCGTAAGAGTGATATTGAGGGTACTTCTGGGCATGCGGATATCAAGCCACCTCCGACTACTGGACGCGTGTACACTACCACGCGTGACCAAGCTGCCAAGTCATCAGGTACCATCACTGGAAACTTGTTTATGTATGGTCAAGCTGCTTGCATTTTGTTTGACACTGGTGCGACTCATTCGGTCATATCCACTACTTATGCTAATCCTGTTAGGATATCCCCTATTCCACTAGAAAATGTCTTAAACATTTCCACACCCCTGAGAGACTCTGTACGCATCACACATGGGTACAGAGATCTCCCCCTTGAGTTTGATGATAGAATCTGTTCAGTTGTCGCACTTCCATTAGACATGTGCGAGTTCGACATGATATTAGGCATGGACTGGTTATCCTAACACTACGCCACCATGGATTGACATTCATATCGGGTTAGTTTTGGTGATGTCAACGTGCCAGAGTACATTCACAATGGTTTTATACCTGGAAAGTATATACAAATCATATCAGCCTTACAGGCACGTGCCTTACTATCACATGGTTATGAGGGTTTCTTAGCCGTTTGATAGGTGTGAAAACACCCATCCTTTTACCACTTATAACTGGCTAAAACAAGACCAAAACACGTATTTAATATCATTTGTTTGGAATTATGCGTAGTTTTTGTGTTTATTGTGTTTTCAGAGTCAACCGGATGAATATTGAAGAAAATATGGGATTGCACGGGTTTATCAAGGAAAAAGACTCAAGACGAAGTCTATTGTCCAAGAGATGCAAAAGATTTTAAGTCATTGTGCCTATTTGAAGATTTATCAACGAATAGAGCCAAAGATGGAAGATTCATATATGTCGAAGAACTCGAGTCTATTAAATAGATGATTATAGGACGAGTTGGAATCATTCACCGACACTTCTCAAAATCCAAAGTCGGAAACGTTTATTTAAAGAAACGTAATGACTAAAGAAGAAAGAAGAAAAGAAGCCCAAAAACAAAGTCCATTCACAAGCCCACAAGAACACGCCTATAAATAGGACTTCACTTCACCATTTTGGAGACTAGAGGGAGTCTTAGTTTTTCATTTTTTTCATTCTCTCTAGTTTTAGAGAGAGAAAGTTCTCAACTTTCTCTCACTAGGATTTTTCTTTTCTCCATTTTTACCTTTTCAAGTTTTAAGCTTTTTGTATTTTGGATTTCACTAATCTAATTCAAGTTAAGATTTTTGTTCCTTTATCTATTCCTACCTTTCTTTATTTTATTTTGATCTTGATCTGAAAAGTTCATGCTTGATTCGATTGGTTCACAAGTCGTGTTGATTTTGATGTTTCGTGATTAAGAGGTTGATATTTATATTCCTACATAATCTCTCCTACGTTTAAGCTATAAGCTTTTGATGCTTATTAGCTTCTTTGTATTTTCGGCTTATTCATTTTTAAGCTTTGTTTTAAAAAGTTTTCTTATTTTATGTTCGGTTCATTAAGTTTCGGATATTAGATTTCAAAAGTTAACGAGTTTGTGCTTATTTACTCTTTGAGAAGTTTGAAAATGCTTATCGGTTACTGCTTATTGACTTAAGCTTATTTCCTTTTAGACGCCTTTGCCATCTCAGTAGGTTTTACTTGCTACGATCGCTTGAGTACGAGTGGTTTGTTACGATCCGGAACCACGATCAAGACCACGATCACTAGCTGCGATCGTGGTTGCGATCTGCTAGTACGATCGGCCTTCTCCTATTGTACTGGTGAGTACGATCTATTACTTTGGTTATCATCGCATTGAGTGCGATTAGTGGGCACGATCGCGTTGCGATCTGGACTACATTTTGGATATGATCGGGTTGCGATCTGGATTATTGTTTGAGTACGATCGGGTTACGATCGGACTCAGATTTATGTTTTGTTTTTGCTTAATTTTTCAAATATAGTTTTTCCCGCTCTTTTACTTCGTTTATTTCCTACTTGTTTTTAAGTTTTTGAATTGTCAAGTTTTAATTTCAAAAGTTGCTCGCTCTTATTTGTAGTTTAATTTTAAGACTCCTAATTTTCTTAACGACAATTTTAATTACTTACATTTAGTTTAAAACTTAGATAAACGAAACCAAACCCCGTATTTGTAACCAAGAACAATCATTCCACTTAGAACCGTGATCAATTCGAGGAGATACCGAGTAAATAATCTGAACCCAATGAAAACCATAGTATCACCGTTGTACAAGATATTGAGGTTGAATCTCCATCCATTCAAGATCAGCCTATCGTGTTAGAATTTTCCGATGTGTTTCCTGAAGAAATTTTGGGCAATCCACCTGCTTGTAATGTAGAGTTTGACATTTAGCTCGTCCTAGGAGCTGAGCCAATCTCCAAGGCTCCTTACCGCATGTCTCCTATTGAGCTTAAGGAATTAAAGGAGCAGATGCAGGAACTTTTGGAGCGAGGTTTCATCCGCCCTAGTGTATCTCCATGGGGTGCACCGGTGTTGTTCGTGAAGAAGAAGGATGGCAGTATGCGCTTATGCATCGATTACCGTGAGCGTAATAAGATCACCATCATACTCCGATATCCTTTACCGCGCTTAGACGATCTGTTTGACCAACTGCATGGCGCCAAAAATTTCTCTAAAATCGATCTGAGGTCTGGCTACCATCAGCTATGGGTGAAAAAGAAGGATATCTCCAAGATTGCCTTCCATACACGCTATGGACACTACGAATTTCTAGTCATGCCTTTTGGACTTACAAATGCTCTAGTAGTCTTCATGGACTTGATGAACCGTGTCTTCCATGAGTTTCTGGACAAGTTTGTTATTATCTTCATTGATGATATCCTGATTTCCTCTAAATCCAAGGAGGAACAAGAAGACCATCTTCGTACGATACTGCAGATACCTCGTCAGAAGCAGTTGTATACCAAGTTCTCTAAGTGTGAATTCTGGCTAAACAAAGTGGTGTTTCTGGGCCACATTGTCTACGCAGAAGCATAACCATGGACCCTGCGAAGGTTGAGGCTATCACCAAGTGTCCAAGACCAACATCAGCTACAAAGGTTCGCAGCTTTCTGGGTCTAGGTGGTTACTACCGTAGGTTTGTGGAAAATTTCTCACGACTAGCACTCCCTTTGACTAAACTAATGCGCAAGGGATAGAAATTCGTCTGGACTGATGAACGAGAGAAGAGCTTTGAAGTGCTGAAGCAGAAGTTGGTATCAGCACATATTATTACTATCCCATCTGGCACAGGTTGATTTCAAATCTATAGTGATGCTTCAGGGAAAGGTCTTGGGTGTGTTCTCACGCAACATGGGAAGGTGATTACTTACGAATCACGAAAGCTAAAATCATATGAGGTTAACTATCCTACTCACGACTTGGAGCTTGCAGCAGTTGTGTTTGCACTTAGGATTTGGAGGCACTACTTGTATGGTGAATCATGTGATATCTTCACAAATCACAGGAGCCCGAATATATCTTCACCCAGCGTGAACTTAACATGAGGCAAAAGAGATGGTTGGAAATGCTGAAGGATTATGACATTAACCTTCAGTATCATCCTGGCAAGGAGAATGTGGTGGCAGATGCTCTTAGCAGGAAGTAGGGCATGATCAATGGCATCAAGATAAAGGAAGAGATCATTCGTGACTTGGAACGACTGGACATCGATTTTATGGTACGTGGTTAGCATGGGTACTGGGCGAATCTTAGAGTTGAACCTGACATACTCTCTAATATCAAGGAAGCACAGAAGGATGATGGTGAAATCTGGGCGATTATTCAGAACCTCAACCAGCAAACAGCGTTTCAGGAAGATGACGATGGATTCTTGAGGCAGGGCACAAGACTATGTGTTCCTGATGATCCTACACTCAGGGAGGCTTTGCTGACTGAAGCTCACAGCTCTCCATTCTCTATTCATCCTGGTTCCACCAAGATGTACCATAACATCAAGCAGCATTTCTGGTGGAGTGGTATGAAGCAGGATGCCGCTACCTTTGCATCCAAATGTCTTACCAGCCAGCAGGTTAAGATTGAGCATCAAAGGCCTAGTGGTTTACTACAACCATTAGACATTCCAGAGTGGAAGTGGGACAAGATCTCCATGGACTTTGTCATCGAAATTCTGCAGACCAAGAGGAAACATGATGCCATCTGGGTTATCGTTGATAGACTGACCAAATCAGGTCATTTTCTGCCAATCCGAAAGGATGACCCGGCTAGCAAATTGGCAGATACTTTCCAGAAGGAGATCATGAGACTACATGGTACTCCATCCAGTATCATCTCTGACAGAGATCCTTGTTTTACTTCGCGATTCTGGAAGAGTCTGTAGAAATCTTGGAGCACCAGACTTAAGCTTAGCACGGCCTTTCATCCATAGACAGACGGACAATCGGAACGTACCATTCAGACACAAGAGGACATGCTGTGAGCTTGTGCTTTAGAATGGACAGGAAGTTGGGACGACTATATCTGCTTAGTAGAGTTTGCATACAACAACAGCTGGCACACCAGCATAAAGTGTGCACCGTTTGAGATCTTGTATGGCATGAAGTATCACGCCCCAATCTGTTGGGATCAGGTTGGTGAGCGAATTCTTGAAGGTCCGGAGATGATATAGGTGACCAACGAGAAGATTGCCGTCGCCAAGGCAAAACTACAGGAAGCTCGTGCACGTCAAAAGAGCTATGTCGATAAGCAACGTAGAGATCTACACTTCAATGTATGTGATCATGTCTTTCTCATAGTATCACCAGCACGAGGTGTTAAACATTTTGGAATCAAGGGAAAACTCATCCCTCGATTCATCGGACCGTTTGATATCCTCGAACGCATTGCTGAGGTTTCATATCGTCTAGCGTTACCTTCACAACTATCTCACGTTTACAACGTTTTCCATGTCTCCTTACTCAGAGGGTACAATTATCATCCCCTACATATGATTCATTTTCCCCTCGAGCAGATTCGTGAGGATCTTTCTTACGTTGAGGAACCCACGAGTTCTTGATCGCCAAAAGAGAGTCACGAGGAAGAAGACGATCCCATTCATTAAAATCCCTTGGAGGGACCATCCTGAGAGGCAAGACACTTGGGAGATGGAGGAGTCTATCCAGACTTCTTACCCTCAATTCCAGTTTTGATTCGGGTATGTTTCTCTTTCAGTTTATATTATCTATAATTCAGGGACGAATTATTTTTTTAAGAGGGGAAGAGTTGTAAAACCCGCATATAAATACCATGAAAAGTACACCACGTAAAATACGAATAAATTAAAACTTTCCAAATATATATTATAACACGTGTCCCGAACATTAATTATGGAAAACTACGTATAATAATAACACATGATAATTATTAAGTATAATAATTATAACACGAATAATAAACACGAGCGTACACGAAATATAATTAACATGGAAAAGTGTATGCATTTGTTGTTTTGGGCTTGTATACCCGCGGCCAAGGAGAGACAAAGGGGCCAAGCCCATTTTTAAATTTAACTAGTGAAACTAAAACACAGGATTTCATTATACAGAGTTTTTACAAAATTTAGAAAACCCTAGCCCCCATTGGTGTTCTTAGTTGCGACACACAAGGACACGAAGAGAGTTCGTTTTTGATTTTTGATCTTGAATAACTACGTGTTCGTGTACGTGTTCTAATTCCTTTTCCATTCACGCAAACGGTATACTCATAAACCTTCATCTTTTATTTTTCTTTTAATATAATTATGTTCTTATGGTTTGATCTTAAAAAACAAATGATAAAACATGTTTTGGTAATAATTAAAACAAGATGAAGGGTTTGTTTTGTTTGTTTTGTTCGGTCGCACACCAACCGAGACCAATCATGGTCTCGGTGTCGTTTGGTTCACCAACCGAGACCTCCCAAGGGGCTCGGTGTGGTTGTGGTGTTCGGACAACATGGGGACCGAGACCCCCTTTGGGGCTCGGTAGCGTTCTCAGGTAGAAAAGGGAAACCTGACGCAAGCAGGGGTGTGTTTGGTTCGGACAGTGGGTACGCGAGGCAAGGCAGGGGGAACCACCGGCTTAAGCCGGTGGAAGCTTTGCTTGACCAGTGGCAACCGGCAGCGTCGGTGTGAGCCACGGCCAGCCCACCAGCCGTCGGTTGGGGGTGTTTGGTCTCGGATTTTGTGGTCTCGGGTTTCGGGCTCGGGATAACTTTGTAAAATTATTTTATAAGTTAATTAAATTAATTTACATGCTTAATTAATTAATTTAATTTAGAACCATGACTTAGGTTAAATTATTTAAATTAAATAATACATGTTTTAGCCTAAGTATATTTTTTTATCATATTTAGACTATAGTTTTATTAATTAATTATTTTATTTAAGATACATGAAGTTATAATGAATTAATAATCCATGACTTAGGTTATTTATAAATTAATAAAACATGTATAACCTAAGTAAATTACTAGACTTAATTAAATTAAATAAGACATATTTTAATTAAATAGTATAAGGTAAAGTTTATTAATATATCATGACATATTATTAATTATTAAAACCATGCATTTCATTAATACTTAATAATTACTTTAACCTATAGTTTTATTTAATAAAATTTATTAACAATTCATCATGACTTATAAATAAGCACTAGCTTATATTTTTAACTTATTTTTCCATCTTATTTCTATTTTAGAAACTATCTATTCTTAAAAACTTACTATTTTTGGAAACTTTCTATTTTTGGAAACCTGCTATTTTTAGAAAGTTACCTGTTATTACACTACAAGTATAATAATACAAGAAATACATGAATTACATAAGCAGAATACAATTAAAATATGAGTACTACAGTATAACATTTAAAACCGTAAAACATGACAAGAACATATAAAATAAGTTAAGAACATACAAGTACCAGTAACACACTCAAAAATCCGACAACTCATACATGTTCCCTATTTATGTAGCATTAATGAAGTCGGCGTAGGACTTTGCATCCTTTCATATTTCATTGTTCACTGGACATATGGTACGGATATTCCGTCCTTCAGTATGGACATTCTCTTTCTTTATTAGGATTCCCCGTTTGTAACCAACTGTTTTCCCAAGTATTTGTTTTATATGTTTTGATAGCTTATGTTTAGTTTTAAATGCCTAAGCCATATACATGCATGACCAGTTCCACCTAGTTATGGAGGTACCATAACCATAACACTGGAGGCACCAATTTTATGACTTCCCCACGATGGAGTGATTGCTCGTGGCGTCCCTTTTAGTGGCCATTATTATTTATATTATCATGTGGGCCGTATGGGTGCATCCTAGTTACACGTTTTACAGGATTTTCATGATGAATGTGATGTGTGTCTTGCATCCTTCATAAGGAGTTGATCCCTCCTACCCAGACAATTAATTAGAGGCAACCCGTCTAATTTGCATGATGAGGTCACCCCTCTAAGTATTCATGCACGTTGATACTTCATGACCTATATGGGCTTTTGGCTAATTAAAATACAGTTTTATATAAAAACATAAGGCTTTTCAAACTATAAAACCAGTTACATAATTTGTGCCAGGTTTTCCAGGACATACATTTCCGCTGCTATTAGCCTTTTTTATGCTTATGTCTTTCATATTATGCTATATATCCGTTCACTGGGTGTTATGCTCAGCCGTTTCCTTTCCATGTTCCCAAACGGCAGGTACTCAGGGACGCAACTAGGACTTGAGAGTACGTGCATATGGATGGAAGCTATCCAGCCTTCATTACTTTATGCATTTTCATACATTACTTTACTTCATTTCTTTAGAAATTGTTTATTCCTTTCATTCCGGTACTTTTGTTCATGTGTGTGAGCTTATGTTATACTAGCGATGTTTGATTCCGGTATTTGTCTTTGTGGTCAATAAATGTTTTTAAGACATTTACCTTGCATGATTTGATGACACGCCATAATTATCCTGTGATATTCCATTTGTCAAAATGGGGTGTTACATAGTACTTTGACGACTTGCTTAGTTTTCAAAGTGATCTCATATCTCTTTGTGTGCGAGCTCCTACTATTATGTATGTTTACAAGTAATAATAATAATAAAATGTGTTATATATTGTGATGTACTCATTTATGTACATGTTTCTGCTTTTGGGTAGTAGTTTAGGTTTTGTTATTTGGAAAAAGTTGGTTTAATACTGGTTTGAGTATTTATGCTGGTAACATAAGCTTTAATGCTGGTAGTGTAAATTAGTTCTAGTGGGTGTTCGTTAATTCTTGTTTGCAGGGAAGTTTATAAATTTACCGGTGTGTACTTTTATAATAATTACTTCAACCCTAGGTAATCTTTGGTAGATATTTACTTACTATTTTTAAAGTTTTCATTATTGCCTCGACTTGCCCTATAATCTAGCAAGTTGAATCTCACGGCCCAATCAAATTCTTTCACCTCACCTGTATAAATCAATTTTATTCCCAATAATCTTACGTTTACCTTTACAAACTCAACCCAAATCACTTTGTCGATTTTCATCCTTCTCATTCTTGTAATTAAGCGTGTCGACCTTGTCATTCTGTGAGAAACATAACCAGGTTGCGTATATACAAAAGGATGTTGGTAAAGAGTCTTTCTTTGATATTATGGAGTTTTTGAGATGTAGCCACAAATTTTATGCTCTTACAATTCACCCCAAGGTACTTAAAACCCTAATATATTTTTGGGTTTCTCTTCTTCCATAGGATTGGTCGACTTAATTCTTAGGGTTAGGGGGAGTAAAATTTTGTTCATGAGGTATAGGTATTAGTAGATATAAGCTAACATAACTTTCTAAACAAGTCCTAGTCAAATTGGGGTTTCCTTTTCCCTTTTTCTCCTTAATCGTCCGACTACACCCCCTAGATTTATTATGTTAAATTTTGACCCTCTAGTTATTTACTACATTTCTAGTTTACTACTTAGACATTTTAGTATAAAACCTTGAACGTTAAACTTAAAACCTTTGAATTTCTAATAATTTTTTCACTATCCTTACATTTCCAAAGTTTTCTATAAATAGTAAGTTTATTAAAAACCTAATAAATACATAATATCTACATATAATAAATATATTATATACGTAATAAGTACATGCAAAGCACATAAATGATAAAAATGATAAGCCGAAATGTCAATGTGATCTCATATCATCACATTTCATCACTACTAGTACCATGATTCGCAATCATGTACTTTAACATATAATATAGCATAAGCAACTATGTCTAATAGGCTATAACTAACATTACGAAAACCTCGGTTGTCACACTTAGGAACCTTATATAAAGACATGGTATAAATCGGGGTCGAGACTAAAACCGACTTAAGAAGCGTGAGCCGTCCTCCTATGGAGAGAGTCTTAATCTTCCATTTCAAAATCCAAGATTTGATCTTACCAATCGTTTCATACCAAGCATTGATCTTACACATATTTAAACCAACCATTACCCCTAAGTACTTGAAAGGAATTTTCATAACCGAACATCCAATAGTACCAGCATCATTAGTTAATAAGTCACTTGCAACTACCACTCCTTGAAATTGACTTTTCTTATGGTTAATCTTCAGACCAGATTACAAAGAAAAACAATGAAGCATTAACATTATTCCTCTTAAATTATCATCAGGTCACTCTCTAATGAACATCGCATCATCTACATACAAAATGTGAGAAGTCATAAGAGAATGATCGATTTTGATACCTAAAAAAATACCCGCCTCTACTGCTGTAGAAACCGACAAATGGAAGGATTCCCTTATAAGAATGAATAAATATGGAGCCAAGAGATCCCATTGTTTCAGCCCATGAAGAAATTAGAACTCAGAGGTAGGACTCCTGTAACACCCCCAAATTTATACAACTCAATACAGCGGAAGACTAGTTGGTGTTACGGGATAGCACATTACTCACATCATAGACAACGCATAAAAATCGCGTCGTTTAATAATAAATTATTTCCATTCATAAATATCAAAGTTACATAGGTCCCAAGTCATTGTATTTAATACAGGTTTTACAAAATATTTGAATGGAAAATATTGTTTAAGTGCGGGCCATGAATTCTTGTCGTCTTCCCGAGAATTACCTTCAAGTACCTGAGATAAAACATGTTAAAAGAAAATGGTCAGCGATAACGCCGAGTGAATTCATAGAGTTTAATAAATTCCATCAATATAAAATCAGTATAAAAGTATTACTGAAAATCATTTTGTACAAATCGTTTTGATAGGCCATGAAATAGCCAAAATCATTTTATACAAATCTTCATCAAAATCATAATATAGGCGTTTGCCTTAAAAATCATTATACGAGCCAATGTCGTAAAAACATCATACAATACGTCTTACGATGTTGTATAAAGTCAAATAAAAACCGTTATATGAATATGGTTATGAAAACCAAAACACAAACATAATATCAGTAGTATGACCCTGTATTGCTAGTCAGGCAATACATCGTAATTCGGAGCGTCTAGTAGTATTTCGTTAGTTTTGGATTATTATAAGCCGCATGACATTGTTACCTTACTAAACCAACAACGGGTAGCTAACCCGATACCAATTTTGCCCATCTAAAGTAGCGTGTCGTCACAAAGGTCACGCTATGGAAATCTTCTCATACATAAATTCGCTTACCAATCAATGTGGCACGACGGGGATCAACCGTCAAGGCGCGAACTGGGGTGATCGTCCCCAAATAGTACTATTAAATGCATAAGCGTCTACCAAATCCCGGTAGTTCACAATTCATGCTAATGGGACTTTTAGTGACATAACCTAACTTTAATAATCCATTTTATTTCATCTATCGGGTCCATTAATCATTTATCGGGTCATTCAATCATTCGGGTCCAAATCAATAAACAAGCAATCGGGACAAATTGTGTCCTATTTTATAAAAACTAACATGTTATCTCCCTCGCGGGTTTATAAAACATTTATAAAAACATTTTAAAGAGTGCGAGGCTATGAACTCACGTTGATGTGGGAAGGCGGGTTATCGGCAATTCGGACGTACGGTACGTGCTTCAATCACGGAAACCTAGACAAATAATACTTTGTCTTAGACTCATGTCCAATGACTTTATAAAAATAACAATTATGTATACATATGATGATTTTATATATATGATGATCAAGTGGGTTTATATATCCTCATTTACTCATTTTTGTGTTATGTGTCGATAACTTTTATACTAGTTTTCCTCGTTTTACCTATTTACGTGTTTTAGGTTTAATAAGCCTATTATAAGTTCTTAACTTGTATTAATCCTTGTTATACTTATATTATCAGTATCTACACTTTACAAGTTGGGCCTAAATGGGTTAAGTCCAATAAATAAGTTTATAAGTGTTTTAGTCCATTTTGTTGTTTTATTAGTCCAATAACGTTAATTTAGTCCGTTAATGTCCGTATGTTATATAGTTCGGGTTTTATCGGTTTTTACTTGTTATACATGTTTATATATCTGTATATAAGTTTTATAAAGTTTACATTAGACGGGTCCAACCGTCTAAGTTTTATTTAACAAAAATGTTAATTTTACGGTATTAGTCGAAAAAGTCGTAAAAATCATGTTTATAGTTTTATAACTTATAAAACTTAACAAGTTACCATTTTTATTAAAATGTCCACTTATTTACCATTGTACATATTTATATGAATATATTATATAAGTTAGTGGGTTTTAATTTATATTTTATACTATTAAATTTTGAGTGCTTATATAATAGTATTATTCTTTAATTTCCAAAATCTGATTTTTATCTTAATTTTCACCAAAACTGCCATATCTAGAGTTCTATATGGATATAGAAGCTCAAATTTTTATCCCATAAACTACATGATATGTGCTACATTTAACTCTACTATAGCTACTGTTGAATCATCCTCTAAGTGTTTTCTAAAAATCGTCCAATACAGTGAACTCAGATTTGTACCTTAAACTTGTTTTGATCATATCTCACTCATTACAATGATTCCATTGCATGGCCAACTCTCACATGTGTACAAGACATATAGATTACTGTAAATGGATTCTACTTCATCATTTTATCAGTCCATGACCTTTTTCTTTACTGTTTTATACAGCCATCACTTTTAAGCAAGATTTTAGACTTGTTCTTTATAGTTTTTCACCTTTTTAATCATGTTTATCAACACCAAATCCCCACATAACACTTTATCATCATAAAATTATCATATACATATACAATAGGAAATAAAATACATGTTTACATAATCAAAATAACAAGAATATGAGGAGGACAATCTTTATACCACCAAGTTGATGTAGGTTGTGAGTTTGACATGGATTTGGATGGAGAAACTTGTGATGCACCAAGACCATCTTCAAGATCACCAATCTTCATGAATACCTTGTGGAAAATCAGCCTCAAGAGTCCATGGAAACTCCTCCATGGATGTTATAATCACCACCATTCAAGAGAGCTTCAAGAGGGCTTCAAAATATGTAGAAATAACATAGGATTTCATGGTTGATTTTTGATCAAAATGGTGTTTATGGTGAGGATATGGACGGCATAAACAAGAAGGGAGGAGAGAGTTCTAGTTTTGCATGGTGGAAATGAGGAAATGGGATGGTAGAAGTGGTTTTGTGTGTAGTGGAAGCTTACAAAGTAAGCATTTAGCAACAAGTGTTGTTAGTTACATAAGAACTTGACACATCATTGATGTGGTGGAGTGTTGGTGAGTTTTTGGCCGCCCCATGTGTGTAATGGGGTGGGACAATGTATTTTGTCCCATCTCACTAGTTTACGGGTATTCCTCGATTCTAGTTTCCTCGATTTGCGTACCCTCGGGTCGTTTTACGAAAAACGTTTTTATAAATTATGAATCAACGTCACAAAACGAATCCAATAAAAATTGTCTCATCAAAAATGAACTTAGAAAACGTAAATACGTAATCCTAGGGTTTCTGGTTTAGTCGTAAAGGACGTTAAAATAAAATCGCAAGTCCTAGTCTCTTCTCGTAAATTTGTGAGTTTATGAACCAAGTCAAATTTAAAACTCCAAAATAATATTCACGGATAAATTTATTTTCTGAAATGTCGGACTGTCACCAAAGACGGTGTATGTAAACGTAAGCACGTAACGTTGAATCCTCCGGTTTAGACGTAGTCGATGCTACCTCAAGACGTAAATCCAAATTTCTTCCCAAAAATAAGTGAGTTCATAAAATAATATATTTTCAAATAAATATTGAGAATAAAATAACAATCGTAAATTGACGGATTGTCACAGCATTTACCCCTAAACAGGATCTTTGTCCTCAAAGATCATCTTACCTTACTACTCGCTTCTTATAGAGTTAAAGCCATGTGGGTATTTCCTCCACATTCGGTCTTTTCTCACAAGTGTAATCCATTATAATACGCGAGTTTCATCAAACATAACTACGGGAATAAGATCAGGCTTAATGTTGACTTACTTTCTCTATCCATGATGTTCACGGGTTTTTGATGAATGCAACTTTTCGCCGATCTAAGCTCTACTAAGAATAATCAGATTCTCGCTTGATAGATATTCCATCAAGTTCGATTTACGAAACAAAATTCACGCAGTCCTTGAAGTCCTAGGGTAGATCCATCTTATATGCCTTTCAATCCCAACTTTAACATCATCTCAATGGTCCCATACAACGGGGACTTATATCCCATGATTTGTCAGATCATGAATTCATTTTTCCAAGGTTAAAATTTGTGGAATAACTTCGCTACCCATTTGGCACTTCAAGATCTACTTTTCATATTCACATATCCTCTTGCCCACTACCGGCAGTCAATAATCAGATCCTAATTTCAACAATCATTTCAGATCTCGCGGGTCGGGTATTTTGCAAGGTTCGCCATCATAGGAAACCTTAAACCTAAAAGACATGTCCATCTCACAGTGGGTGTATGTCGGGTGTCTTCATCTCAACTCCTGCTTACAGATGCTCAAATTTCTAAATCTTAACAAGATTCGATCTCGATCCTAATACGATAGTTATCAATGATAATATCTCCAAAGGAAAACGATTATACGGTCTATTACCAAAGGTTATTCATTCAAACATAAAATAGCACTTATATTACTTTGTATCGTTACTTTACCTCGTCCCTTCGATTGGGGTGGTACATAGTACTCTCATCAAGGTTCGTTCTCAATGACTTCTGAGCAAATCTCTAGAAATTCGTTGCGAAGCGAGGATCTTGATATAGATGTTCGATACAGGCACACTATGTTTGCATAACTCTTTTGCATTTATCATTAACGGGAATGATGTTAGCAGATTTGGTCAGTCTGTTGACGATGACCCAAATCGAATCAAATTCAGATGATGACCTTTGCAATAGCTAGACGTTTACTAATGTATGAGGCGATGTCTGCCTTCATAATTGCCATTAGTACAACTTCTCCAGACAAAGATACTTTTAGTCAAAAATGGCATACATATAATCCTTATTCTTACAAATTCCAACATACCTATATCTCACAGTCCTCCATATTTAGACAATCACATGTGGTCTTTAAAACATTTAACACTATCGGCTTCTCAACTCTAATGGTTCACACTAGCCGTGAACCACTTTTTATTATCTATATTAACCTTTTTACAATCATCGGCTATTTTTATATTGTTTGGCAATTTATTTTGCACCGTCGTTATCAAGAAATACATCTTAATTGATTCTTTATCTTTTCTATATAATATGTCAGTAATTACGTTCACCTTTCTTCATATTTTCTAAGTTTTTAATTCTATCTCAACTATTGTTTTTATCTGTTTTACTCAATCTGACGTCTAAAGCGTCGATAATTATTACAACTAATTAAATAATAAACATTTAATTTTTATGAAACATAACGTAAAAAATTTAATTTTCTTAGTTCGACCAATTATAAAAAATGTTCAAAATAAATTTGAATTTAATTAACAAGATTTTTGTTGATTTATCGAAAATAATTAATAAGATCCGAAAATGTTCGAGAAATCTTAGGTTATATTTTGGTCAAAATTTTCTTAGTTCGAAAAGCAAAAATTGTCGTTTCAAATTTCAAGTAATAAGTTATATAGTTTCCTAAATTCTTCTTAGGTTTTCTAGAAGTATACACAAACATTTACCCCTAAACAGAAGTTTAGTTAAATGGTTTGTGTATAAGGTAATAATCCCTTAAAATCCTTTGTTAAAACATTTGTCAAAATATATTTGTACTTTCTTTTTAGTATAACTCAAAGTTCTAAATGACTTCTAAATTTTGAAGAGTCAATTTATATTACATTATCTATTAATCACATAGTCAAATAATGTAAAGGTTTAAGTCTTTAATCACGTGTTAAATATTCAAGGTACAATTTTTAATTGTTCGGCCAATCCAGGGCAATCTATAATTACTTTCTAACTCCTTCTTATTCTTAAAACAAACAAATGGTTCTTAATGATCACGAGCATGAATTTATCAAATTATAGCCTATACACGTGATTCACCAAATTTATGAATGCTACATGTGCATTGGTCAATCCAAACGAGATCCCGTGAAGCTCATAATGTTCATTATAAGTACCGGATGTAGTGATTGGAATACATAATCTTTTTCGCGGACGTGACGTTGATGATAACCATGCCGTGAATCATATCTTTAAAACATACGCTAAAACCTTGTAAATGATCAAACAAATCTTCCATTTCGAGTTATGGATATCGTTTTCGATTGTCAATTTACTCAGTTAACAGTAATCTATAATTATAAGGAATGATAACACCATAGCTCTTCATGATGACAAGCTTGGTAGAATAAAATCTTTCTCCGACAACTCTCTCAGTTGTACGGTAATTCCTTAAATTCAGATGGTGCTGACGTACAGTGCACAAGCCACAAGTGCAACACCGGAAATATAATCAATACCAATTTCAACTTGCCTTAATGGCGAAAGTCTAGGTAATTTCATCAACAAATACTTCCTAAAGTTTCAGATAACGAAAACATCTTTTAATAAATTCATATTAGGTTCTTCTAGATTAAAATATCTATGACTAATTCACAATCATTCACGGTATAATTTTAAGTCTAAATACATGATATGGTCATCCATCAAGAATTATTTAGATCACTTTTGATAATCAACATCTTATCATTTAGGGGAATTCTATTCGAGTTCCCATCAATTAAGACAATGTCGTCATGTCATAATCAATCAATCCATTCTACTGGCACTATCAACTTTTCAGTTTTGTTGCCGTCGATAAGATGTGAACTTCTCAAAAGACTAATAATAATTCATAATCCTTCACAAATTCAGGGATATTAGGATACACAACTACTATTAAAAGAGTAAGGTCAACGCATAATCTATGCGAGAGAATTTTAGATCAGATACAAACGAAACCATTTAACGAATATGAATATATCCCATGTTTTCATAATTTGAGTACGCATTCGAAAGCTCCTCGGATCGTTACCCAGGTCATTCAAATGAAATCAAATCAAAAGAAATGATAGGAACGTCGATACATCCAGTCGGGTATCAACACTCGGTAATCAGATACTTTTCCTAAGAATCTCACTACAGGAGAATTGGACAAGAAAGAATTGTCAATTGTCAAATAAGACAATTTCCACAGATGAGTAAATTCGACTCAGAAGAATACATGCTACAGGCACATATGTAGGTGTCCCTAACACTATGTCCTTATTTTTCACTTCTTGCAGATCTCATAAAATTTATTCTTTCACAATCTTCAAAGAAAATTTAGTGTTTATTAATCAGTTTTATGGTGACTACTAATCAGCCTTGCATGGTCCATTCCAAACTGTATGTAGGCGCGCAACTACATACAATTTCAAGATCAACGATGCAATACTCAGTTCGTCAAAATGTTATCATCATGTTTATAATAAAAACATTTTCATGCTTAATTCTTAAATAAGAATCAAGAATAAATTTACAAAGATTTTCCTTGTTATGAAAACAATTAAGTTTTCCAAGGTGTTTTATAAACAACTTCATTTCGATAACAATCAATTATAAATCTCACTTTGAATAATCCTTATAGTGATGAAAATTAAATTTTCTCAAAGGATACCGTTTTAACTTTTATAAAATCAATGTGTGATCTGCAAAAGAGTGATGAAGAGTTGTTCATCAAGAATTAACTACGATATAATAGGAAATGAGCTTAGCCAAATAATCACGAGGTTCATGATCTCGATGGAACTCAAAGAATAATCCACAACGTAACTCAAATCGAGATGAGTACTTGTTCAATGATTGCATCACTAATGCGAATATTAGGATGAAGCAATAGAAGATAGATAACATCGATACATGTAGGATTTGCAATCAAAGGTAGTCTTTTTCATTAATCACAAACAAGTCAAATTGTACCATAACACATTACGTGTCACTATGTCATACAATTCTCAGAACTCATCCTACCAACTGATATCTCAGTTAAGTTAGGGATTATTTTTAAAAGATACCACAATGAATACTAACCTACAAGAGTCATTAGGTGTTCCACATGTCCCGGAAGATCCATCGGTCCCAATTCAGAAGAAGATTTCTTCAATTTATTTCTTGGACACTGGGCATCCTCGTTAGTGGACAATGGCCTAGGAACAACCCTTAACACGAATCAACAATCAATTAAAACCTTATAATCTAATCACAGAACTTAACGACTTCCTCTTATCAATCTCATATTCCATATAGGTTAAGTTTTACTTTATTCAAGTTTTCAATCAACTTATACTCAATGCAACATCCTATCTCATTTTTCAATACTTATAGCCTTATTCTTCGGCCTTGTAAAGGTAATAAAAGCTCAATATGATCAACACTTAATTTCCAATCCTATAGCTCTTACAACAATAATTATCAAATGAGTCACTAGTATGAAATGACTTGATCATTCAACTAGACTTCTCAGAAAGGTATTAGTGGCATTAGGCTTTTGGGTAATGGTTCCAATGACAGCCTCAAGTGCAACATTCACCCTTTCGATTTCAATTTAAGAATTGGATGACAACGAATCAGATGACATCTTGTTGATCCCAAACTTAGATCGATTAGCTTTGTGTATACGAGATTAGATCAAGTATAACACGTAGAGAAACCTTTGTTATATACTTTGTGAATCTAAGTGTTATGCGGAATTTAACACTTAAACAAGAACACAAGATGTAAACAAAACTTTCACTTTGATTATGAATGTCAAACTTGCTTACAATGAAAGATGTTTACGAATGAAAACTTATATAAAACTTGATACTAAACATTAACCTAAAGGCCTTCTTTTATAGACTAAGAAGCCTTGTACAATAAGCTACGTATCAACTATTCTAGGTAAAGATAAACATAGAAAATACATTGTCGTTTCTATCCTTACTAGAAGTATTCTAGAATATAATAAACGTGTAGCTTATATCTTCCATCAGTGCTTGTCTTCAATCTATCAACGCTTGACTTTAACTTGTCAACGCTTGAGCTGTCAGCGCTCACTTTGTTCTTGTCAACGCTTGAGTTGTTCTTGTCAGCGCTCAAGTGATCTGGCCTTAATTTATTCCCAACAATCCTCCCCTAAACTTGATATCCACTCTTATGATCAAGTTTCTGAATAAGCATTAAGAACTTGGAGGAGTCTGACAAACCTTCTCATATTGGTAATAAATAAATCTGATCAAATTCTTTGCCACGTCACTTGTATAATCTATCTCCAGCTGAGTGTCCTTCATCTTTTCCAAAACAGCCTTGGATATGAAATATTGAGCATCCACAAGTAGATACTCATCAAACTTTGTAGAACTCAAATGGTATACACCAGCAGCTGAATATAACCTCCATTGAAGACCACTGAGGTCATCTTCAAGATCCTTCCATATTTCAGGATCTTCCTCATTTGTCCCACACATTCTTTTGAATGTGGTCCAAAGTTTTATTCCATTAGCTGAAGTTGGTGCTTCAGCCTCATACTTGGTCTCCAGCAACCTCCAAAGGTCCACCAAGTCTTCTCTATCACAACTTGCAAATAAATATATGAGAGTGGTAAAAGTGTGTACCTCCTTGCCAAATCTGCCAATCTTCCAGAATCCACATTCATCCTCATCATAACTCACAATTGGATTCCTGGAATCTAATGGTAACACTTGCACCATATCTGAAGCTTCTAATGGGGACAGCTTGAGGCTATTTCTAATAACTGCTTCACTTGGATATAGTGGATTCATATCTTTTGGAAATTCAAGTGTAAATCCCTTCTTCACTGGCCTGGGAATTATCATAGCTTTCTTGATTTCCATCTCTTCTGCAAGTTGCTCCTTTCTTTCATCTGAAAGAAGTCTGTAAGTGTTCTCTTCCTGCACTTTCACCCAAATAGGATAAGCCCTATGTTCCAACTCATCAAATGTCAAAGCCTTTAACTTCTGATGTGTCCATCCAATTCCATGACATCTGAGCAACATAAAGTAGAGCTCCCTTCTATCCCTTTTCAACTCAGAGAGAATATTACTTGCCTTGTGCTTCAAAATCACCTTACAATCCTTCTGAACTCTAAGAAGAAGCTCCAAACCCCATATTTTATCTGAAATGGTCAACTCTGGATTATCCATACAGCTTTCTTCCCAAGAATTGTACATCTCAACCACCTCTGGCATGTCAAAGTCAACCTGCAACTTTAAATCTCTCAACTTTTCTCTAGCAAGCTCATCACCATACTCAAGCCTTTCTGGTTCTATAATCATCACACTTGAGTCTGAGCTAGCTTCATCACTTTCTTCTTCAGAAGTCACAACAAATGGTGACTTTTCTTTTTCACCTTGTGTCCATCAATTGTTCAGCCAATCTTCTATCAAATTCAACTTGGGCTGCATTCTTTAGAACAATTTCTTCTACCAATTTACCCTTACCCTTATCTGATGGTGCAATGGTTGGTAAGGTAGATGGTAATACCTGAGTAGGAACTTCCTTGATGATAGATGATGACTGGAATACATCACCTTCATGTGCAGATCTGTCAACGCCCAAATTTCCTCTATCAGCGCCTAAAATACTTCTATCAGCGTCCAAATTTGCCTTGTCAACGCTCAAATATTTTCCCTCAGCGTCTTGTGTAACCTCTCTCAACATAGCTGTAAATGATAAATTTAGATTGTTTGGAGAGATTAAGGACGTATCAAAACCTGTTTGTTCCTTTAAAGTAGTAAGAGCTTCAGCAACATCTATTGATTGACCATCTTGACTGCTCTTATCACTCAGATTTCTTTGATCTTCCTCCCCTTTGGAAGACTCCTCCATACCCCTCCTAGCATGATCACTCTCCAAAACAACAATCCTCTCCCTCAATTCCTTGAGTTCAAGGCCTTGTGAGCTGACAATTTGTACTAAGTCTGCATTTTGCTTTTGCAAGCTAATGCAGACTGCCGTCAATTCCAAAATAGTCATTGGTTCCAGTCTGCCCTCTTCTGAAATGGGGATTTGACCTCCCAAGTCAGGTTCATTGGGCATGGATGAGGACTTAAGTATGGTGGGACTGCCTTGGCCAGCTTCTAAGCCAGAACCAATAGTCTCAGCCTCATCCAGGTCACCAGCCACACTTGTGGTGGTGGTTCTCTCTGCTTCATGGCTAGGACCACCAGAGGAGAACACTCCAGTAGTCCTTTGGCGTTTGATCAACCTATATTCAGGTGGTGTGGAAGATGGTGTGGAAGAATGGGTAGATGTAGGTTGGTTAAGGGGTGTTTGGGATTGTGATGGTTGGGTGTCAGCGTTGGAAATAGGCACATCAACGCCAACATTTGTTGTGTCAGCGTCAAAGGGTTCTTGGTCTATTTGCATTTGTTCAGGTGAGGGTAAAGGTTCAGAAATAGGTTCAAGTTGTGGTTGAGGGTCAATTTGAGGTTGGGGGTCTGGTTGGGGTTGTGCTGTTGCAATAACAGCAAGCATGGCTGGGGTTAAAGGTAAATCTCTATGAGGTGGTGAATTCATCTTTGTAAAAATAGCTTTCTTTTGTTCAGGGATTTTATAAAAATCATTGTGATCCCTTGAACAATATCTTTGATCATCAAAAATCATTTGCAGAAAACGGGGATAAGCTAAAGTCATTTTTGTCCCTTTGTTTTTACACATCCCTTCAAAATTTATTTTAGAATAGTTATATTTTTGCCCTGTTGCAATGCACACAATACCAGTTGCAATGGATCTATTGATCTCATTGTGTGCAGTACATTTAGGACTCAAACATTGAAGGAGAATGTGAATGAGGTACTTCCAGGCTGGGGGAAATTCCTGTTTATGGTACTTATTAAGAGTACCTTCATCAGGAATAGGATATCCCAAAGCCCTAAGCCCTTGTTCTATTTCATTTATGGGAAGGATGGTTATACCATCAGCATCATCAAGATGCAAGGCCTGGCGTACCAAGGCCTCAGTAACCACCCAAGACCTCCCATGAACAATAGAAGTTAATGTGGTCACTCCATTAACTGTTGAGGAACTAACAGTGTTCCAAAACTGCTTAATGTGTGTGACTGGAATGAGTGGTGCATGAGAAAGAGCATACCTTAAGGGGGATGCGTTCAAATACGCCACCATTTGTGTGTACTGAGGAAACAAATCATTATCAGCAACAAGATAAGCAATCATGTTGTGTTGAGACTTGAACCCCAAATCTAATTCTGCTGAGTTAAACCTTGGTGCCATTGATGAAAGCTGTTAATTTGAAGTGTAGAAGATGAAGGTGGATAAGAGAAAAGTGTTAGACAAGAATTATAGATACCCTGTTTTAAAATAGGAGCCAAATTTATAGGAGATAAAGAATGCATGTGACTGGCCCAAAAATAGGCAAAGATTTTCAAAAACTAATCATGAAAATATTGAAAAAGTTATAAGTTATCTCATGCATTTAATGAAAGTAACAACTCCTAAAATTACGGCTTGAAAAAATGTCAAAAAGTAACAACTGGGTAGGTCCCATTGAGTGTCAACGGTCAAATATAACCTATCAACGCCCAACGGCTATAATCTTGTCAACGTTCGCCTAAAGCCATGTCAGCGTCCAATTTGGTCACAACAACGCTTGGAAATTTCTTGTCAGCGTCCAAAAATAAAATTGTTTTAAAAAGTGAAAAATGACCTTAACAAGTAATTTATCCTAGAGAAGATAACCAAAAGCTGATAATTATTATAGGGCGGCAAGCACTGTCCAGTTATGCACACTTGCATAAGCAAGATAGACATAACAGTCCTCTAGTGTCCCTTGCTAACCAAAAGTCTTAACAACCAAGTTACCTTATAAAATCGTTGTTACTCCCAGGTAAATCCCATATCAAAATCATTCCCAAGTCTCCCAACAGACCACAACCAATTCTAGGCCAAAAATGTCTTGGCAGCATGCAAAGTTGATATACGATGCATGCTACAGTGCCTCATGGTTTAGTAAAACTAACCCATACTCACCTGTGGACACAATCTAAAATTGGGATAAGAGTATCACATGGATACCCAAAAATCCTAAAGGTTCCTAAAACCTCCCCTTAAACTATGATACAAAAAGTTTGCTAAAATCATGCATGAACATAATGAATTTTTATGTCAAGATAGGAATGAAACATTCCAACCATCATCCATAAATAAAAACTTGTCCAAATGCTTCTCCTTTGATCCATAAGCAACTCTGTATCCAATGGTATACTGCTAACACCATCTGCACATTTAGATTAAAAACCACAAAACTAACATTGTTGCTGACAACGCCCCGATAACACATAACAGCGTTGAAGGAAGCTTTGTCAGCGTTAGACAATTATATTGCTGACAACGTTGCAAAAACACTTATCAGTGTTCAAACAACCTTTGTCAGTGTTAGAAAAATATAGTGGAAAATCTAAATCATCAAGAAGACCAATAATAATAATGCATCATCCTGTACATACTTTTACAAAAAGAATCCAAAACATATATTTAAGTGAGATTAACCATTCCAATACTTGTTACCAAGTATTGAAATCTTCCAGTATTAAAAGGTTTAGTTAATAAATCTAACACATTTTCCTCAGTGTCAACTCTATCTGGTTGTATTAAACCTTTCTCAAAGAAATCTCTTATGAAATGGTGTCTAATTTCTATGTGTTTAGTTTTAGAATGATGCACAGGATTCTTAATGATGCATAAAGTACTATTATTGTCAACAAATATCTTAGTATGCATGAAATTATACCCATAATCCAACAGCTGGTTCTGAATCCACAACACTTGACCACAACATGCTGCTGCAGCCACATACTCTGCTTCAGTTGTAGAGTTAGCCACCACTGTTTGTTTCTTGCATTGCCAAGATATTAATCTGCTCCCAAGAAAATGACATCCACCAGTTGTGGATTTCCTATCAAACTTGTCACCTCCATAATCACTATCTGAATATGCAATCAACTCCAATGGTGAATCCTTTGGGTACCACAAACCAAGATTAGGGAAACATCTTAGGTACCTAAAGATCCTCTTCACAGCATAAAGGTGACATTCTTTGGGAGTCACTTGATGACGTGCACATGCACACACAGCAAACATGATATCAGGTCTGGAAGCAGTAAGATACATCAAGGATCCAATCATGGATCTATAATGCCTGACATCAACATCTTTCCCATCTCCAATCTTTCCCCAAGGGTGTTCTCTATCCATAGGAGTAGTAGCCCTCTTTTCATGTGGAGAAAAGCCAAACTTCTTCAAGATTTCAGCAACATATTTGTCCTGGGAGATGAAGATACCATCTTTTTTCTGCTGAACTTGTAAACCAAGAAAGAAGTTCATCTCCCCCATAGCACTCATCTTGAATTTGTCTGTCATAAGCTTGGAGAAATCCTCACTCATCTTTGGATCAGTAGACCCAAAAATGATATCATCAACATAGACCTGCACAAGCAACACATCTTTGCCTTTCTTCTTTGTAAATAGTGTCTGGTCTATGGTGCCCCTCTTGAATCCATTGTCCACCAAATAGGTAGATAGAGTACCATACCATTCTCTAGGGGCTTGATGAAGACCATACATAGCCTTTTTGACTCTATACACTTTATCTGGATGCTCTGGATCCTCAAAACCAGGAGGTTGCATGACATAAACTTCCTCAACAATGGTGCCATACAAGAATGCACTCTTCACATCCATTTGATAGACTGTGAAGCCCATGCAAGATGCATAAGCTAGAAAAATCCTAATAGCTTCAATCCTTGCAACTGGTGCAAAGACTTCCTCATAGTCTATCCCCTCCTCTTGTGTATAACCTTGAGCCACTAACCTTGCCTTGTTTCTGACCACAATACCTCTTTCATCTCTTTTGTTCCTGAGAACCCATCTTGTCCCTATAGGTCTGACATATCTAGGACAATCAACCAGCTCCCAAACATCCTGAATTGCAAATTGGTGAAGCTCATCTTGCATTGCTTCTACCCAACTTGGTTCTTTGAGAGCATCAAATATATTCTTGGGTTCTTCTTGTGACAGAAAACATGCAAATAAACATGCTTGCACAAGAGGGGTATCAACCTTCTTGTGTATATTGGCAATAAATCCACCAAGACCTTGATGGGATCTTCTTGTCTGAACTGGAGTCATAACATCACCAATGATCTGAGATGGGGGGTGATTCTTCATTGTGGAGGTGAGAACTCCTCCTTTAAAAAGTCTGGTGTCCTCAACCTCATGCTCCATGTTGCCAATGTCTTATTCATCAGACTCTCTTTGATCAACATGAATCTCTTCATAAACCCTGGAAGGTCCTCCTTGTTCAAAAGTGGAAGAGAAAAGATGTGCAAAGGTGTTGTCAACGTCTGAACCTTGTTTGTCAGCACTTGGGCTAACAATGCTTGAACTGTTGTTGTCAACGTCTGAGCCATCAACGTCTGAATTAGTCTTGTCAGCGCTAGATTTGCCTTTGTCAGCGCCTGAAGAACCATGCATGTTTGTATCTGGTGGTATTTGGAGACCACCATTATCTTGTCCAGCAGCAGCAGCAGCAAAAGCATCTGTCCAAATGGGAATTGTGACATATTCAAATGTAGGAGATGCCTTTTCTGCTTGTGATCCAACCTTCTCATGAACCTGTGTACCTGAAACATTAACAACTTGTTCCTCCACAACATTTGAAGTTACCTTCACAATGTCTGGATTAGTGACAGGCATATAATTTAAAGTTCTAGATAAGGGTTCCAAATCAAACAACCAATTAGGACCACTCTCAGGATCACTAGGTTTATTCTCTAAGAACCTAACATGTACTCTTTCAACAATACGTTTGTCCTCTTTAAGATAAACCCTATAACCCTTGCTCTGCACTGAATACCCCATGAAGTAGCCCTCATCACCTTTTGCACTAAATTTCCCTAAGGCATCACTAGTATCTAGTACAACTACATGACAACCAAAAGGTCTGAGAAAACCAATATTAGGTTTTCTCCCCCAAAGTAACTCATAAGGTGTTTTGTTCTGAATTTTGTTAACCAATGCTCTATTTTGCACATAGCATGCTGTATTAACAGCCTCAGCCCAAAAGGCTATAGGAAAGTGAGCATTAGCCAACATTGTTCTGGCTGCTTCAATTAGGGTTCTATTTTTCCTTTCAGCAACCCTATTTTGTTATGGGGTTCTAGCAATACTGAATTGCCTAGTAATTCCCTTCCTGGCACAAAAATCATCTAGCTTCTTGTTCCTAAATTCTCCACCATTATCACTCCTAAGCATCTTAACCTCATTGCCAGACTTTTTCTCAATTTGAGTGATAAAGTCAATAAGAACATCAGCTGTGTCACTCTTCATAGCTAGAAAGAATGTCCAAGTAAACCTAGAAAAGTCATCAGTGACAACAAAACAATATGACTTGCCATTCAAACTTTCTATATTAGTTGGGCCAAAGAGGTCCATGTGAAGCATATGAAGAGGTCTGGAACTAGTATGCACCTGCTTGGATTTGAATGAGACCTTGTGCTGCTTGCCTTTAAGACATGCAACACAAGAGTGGTCATTGTGGAAGGCCTTCTCAGGCAAACCATCAACTAAACCGAGCCTCACAAGTCTATTTATATTTTTAAAATTTATGTGCCCTAGTCTCCTGTGCCACAAATTACTTTCATCTACTGAGGCCTTAGCATAAAAACAAGACATATTTGCATTCACTTTAATCCCATTTAAATTCACATTATATATATCCTTATGCCTAGGTGTTCTATACTCAATGTACTTCTCATCAGGGATCTTAAAATCCTTGCTTAACACCAAACACTCAGTATCAGTGAAAAGAACCTTATTTTTGTTATCACACACTTGTGATACACTAAACAGATTATAATCCAGTTCTTTTACCAGGAAGACGTTTTCAAAACATAGATTATTGGTGAGAAGGGTTCCTTTGCCTGTAATGGTGCCGTAGCCCCCTCCAAAGTATACCTTATCACCATCTTTAATAGGAGTGAAGTTTGTCAGATAGTCTTCCTTTCCTGTCATGTGCCTTGAGCATCCACTATCCCAATATCCATAATCATTGATCTGTCTCTGAATGCCCTGCACATAAAGAAAACAAATTAGTTTTCTTTGGGAACCCAAGTCTCAGAAGACTTGGATTCATCTGGTTGTTCAATAAGAACAGACTTAGTTCTCACAACAACCCCATTCTCATCCCTTTTAGGATGAAAAACCCAGTTAACCCCAATTGATTTTGTAATGACCTTTGAAATGTAATTAAACCTATTGCAAGTCATTGAAATTCCATTATTATTAGGGTTTTGATCTTTCTTGGGTCTCCATGTTAAGCTTGAAGAAGCTTTAGACCCCTTACCTTGTGGTTGCAAATATTTAGGTCTGGTCACGTTTCTGTCAGCGTTGGATTTTGTCCTGTCAACGCTGAAATTACCCTTGTCAGCGTTGAACCTAGGGTTTGCTACAGGAACCCATTGCCTATTTGACCAGGTGTTTGTCTTTTGAAAAGGTCTTTGTCCATGAGTGTTAGACCTTCTAGAGAAGAATGGGGCAGGTCTAATCACTTGTGGACTTTGCTGCACAAAAGGTCTGGGTCTGACAACGTTTGACTTCCTAACAACGTTGACTTTCTTCCTATCTGCGCTGAAATTGTTCCTATCAGCGCTGGCTTTGGGAGCGTTGACACACTTGTATGCCAAATGTGAAAAGCTACCACAAGTATAACAGGCTTTCTTACACACATTCTTAGGTCTAGAAGCGAAGAAACCTGTTCCATGATTGTTAACTTGGCTCTTGGGTGACCTATTATTTCTATACATCTCTGCATATTTAATGGTAGGTCTTCTAACAGTGTTGGAGCCTAGGTCAACAGCTTTACCAGTAACTGGGTGAGTAACCTTAATGGGTGGTGATTCATTGGGACTGTCACATAGCAAACCTCCCTTAACAAATAAAGTAGGGTTAGCTTTCTTCCACTCATGTAGGTCAGTCAGTTTTTGTTGATACTCTTCCACTGGAGTGACAACTCTTGGTGGAGGAATGAATTCCTCTTCTTGGCATTCTAGTATACCAGTCCAAGATAAATCCTTTCTAAGGACACCATAGAAGTCACCAGCTGGTGGTGGAACCAGAGAGTAATCATTCATCCTAATCCCAGTCATGTCCTTGGGATCCCTTTGTTTAGCTACACAGTCTCCTAGGGTTTGGGTGGCTCTATCAAATCTTTGAATCTTGAGGTCAACATTATCTTTATTCTTAATGGCCTCATCTAACTTAGCCTGTAGGTCTCTATTGACCTTTGTCATGATATTTCTAATATCCATACTACCCTCTAGCTCATGTTTTAAGATATTTATCTTATCTTTTAAATCAAATTCCATTTTCTTGTATTCAGAAACGGTTTTCTCAGTTTCAGTAAGAGCTAGTTGGTAATTGGACAATTTACACCTTTCAGTGCTCATATCATCTTTTAGTTTTAACACCTCTTTGTTAAGTCTATCAGTGTTTAACCTACAACCTTTGCTACAAAAAGCATCATCATATACCTCATTATCAGATGAAGAGGAGGAGTGTGCCATGAGAGCATATTCAACATGCTCTTCTTCTTCAATATCAGCAATCAAGGCTTTGTCCTCTTCAGCATCCTTAGCCAGATAGCTCCAATCCCATCCAGTACCATCAATTCCTTGAACTGCAACCATGGCTTTGGAATCTTGAGCTTTAACAACCTGACTTGAGGGTTTACCAGCATCAGATCTTCTAGGAGATCTGCATTCCCTCATGAAGTGCCCCATGCGATGACAGTTGTAGCACTCAACTTTGGATTTATCAAATCCAGCAGTGTCTTTAGCATTGAAGGTCATCTTCTTCTTGAACCTTCTATTCCACCTATTTGCTCTTATACTAGCAAGAGCCATGTTCCACTTGATGTCCATCTCTTCCAAGTGTTCATCACTTATCTGCTCAAGGTCCTCATATGTAATCACTGAACCATTGGGCAAAGAAGCAATGTAAGCACACACAGTATCCAAATCCAAACCAACAGGTTTAACTCTTGGGCAGTCATTCATGAATGTGTCAGCGTCTGAAAAGGAGACATTGACGGGACTTGTTCCAGCGCTGACAAATGATGATCCAGTAACTGGATGCATAAAAGAGTCCTTCTGATTGAATTGACCTTCACTATGAGAGAAGAAGGCCATGTTGCTGGTGCTAGCTTTGCTTCCATGTGCTGAAAGAGTTTCATCTTCCAACAGTCTTAGTTTGTTGTAGATGTCATCAAACGAGGAGCTCTTGTAAGTATTATTGGCAAGAATAGATCTTGCCTCAATCTTCCATGCCTCACCAAGACTTTTCAGAAAGGTAGCATTGGTGTCAACATCACCAACTTGTGTCCCCATGAAGGACAACTTGCTTGTGATGTCAAGCAATCTGCTTCTCACACTACTCAGTTTCTCATTGGGCTGAGCTTTGAAGACAGCATAATCATGCAGAAGTTGCTTTTTCTTTTCTTCCTTAGTGTCTGCATTACCACCATATGCAACTTCAATTGCTTCCCAAAGATCCTTAGCAGATTCATAGCCTCTATATTTGTGCTGATTTTCTTGTCCCAAAGAGACTTTCAGAATATTTAGGGCTTTCATGTCAACCCTTTTCTTTGCAATATCTTTAGCACCTACAGCTCTACCATCTCTAGGTTTTTCTTTCTTATCTTCATCAGGACATCCTTCAACAGCTGATCTTGCCGTAATGGCATCCTGAATCTTTTGAGCCTTATTGAATGAGTTTCCATATTCAATAATCTCCCAGAGTGTGTAATCAAAGATCCCCAGATATTGTTCAAAGTTGAACTTCCATAAGTCAAAGTTGGTTGCATCAAGCATGGGAATCTTGATGTTTGGTAAGGGTGAAGAGGAGGAAGTTATTGCTTCAGACATGATGTTGTTAGGGTTTTGAGAAAATTAGGGTTTTGGTGTTCGTGTATCATTCTGGTGTTCTTCAAAGATCAAAAGTTCCTCAACAAGCTCTGATACCACTTGTTGATCCCAAACTTAGATCGATTAGCTTTGTGTATACGAGATTAGATCAAGTATAACACGTAGAGAAACCTTTGTTATATACTTTGTGAATCTAAGTGTTATGCGGAATTTAACACTTAAACAAGAACACAAGATGTAAACAAAAATTTCACTTTGATTATGAATGTCAAACTTGCTTACAATGAAAGATGTTTACGAATGAAAACTTATATAAAACTTGATACTAAACATTAACCTAAAGGCCTTCTTTTATAGACTAAGAAGCCTTGTACAATAAGCTACGTATCAACTATTCTAGGTAAAGATAAACATAGAAAATACATTGTCGTTTCTATCCTTACTAGAAGTATTCTAGAATATAATAAACGTGTAGCTTATATCTTCCATCAGTGCTTGTCTTCAATCTATCAACGCTTGACTTTAACTTGTCAACGCTTGAGCTGTCAGCGCTCACTTTGTTCTTGTCAACGCTTGAGTTGTTCTTGTCAGCGCTCAAGTGATCTGGCCTTAAATTATTCCCAACACATCTTTCTAGGTGGTAACGTTTTGTCAAACTTCACTCTATAAGGAAAGATCGTCATGACATCGATATCAGATTTAATCTCGCCAATTCTTTTTCAGTATCACAATCAACTAATATCTACAATTCTACGAATATCGACCATTTGTTGGGATCATAATTATCCACAACTTGTTTTAGATCTAGGATAGCTATAATTCCTACGAGAATAGCTTCGATTAATTTACTAGGGGAGTTAGGGTTACTTGTGACAATCTACGTCGTATAAATACCTCGTATAAAAATCAAAATAATCATCAAACAATCATGTAATAAAATTACATTATATATATATATATATATATATATATATATATATAATCCAAGTTATATATATATTAAAATAACACTTCTCAGTCTGGCCTTGTCGGTAACTCGGGAATTCTTCGGCACCGTTATAGTCAAAAGATTTTTAGAAATTTTTAGAAAAATGTTTATAGTTAAAAGATTTTGAAATGTTTTATTCAAAACCTTGGTTTTAAAAATCTTTCGTTCTCTATAACGAGAGCTCTGGTACCAAACTGTAACACCCCCAAATTTATACAACTCAATACAGCGGAAGAGTAGTTGGTGTTACGGGATAGCACATTACTCACATCATAGACAACGCATAAAAATCGCGTCGTTTAATAATAAATCATTTCCATTCATAAATATCAAAGTTACATAGGTCCCAAGTCATTGTATTTAATACAGGTTTTACAAAATATTTGAATGGAAAATATTGTTTAAGTGCGAGCCATGAATTCTTGTCGTCTTCCCGAGAATTACCTTCAAGTACCTGAGATAAAACATGTTAAAAGAAAATGGTCAGCGATAACGCCGAGTGAATTCATAGAGTTTAATAAATTCCATCAATATAATATCAGTATAAAAGTATTACTGAAAATCATTTTGTACAAATCGTTTTGATAGGCCATGAAATAGCCAAAATCATTTTATACAAATCTTCATCAAAATCATAATATAGGCGTTTGCCTTAAAAATCATTATACGAGCCAATGTCGTAAAAACATCATACAATACGTCTTACGACGTTGTATAAAGTCAAATAAAAACCGTTATATGAATATGGTTATGAAAACCAAAACACAAACATAATGTCAGTAGTATGACCCTGTATTGCTAGTCAGGCAATACATCGTAATTCGGAGCGTCTAGTAGTATTTCGTTAGTTTTGGATTATTATAAGCCGCATGACATTGTTACCTTACTAAACCAACAACTGGTAGCTAACCCGATACCAATTTTGCCCATCTAAAGTAGCGTGTCGTCACAAAGGTCATGCTATGGAAATCTTCTCATACATAAATTCGCTTACCAATCAATGTGGCACGACGGGGATCAACCGTCAAGGCGCGAACTGGGGTGATCGTCCCCAAATAGTACTATTAAATGCATAAGCGTCTACCAAATCCCGGTAGTTCACAGTTCATGCTAATGGGACTTTTAGTGACATAACCTAACTTTAATAATCCATTTTATTTCATCTATCGGGTCCATTAATCATTTATCGGTTCATACAATCGGGTCATTCAATCTTTCGGGTCAAATCAATAAACAATCAATCGAGAAAAATGGTGTCCTATTTTATAAAAACTAACATGTTATCTCCCTCGCGGGTTTATAAAACATTTATAAAAACATTTAAAAGAGTGCGAGGCTATGAACTCACGTTGATGTGGGAAGGCGGGTTATCGGCAATTCGGACGTACGGTACGTGCTTCAATCACGGAAACCTAGACAAATAATACTTTGTCTTAGACTCATGTCCAATGACTTTATAAAAATAACAATTATGTATACATATGATGATTTTATATATATGATGATCAAGTGGGTTTACATATCCTCATTTACTCATTTTTGTGTTATGTGTCGATAACTTTTATACTAGTTTTCCTCGTTTTACCTATTTACGTATTTTAGGTTTAATAAGCCTTTTATAAGTTCTTAACTTGTATTAATCCTTGTTATACTTATATTATCAGTATCTACACTTTACAAGTTGGGCCTAAATGGGTAAAGTCCAATAAAAAAGTTTATAAGTGTTTTAGTCCATTTTGTTGTTTTATTAGTCCAATAACATTAATTTAGTCCGTTAATGTCCGTATGTTATATAGTTCGGGTTTTATCGGTTTTTACTTGTTATACATGTTTATATATCAGTATATAAGTTTTATAAAGTTTACATTAGACGGGTCCAACCGTCTAAGTTTTATTTAACAAAAATGTTAATTTTACGGTATTAGCCGAAAAAGTCGTAAAAATCATGTTTATAGTTTTATAACATATAAAACTTAACAAGTTACCATTTTTATTAAAATGTCCACTTATTTACCATTGTACATATTTATATAAATATATTATATAAGTTAGTGGGTTTTAATTTATATTTTATACTATTAAATTTTGAGTGCTTATATAATAGTATTATTCTTTAATTTCCAAAATCTGATTTTTATCTTCACTTTCACCAAAACTGCCATATCTAGAGTTCTATATGGAGATAGAAGCTCAAATTTTTATCACATAAACTACATGATATGTGCTACATATAACTCTCCTATAGCTACTGTTGAATCATCCTCTAAGTATTTTCTAAAAATCATCCAAAACAGTGAACTCAGATTTGTACCTTAAACTTGTTTTGATCATATCTCACTCATTACAATGATTCCATTGCATGGCCAACTCTCACATGTGTACAAGACATATAGCTTACTGTAAATGGATTCTACTTCATCATTTTATCAGTCCATGACCTGTTTCTTTACTATTTTATACAGCCATCACTTTTAAGCAAGATTTTAGCCTTGTTCTTTATAGTTTTTCACCTTTTTAATCATGTTTATCAACACCAAATCCCCACATAACACTTTTATCATCATATAATCATCATATACATATACAATAGGAAATAAAATACATGTTTACATAATCAAAATAACATGAAGATGAGGAGGACAATCTTTATACCACCAAGTTGATGTAGGTTGTGAGTTTGACATGGATTTGGATGGAGAAACTTGTGATGCACCAAGACCATCTTCAAGATCACCAATCTTCATGAATACCTTGTGGAAAATCAGCCTCAAGAGTCCATGGAAACTCCTCCATAGATGTTATAATCACCACCATTCAAGAGAGCTTCAAGAGGGCTTCAACATATGTAGAAATAACATAGGATTTCATGGTTGATTTTTGATTAAAATGGTGTTTATGGTGAGGATATGGACGGCATAAACAAGAAGGGAGGAGAGAGTTGTAGCTAGTTTTGCATGCTGTAAATGAGGAAATGGTATGGTAGAAGTGGTTTTGTGTGTAGTGGAAGCTTACAAAGTAAGCATTTAGCAACAAGTGTTGTTAGTTACATAAGAACTTGACACATCATTGATGTGGTGGAGTGTTGGTGAGTTTTTGGCCGCCCCATGTGTGCTAGTGGGGTGGGACAATGTATTTTGTCCCATCTCACTAGTTTACGGGTATTCCTCGATTCTAGTTTCCTTGATTTGCGTACCCTCGGGTCGTTTTATGAAAAACGTTTTTATAAATTATGAATCAACGTCACAAAACAAATCCAATAAAAATTGTCTCATCAAAAACGGAGTTAGAAAACGTAAATACGTAATCCTAGGGTTTCCGGTTTAGTCGTAAACGACGTTAAAATAAAATCGCAAGTCCTAATCTCTTCTCGTAAATTTGTGAGTTTATGAACCAACTCAAATTTAAAACTCCAAAATAATATTCACGGATAAATTTATTTTCTGAAATGTCGGACTGTCACCAAAGACGGTGTATGTAAACGTAAGCACGTAACGTTGAATCCTCCGGTTTAGACGTAGTCGATGCTACCTCAAGACGTAAATCCAAATTTCTTCCCAAAAATAAGTGAGTTCATAAAATAATATATTTTCAAATAAATACTAAGAATAAATTATCAATCGTAAATTGACGGATTGTCACAACTCCCATTAACAAGTGAAAGTCCCAAAATATGACAATTGTTGATATTATAACTCGTATACAAAGATAACACAAGATGATTTACTTTTCAAACGCGTAATAATTTATTAATATTATAAACAAAGTATTAAAAAGTGTTATGGATACATCCGTTGAATAAAGAAAGAACCCTTTAAACAAGTAAACTTGATTTGAGACTCATGTTTACAAGTGAACCTTAGAGTCGCTGTTAACAGCTGAGGGACTCAGAGGTTCAAATGGGAGAAAAGACTTAGATAATAATTCTAAGAACAAGGGTTAAGTTTGTCTTCGTTTTCCCTCCTATTTATATTGGTACGAGGGTGCTTCCTTAGTGGGATTAGTTGATACGTGTCCACTTCTGAATGGAAGTGGTACAATACATTAAATGCATGTCTATAAGGAGACATACCTTTAACCAAATTTAGGTGAACGGTTCTGCCAACTGTTCACTTTATCCCAATAGGTCGTACTAGGCTTTATCTTGAATCTCCTCTTTGTCCTGCCCAAAGTACTTTAGAGATTCTCTCGCCTAAACTATAAATGGTGTAGCAAGTCTCTGCTTTCTTAGTCTTCAAAAGGGTTGTAAGTGATCTATGAGTATTGTCATCTCAGAGATCCTTGAACACCAGTACATTCCTTCTACATCCCAGCTTGTCTATAACCACTGGTGAGTATGACTTCAGATAATCTTCGACTTCTCTGACGTTGTCTTTGACTGAATGTTTCTAGTGTGCCAGCTAAGGATTTGCCTTCAGCTGGTCTAGTCTTTATCGCTGGTCTTCACAGCGACTCATAACACTTAGTCTAATTTAAACAATTCTAGACTGGGCCATATTTAGAACTTTCATTGGCCCAACAATCTTCTCCTATTTGTTTATAAATTATACTAAGTCTAAAATTATTGTAAGTGAGTACATATTCTTACACATAATTTAACAAACATACCTCATATTTTATTAAAAGAACCTAATCTATTACATGAGCACCCAGGGGTGAAAGAAAAGGAAAAATACAAAGGTTCTTCAGTGGTCAAGGTTCTGGTCACGAATTCTATGGTCTTCCACTTTGTTAGCTCTTGAGTTGATGGTAACTTCAGTTTCATACTCCAAGTCTCTAGCATAATAAAAATTCAGTAAGAGCCCCTGTATAAGTCTGATTAGTTGTACAGAGGAAGCGAGATGCAGTTCATTCTCCCTTTGGAAAATAATAAGTGTGAAAACACTTATCCTTTTACCACTTATTTCCAATAATAACAAGACCAAAACATGTATTTTATGTCGTAAAAGTCGGAATTATGCGTGGTTTGTGTTTTTATTGTGTTTCAGGATAAAAATATGAAAAAGGAAGAAAACACGGGCTATCACGGGCTTTTATCGAAGAAAATGACAAAAGACGAAGTCAAAAGATCGAGAGTGCATAAAGAACGGAAGTCCAAGGCCTATTCTGAAGATTTATCGAAGAAAAAGTCTAAAGACGGAAGTTTAATAAAGTCTAAGAACTCAAGTCTAATTATAGATGAAAATTATAAGACGAGTTCAATTTATGTCAATAAATCCCGAGACGACGTCGAGAAAGACAAAGAAATTAAATCGAGTCGAGACGAGAAGAAAGAAAGAAGGAAGCTTAAAAACTTAACCTCCCCACCTCCTATAAATACCCTCCTAATATGTCATTAGGAGGGTGTTAGTTGTAGTTAATTTTTAGTTTTTATATTAAGTGTGTTTTTTTAATTTCCTTCTCTCTAGATTTTCAATCTTATCAAACATTAATCTTGTAATCTTTTGATCTTAATCTTTAATCAAATCAAGGTTATTTTCTTAATTCTCATTCTATCTTTCTTAATCTTTTTAATCTTGTTTAATTTTGATAATCATGTAGTTTATTTAATTTTGTTGATGATATTCTTGTTTAGTTTATTTGATTGTGCTTATTGAGTTGGTGATTTTAAAAGTTTTTAGAGTAAAGTGCTTATTTTCTTAATTTTTATGATTAATAGTTCTTAAAATAAGTTGATTTAGATAAGTTTAATATTTTGATAAAAAGTTAATTTTCAATATTTAGATTATTTAGTGTTTTAATAGTTTTTAAATTGTGGCTTATTAGTTTTTCTTAAAAATCTTTTTGGTTTAAGTCTTGGTAAGTGCTTATTTTAGATTTGCTTATTTGCTTAATTTAGTCCTTATCCGGGTTTCTTAAACCCTATTTTCCCGTATAGGCTCAAAAGTTAAGATTCCGGATAAGCCCAAGTACCAAACATTCCGGATATAGACCAAGTCCCATTCCCGGATAAGTTTCAGAAGTTTAAAGTTCTGGATAAGAGTCCAAGTACCTAGAATTCCGGATAAGCTCCCTTTTATTTATTCCGGATAAAGGTTTGAAGTACAAGATTCTGGATAGTGTGTTTAATGTAAATTACGGATAAGCCTCTTCATCAGAATTCCGGATAAGTGGTCAAATAGTGGATTCCGGATAAGCATTTGTTGCGGATTCCGGATAAGCCTTCGGAGACGTATTGCGGATAAGCTTGTGTAGCACAGATTCCGGATAAGCCTTCGGATATCACATTCCAGATAAAGAAAAGGAAATCATTTCCCGATAAGCCTAAGGAGAACATATTGCGGATAGTCACCTTAAGAAGAATTCCGGATAAGAAGTTTTATTGATTCCGGATAGTCTGCACCATTCATATTCTGGATAAGCTCTCAGTCACACATTCCGGATAAGGACCACAAGCAAGGATTCGGGATAGTCATCAGAAGAAATATTCCGGATAGTAGCTATAATTCGAATTCCGGATAAGTGAAATATTTTGGATTTTGACTTATATTTTGTTACTTCCTTTCTTTTAATTTCAAGCTTTAATTTTTCCTGCCTTTTTACTTAGCATTATTTTAACTTGTCTTTATTTTTAGTTTAAATTTTCAAGGTTTCTTTTTTATTTATTTACTCAACGACATTTTCACTTTTAGCTTAAAATAGATAATCAAACCATTTTATTTTCCACCAAGAACGACTGAGTCGCACTTTTAACTAGTAATCAATTCAAAAAGATCGGATTCAACGAACTTTCATAACTAAGTTAAAATCTAGTTATTAAATGGCGCCGCTGCCGGCTCTTTTCGTTAAGATTAACGGTTTTTAGTGAGAGACGCGTTAGATTTTGGGATCTGTTCACCTTTGAACGTTATATTTCTTGCTTAAAAAATTTTCAAAAATCCATAAAAATTAAAAATTTTCAAAAATCCAAAAAATAGAAAAACATAAAAAACCTAAAATATTTCTTGTCTATTTTTCTTTTCCTTTTGTAGGTGTGTATGCGTACTCGTGCTCGTAAGAATAAAGCAGCTCAAGCCGAAGTCATTACTCCACCTATTGTCACCATGGACAATCAACCAATGATCGAGCTTTTGCAATCGCAAGTAGAGGACAACACCGGTGCTATTGTTATACACGAGATTGGAGCCAACTGATAGGTGTGTAAACACCCATCCTTATTACCACTTAATTAAAATAATAACCGAGCCAAAACGTATATTTTATGTCGTAAATGTCGGAATTATGCGTGGTTTGTGTTTTTGTTGTGATTTAGGACAAAAAGGTGAAAAGTGGAGAAAACACGGGCATTCACGGGCTTTTATCGAAGAAAAAGATGAAAGAAGAAGTCAAGAAGTCAAGAGTGCAAAAAAACGGAAGTCTGATAGGTGTGTAAACACCCATCTTTTCTACCACTTAATTACTATAATAACCGGACCAAAACGTGTATTTTATGTCTTTTATGTCGGAATTATGCGTGGTTTGTGTTTTTGTTATAATTTAGGACGAAATTGTGTAAAGTGGAGAAAACACGAGAATTCACGGGCATTCACGGCTTTTATTGAAGAAAAAGATGAAAGACGAAGTCGAGAAATCAAGAGTGGAAAAAGAACGGAAGTCCAAGACCAATTCTGAAGATTTATCGAAGAAAAAGTCAAAAGACGGAAGTTTATCAAAAGCCGAGAAACTCAAGTCTATTTTATTGAAGAAATTAAAGACGAGTTCAAAAGATATCCCGAGCCACAAGTCCTTAAAGTCCAAACTTAAAAGAAAGATGAGAAGAAAAGGACTAATGACGCAATTAATGAAGATTAGATGAGAAGAAGGACTTAATCCCGCAATTAACAAGAAATGAAGGAGGGGAGGAAGCTTCCTAATCCTCCCCTATAAATAGATTAGATTAAGTTATCATTTGTTTTGTTGGCTAACTTGACAAATTAGCTCTTCCATTTTTAATTACCTTGTCTTGCACTTAATTACCATTTAATTCAAGTAAGTTTTCCTTTTTAATTCTTGTCAAGTTTTATCTTTATCTTGTTAATCTCATTCTTCCTTTCTTAATCTTTGTGTTGATTTGTTCATGTTTATGTTCTTTATTTTTGTTGATTTATTTAAGTGGGTTTTGATTATTTTGATTAAGTTTTGTGATTTTGATTGTTTAGATTGATTGTTTATGCTTAATAGTTGTTTATTTGTTTGTTGGATCTAATCTTGTGTTTGATTTGGCCTTGTTTTAATTTGATTCGTGCCTTTTAGTAACCCCTTGTTCTTCGCTGTAAGGTTACTGATCATTCCCAGATCGTGCACAGATTATTCCGAGTAAGGGTTGGCTTGTTTTGCTATTCGGAACTTTTCAATATTCCGAATAGGGGTTTTGAAGTTTTGCTTATTCGGAACTTTTATTCCGAATAGAGGTTTTTAGGAATTGCTTATTCGGAACATTTTATTCCGCATAGGGGGTTTTTTTAAGAATTGCTATTCGGAACTTTCTGAATATTCCGAATAGAGCTGATTTTTCCGAATAGGGTATTTATTCCGAATAGGAGAACATTCCGAATAGTGACAGTATTCCGAATAGGACCCATATTCCGAGTAGGCTCTTTATTCCGAATAGAGGAACTTTCCGTATAGGATTCAACTTTCCGAATAAGGTAATCTTTCCGAATAAGTGACAGTTATTCCGAATAGGCCTAATATTCCGAATAGGGGATTTATTCCGGATAGGGAAATCTTAGTTTTTAGTTTTCTGCCTTTTCATTTTAAGCTTTATTCGCCTTAGTTTAAGTTTTAGTTTTAGTTGCGTTTTAAGTTTGCCTTAGTTAGATTTAAGTTTGCGTTATTTACTTTATTGCCCTTTAATTTTATTCTTGCTTCTAAATACTTGCATTTTATTTTAAATAGACTTAGATTTATTTTAATTGCACATTTACTTTAATTGTTCTGCACCTTTAAATTTCAAAACTACAACGACACATCTTTGTTCCACCAAAGTTCAACTGAGTCACACATAAAAACATAAAGTTGTTCAATTCGATTAGACATACTGAAACGAACTTTTTAATTGGGTAAAAACCTAGTTATCAAATGGCGCCGCTGCCGGCTCTTTTCGTAAAGATCAACAGTTTTTTGTGAGAGACACGTTGCTTTTTGGGATCCGTTCACTTGTGAGCGTTATTTTTCTTGCACTAAAATTTAAAAAAATCATAAAAATTATAAAATTCATAAAAACCATAAAAATTAAAAATAAAGAAAAGCATCCAAAAAGCTTTTATCTTTATTGTGTATATATATTGTCTTTGTGTTTGGTTTTGTTTTCTTTTGCATTTTCAGGTGTATGCGTACTAGATCTTCTAATTATCAAGAGCCCGAGCCTCAAGAAGATTTAGATATGGCAGGTGTTAACAACAATAATCAACTACCGCACCTCAATAATAATAATAATAATAACAACAATGCTCCCCCACAGCCCGATCTTCGGACCATGGAGGAACTTTGTCAACCAACAATGTTTGGACGAGGAGGACCGATTGCGCCGATGCAAATCAACGCTCCTGAGTTTTCGTTGAAGCACCACATGATTCAGCAAGTGCAAACAAACCCATTTAGAGGATTGCCTGATGATGATGCCAACAAACACCTCGACAAGTTCATTACAATCACCCAGAGCATGAAGTTGGCTGGTGCCACTATGGATGAGCTTCGCCTACAACTCTTTCCACACACTCTATTACATCATGCCGAGAAATGGTTTGATCGTCTCCCGAAGAATTCTATTCGCACTTGGGATGACATGACTCAACGCTTTTTGTCGCGCTACTTTCCACCATCCATGGTCACAAGCCTTCGCAATCAGATCAGCGGTTTCATGCAAGATCCCGATGAATCTCTTTTTGATGCATGGGAGAGATATAATGTCTTGATCGACCGTTGCCCAAACCACAACATGCTTCCGGTCACCTTGATCGATACTTTCTACAACGGATTGACTTTTCGAGATCGTGATACGATCAATGCAGCCGCCGGTGGCACATTCATGAAAAGGAGACCCGAGGAGTGTAGAGAGTTAATAGAGAACATGACTACTCATCATAAGAACTGGGATTCCTCTGCTTCTTCTAGAAACAACACGAGAGTCAATGTTTCTTCTACCTCAGCAAACCCTGAGATGACCGAACTCACCCGCATGATGGCCGAAATGAGCAAAAGTATTACGCTTCTCGCTTCAACCCACCAACAACAACAAGTTAAAGCGGTTGCTAATCCTTGTGAAACATGTGGCGGTCCTCACTCATACACCGATTGTCCTTCAACACAAGGAAATCCGGAAAATGTGTATGCAGCTTACGGTAATTATTCACCGGATAATTACCAAGCTAGACAACAAGGGGATAGAAATCTGCTGAGCTACCGTTCCAACAATTACCTTTCACCCGGTTTTTCTCCTCAAAACCAAAATCCCGCCAACAACTACAATAGAAGCAACCAAATCCCACCTCGTGCTTCTAACCCTTATCAACCACCCACCCAACAACACCCACCCATTAATCCTGATGTTGACACAATCATGAGAACTCAAGGTGAGCAAATCAAGAATCTGCAGAGCCAAATAATTAATTTGAAAGGAGATATCTTGAAACAAGGTAATGACATCAGAACTGAGGTTCGTGATAATCTTCAATCCTCTTTCATCAATCAAACAACTGAATTGAAGAATCTGTTGGCTAGTTTCTTGCCTGACGCTCAACCTTCTTCTTCGGGTTCTCTACCTTCAAATACCGTCACCAATCCGCGAGCTAATGTGAGCGCTATAACTACGCGTAGTGGAACTACCATTGTCACTCCATCTACCCCACCACCATCATCTACACCTCCTCCACCACCATGTAGCCCTACTTCTCCTACACCTTGTAATAGTGCACCATTACCGTCTCCGCCTCGTCATGACAATGTATCTCGGAAGGACCCTTCAACATCACAACCCTCACCAACTACACCTCCACCCAATCCGTATCAGCCTCGAATCCCATACCCTTCTCGCATAGGCAAGACCAACGAGCTAACCAAGAATGATTGTAATGTAATGAAATATGTGGATATGCTATCTAAAATGACCATCAACATTAGCCTTGTTGAAGCACTTTGCCACATGCCGAAATTCGTCAAAACATTCAAGGATTTGCTTAGCAAGAAGGAGAAGTTACTTGAACTTGCCAACACACGCTTAAATGAAAACTGCTCTGCAGTCCTTCTTAAAGAACTTCCGGAAAAGCTTGGAGATCCCGGTCGTTTTGTGTTGTCTTGCTTATTCAACAAAACTGAAGAATTTACTGCCCTTGCTGATCTCGGGGCTAGTATTAATCTTATGCCACTCAGTGTTTGGAAAACACTATCATTGCCCGATCTCATTCCTACAAAGATGACTCTCGAACTTGCAAACCGCACTCTCGCTTACCCCGTTGGTATCGCCGAAGACGTGTTTATCAAAGTTGGCACATTTACCTTCCCGGTCGATTTTGTCGTAGTTGATTATGAAATGGACCCTCGTATTCCTTTAATACTTGGTCGGCCATTCTTGAGAACCGGACGTGCTTTAATAGATGTGGCCGAAGGCGAGTTAATCTTACGAGTCGGGGATGATTCTAAAAATTTTAAAATGGGGAAGCTTACCGGCAGATCTTTTGGAGGCCGAGAATCAGTGAATATGATAAATGTGCTCGATGACTTTACCGTCTATGACAATCCTCTATTCGAGTCTTCCACTGATAATCCACTCTTTGAAGATAATGTGGATGATTCTCTCCCTACTTTGGACGCTTCTCCCATTTTTGATTCTCCACCGGTCTTTGATGCTTATGAAGATGATAATTCTAGCTCAGATTCGGATGATTTTGATTGTACTTCTGAGTATCCCGAGCTGCCTACATATGATGATTTTGATGAGGCCGATACTCTCTCGAGCGATTCTTCACATGATGAAGATCCTCCGCCATCACTCGATCCTACTTTGGACGATTACTCATTCGAGGAAGATTTCTCTGAATTTCTTAACACATACTTCCCTCATGAGAGTGATGCACCTCCTTTGGACTTCGAAGATTATCGTCTTGATCCTACTTTGGATTTGAAGAGCATTTTGTCCAAGGAGAAGAAACCGGTTGACACCGAAATCCGTTGCACTTATGATTTGACACCTCTTTGTCCCACTTCTGAGGACGAGGTTGTGCTTCTTTGCGGATCTTCTTCACACTCGGCTGAGCCGGAGTGCTATTTTCCCCTGAAGGAAAAGGTGTTCGATCCCGGTATTGAAGTCTTTAAGCCATCTCAGTATCCACCTGATGCAATAAAAGGAAAAATCTTTGGAAATTTGGAAGACATGCTTGCACCGCTTCATACTTGCTTCTACTGTGCTCCATCACTGCTTAAGGGAACCTTGCCGCTTCTCTTTTGGCTTGCCTTGTTCACCTTAAGCTCTTGCCTATTGATGGATGAAAACTATGTCTTTGATCCTGGTGGATTTGTTTCATGCTACTTCCGTTGATGATCAAGGTCGAGTCAGGCTCACGACTCGGTTAACAAAAATCAAGCGCTTCTTGGGAGGCAACCCATGCATCTATCTTTTCTCTTTCTTTATCATAAGTGTAGGGGGGACCCCTTTGGATTGCTATTTCCTCTCCTCACTTCTTAATCAGGGATTCGAGCTTCAATGATCCACTCTTAATGATTCTTGACGACCCGTGATTCCGTGTTCTACTTCTTCCCGGTTCTATCCTAAACTCTTTTCGATTCACTATTTTTATATTTTCTCAATATTAAAATAGGAATCTCTTTAGTGGTCTTTTCCTTCGCAAGATTTAAACAACGTGCACAATGTCCTAAGTGTAGGGGAGTTTACTCCCACATGCTTAAACATTGAGGACAATGTTTATCTTAAGTGTAGGGGGGACTTCTATCGAAGTTAAGTGGTCTTTTCCTTGTTTTTGTCCTCATTTTAACCGGAAAATCAATTTTTCGACATTTTTCAAAATTTTCTATCTATTTTGGCCTATTAGTTTTTCCCTTTTATAGTTATTTTCTTTCTTTGCTAGAATAAATGTTTAATAAGTGGTTTTAATTTTCAAACGTTGTGAATCTTTTGACTCAATCCGAGTTTACTCTAGCTAGTATCCTTAACGTGTTTAAGTCAAATTTTGCTAGGCTTTTATATAGGGAGCTATAAAACGCGAAAGTCTTAACTCTCACGGGTTAAGAACAAGAACTTTTCGCAAGTTTCTATAATTGATCCTAGAGAGTCGTTTATCAAGGGAACTTTAAGAAGCGATTTCTAAACTTGAAAAAGTCTAAGAATTTGCAAGATCCTATAGGCGACTCGAAAACCCAAAACTTTGATTTAATTGGCTAAGTATCCACGAGTCTCATTACTTGAGATTTTAAACTGTGGAGAACGAGAGATGATAGAGCCAATTATAAGTCGGTATTCTTTCGTGAATTTATGTTAGTTAATTATAAGCCTATTCTCCCATCGCTTGCTAATAAATTTATCTGCTAATAAATAAGGTTGTACGATTTGAAAAGTTACTTAGCTTCTAGCCCCAGATCGTTTAAAAGTTGCTCGGTAATGACGAGAGTTCATAGCCAAGGCATAACTTATGAAGCGGGGCGCGAAGATTGGCGAGTCCGAAAAGGCCCTAACAAGGCATGAGGGCTATGTTTTGTTGCTAAAGATCCAAAAGTGATGTGAAGAATCATTTATCGAAAATCAATATGAAGGATCGAGACACACGACGAAAAGCAAAAACTCCCAAAAAGTCATGGAGAAGTGTATCCGAAAAGACCCTAACAAGGTATGAGGATAAATAGATCCAAGTCAATAAAGGAGGCGGATCGTTGTATATCAAAATCCAAAATAAAGATTGGAGAAAAATGAAGAAGTCGTGGTCCATATATGAAGAATCTCTCAACAATTCCAAGAGAAGAAATTCCAATTATGAAGAGAAGACCATTATTTCATGAACGTCTCTCAAGATTTGAAGTATGAAGTCGCTGCCAAATATCGGCCCGAGAAAGGTCTCAAATCGCGAACCAAGTTATGCCAAGATATGAACTTTTTGATATCCCGAGAAGCAGTTTTAAAAGATTTGGTCCTTTAGCTAACTATTGATTAAATCGTGCACTTTATTTTCAGACTTAATAATTATCGAAATAAGTCAAACAATGCATCTTCGTGATCATTCAAGACAAATAATAAAATATAAGAGATACCCACAGGAATAAGGGAGTCTAAGTAAATAATTGGCCCACATGAGTTCATGCTAGTTTACTAACTTATAATAACAATGATCTCGTTTTTAAGCTTGGTTTGGAGAAAGTGAAAAGTTGAGGATGATGATTATTCATGACATTTTCAAAACCCAAGGTATGTTTTTAATTTCTTTGCTTTGCATTTTTATAATTTTCTATCTCTTTAATAAAGGCCAATGTGGATTTATTATTATGAAAAGTGTAAACATGCTTTGTAACTAATGCATTGCATGAGGACATTGCAATGGTCAAGTGTAGGGGATTTGATAGGTGTGTAAACACCCATCTTTTCTACCACTTAATTACTATAATAACCGGACCAAAACGTGTATTTTATGTCTTTTATGTCGGAATTATGCGTGGTTTGTGTTTTTGTTATAATTTAGGACGAAATTGTGTAAAGTGGAGAAAACACGAGAATTCACGGGCATTCACGGCTTTTATTGAAGAAAAAGATGAAAGACGAAGTCGAGAAATCAAGAGTGGAAAAAGAACGGAAGTCCAAGACCAATTCTGAAGATTTATCGAAGAAAAAGTCAAAAGACGGAAGTTTATCAAAAGCCGAGAAACTCAAGTCTATTTTATTGAAGAAATTAAAGACGAGTTCAAAAGATATCCCGAGCCACAAGTCCTTAAAGTCCAAACTTAAAAGAAAGATGAGAAGAAAAGGACTAATGACGCAATTAATGAAGATTAGATGAGAAGAAGGACTTAATCCCGCAATTAACAAGAAATGAAGGAGGGGAGGAAGCTTCCTAATCCTCCCCTATAAATAGATTAGATTAAGTTATCATTTGTTTTGTTGGCTAACTTGACAAATTAGCTCTTCCATTTTTAATTACCTTGTCTTGCACTTAATTACCATTTAATTCAAGTAAGTTTTCCTTTTTAATTCTTGTCAAGTTTTATCTTTATCTTGTTAATCTCATTCTTCCTTTCTTAATCTTTGTGTTGATTTGTTCATGTTTATGTTCTTTATTTTTGTTGATTTATTTAAGTGGGTTTTGATTATTTTGATTAAGTTTTGTGATTTTGATTGTTTAGATTGATTGTTTATGCTTAATAGTTGTTTATTTGTTTGTTGGATCTAATCTTGTGTTTGATTTGGCCTTGTTTTAATTTGATTCGTGCCTTTTAGTAACCCCTTGTTCTTCGCTGTAAGGTTACTGATCATTCCCAGATCGTGCACAGATTATTCCGAGTAAGGGTTGGCTTGTTTTGCTATTCGGAACTTTTCAATATTCCGAATAGGGGTTTTGAAGTTTTGCTTATTCGGAACTTTTATTCCGAATAGAGGTTTTTAGGAATTGCTTATTCGGAACATTTTATTCCGCATAGGGGGTTTTTTTAAGAATTGCTATTCGGAACTTTCTGAATATTCCGAATAGAGCTGATTTTTCCGAATAGGGTATTTATTCCGAATAGGAGAACATTCCGAATAGTGACAGTATTCCGAATAGGACCCATATTCCGAGTAGGCTCTTTATTCCGAATAGAGGAACTTTCCGTATAGGATTCAACTTTCCGAATAAGGTAATCTTTCCGAATAAGTGACAGTTATTCCGAATAGGCCTAATATTCCGAATAGGGGATTTATTCCGGATAGGGAAATCTTAGTTTTTAGTTTTCTGCCTTTTCATTTTAAGCTTTATTCGCCTTAGTTTAAGTTTTAGTTTTAGTTGCGTTTTAAGTTTGCCTTAGTTAGATTTAAGTTTGCGTTATTTACTTTATTGCCCTTTAATTTTATTCTTGCTTCTAAATACTTGCATTTTATTTTAAATAGACTTAGATTTATTTTAATTGCACATTTACTTTAATTGTTCTGCACCTTTAAATTTCAAAACTACAACGACACATCTTTGTTCCACCAAAGTTCAACTGAGTCACACATAAAAACATAAAGTTGTTCAATTCGATTAGACATACTGAAACGAACTTTTTAATTGGGTAAAAACCTAGTTATCAAAGTCCATGACCAATTCTGAAGATTTATCGAAGAAAAAGTCAAAAGACGGAAGTTTACAAAAAAACCGAAGAACTCAAGTCTAATTTATTGAAGAATTAAAAGACGAGTTTAAAGAAATCCCGAGACAAAGTCATCAAAGCCAAAAGATTAAGAAGATTAACAAAGATTAAAGAAGATCAAGGACTTAAGTATGCAATTAATGAAAGATGAAAGAGGGGAGGAAGCTTCCTAAGCACTCCCTAATCCTCCCCTATAAATAGATTAGGATTTCATTATTTTTTCTCTTGTTGGATAGCTTAACAAACTATTTCTTCCATTTTAATTACCTTGCACATTTAATTACCTTGTCATTTAATTTCTTGTCCAATTTAAATACTTGTCTTGCACCTTAAATTCCTTTAATTTCAAGTATGTTTCCTTTTAATTCTTGTCAATCTTTATTTTTATTGTTTGATCTCCTATCTACCTTTCTTTAATCTTTATGTTTATGTTCATGTTCATGTTCTTATTTTATTGATTTGATTAAAGTGGGTTTTGATTATCTTGATCATTATTGTTAGTTTGATTGTTTTGGATTGTTTGTTTATGAATAAGACATGTTTATTGATTAGTTTGATTTAATCTTGTGGTTGATTTTGTTTAGATTTTATTAGATCCGTATTATTTTTGTTCTTGCGTGTTCTTCGCTTCTGCTACTGTTCCCAGGAAACATTCCGGATCAAGCCAAAAGTTCCATCAGTGAAGATTGTGTGTTGATTATTCCGAATAAAGGGAGTTCATCCGGAATAAGTGACATGTTCCGGATCAAGGCCATATTCCGGATCAACAACACATTCCGAGTGAAGGATTTTAGGGTTGGTTCATTCGGAATATTTTGCATTCTGGATCAAGGGTTGAGCAAAAGTGTTCATCCGGAATATCCAATATTCCGGATCAAAGTGTTTTACTCAGAATAATTTATTATTCCGGATCAAACCTTTCATTCGGAATACCAAACATTCCGGATCAAGCACAACATTCCGGATCAAAATATATTCCGGATCAAGACATCATTCCGGATCAAGGCTTTATTCCGAATCAAGACTTTATTCCGGATAAGTGACATATTCCGGATAAAGGATTTATTCCGGATCAAGAGTTTTGGTCAATATTCCGAGTGAAGAAGATCATTCCGAACGAAGGTGACATTCCGGATGAGTGATTATTCCGAACGAAGGTTTATTCCGGATGAGCTATTTTTCAGGTTCTTTTAAGTTTCTGTTTTTAATTTTCAAGCTTTATTTTTCCCGCCTTTTTATTTAGTTGCACTTTAAGATTACTTGCCTTAGATTTATTTTACCCTTGCCTTAGTTTTAGTTTTAGTTGCGTTTTAAGTTTGCCTTAGTTAGTTTTAAGTTTGCGTTATTTACATTAATTGCCTTTTAATTTCTTATCACGCTTTTAAATACTCGCCATTTATTTTAAATTAGAGTTAGATTTTACTTTACAGCCATTTACTTTTAAGTCTTGCACTTTTAATTACTACAACGACACAACTATTTGTTTCACCAAGAACGACTGAGTCGCATAGTTAATCCATTTTTCAATTCGAAGAGACTGTGACGATAACTTTTTACATACAAAATCTCTTGTATCAAATGGCGCCGCTGCCGGCTCTTTTCGTAAAGATTAACGGTTTTCTGTGAGAGACGCGTTGCTTTTTGGGATCCGTTCACTTGTGAGCGTTATTTTCTTGTTTAAAAAATTCAAAAAAACCATAAAAATTTAAAAATTGTTAAAAAACACAAAAAAATTAAAAATTTCATAAATCCAAAAAGATTTCACTTTTATTGTGTATATATATTGTCTTTGCGTTTGGTATTGTTTTCTTTTGCCTTTGTAGGTGTATGCGTACTAGATCTTCTAATTATCAAGATCTCGAGACTCGAGAAGATTTAAGTATGGCAGGTGTTAACAACAACAATAATCCACCGTACCTCAACAATAACAACAATGTTCATCCACAGCTCGATCTTCAGACAATGGAGGAGCTTTGTCAACCTACCATGTTTGGACATGGAGGACCGATTGCGCCGATGCAAATCACGGCTCTGGAGTTTTCGTTGAAGCACCACATGATTCAGAAAGTGCAAACTAATCCATTTAAAGGAATGCCTGATGATGATGCCAACAAACACCTCGACAAGTTCATTACAATCACTCAAAGCATGAAGTTGCCCGGTGCCACAATGGATGTTCTTCGCCTTCAACTCTTTCCACATACTTTATCACATCACGCCGAGAAATAGTTTGATCGTCTCCCGAAGAATTCCATTCATACTTGGGATGACATGACTCAACGCTTTTTGTCGCGCTAATTTCCACCATCCATCGTCACGAGCCTTCGCAATCAAATCAGCGGTTTCATGCAAGAACCCGATGAATCTCTTTTTCATGCTTGGGAAAGATATAATGTCTTGATCGATCGTTGTCCAAACCACAACATGCTCCCTGTGACCTTAATTGATACTTTCTACAACGGTTTGACTTTTCGTGATCGTGATACAATTAATGCAGCCGCCGGTGGCACATTTATGAAAAGGAGACCCGAGGAGTGTAGAGAGCTTATTGAGAACATGACTACTCACCACAAAAACTGGGATTCCTCCGCTTCTTCAAGAAACAACCCGAGATTCAATGTTTCCTCTACTTCAACAAACCCCGACATGACCGAATTCACCCGCATGATGACTGAAATGAACAAAAATATCTTGCTTCTCACTACAAACCAACAACAACAAGTTAAAGCGGTTGCCAATTCTTGTGAAACATGCGGCGGTCCTCACTCATACACTGATTGTCCTTCTATACAAGGAAATCCGAAGAACGTGTATGCAGCTTATGGTAATTATTCACCGGAAAATTACCAAGCTCGACCTCAAGGGGATCGAAATTTGTTGAGTTACCGATCAAACAACTACCTTTCACCCGGTTTTCTCCTCAAAACCAAAACCCCGCCAACAACTACAATAGAAGCAACCAAATCCCACCAAGAGCTTCTAATCCTTATCACCCACCCGCTCAACAAACCCCACCCATCAATCCGGATGTTGAAGCCTTAATGAGAACCCAAGGTGAGCAAATCAAGAATCTGTAGAGCCAAATTATCAATCTGAAAGGAGATATCACCAAGCAAGGGAATGACATTAGATCCGAGCTTTGAGATAATATCCAATCCTCCTTCAGCAATCAAACGAATGATATAAAGAATATGCTGGCTAGTTTCTTGCCTACAACTCAACCCTCTACCTCGAGTTCTCTACCTTCAAACACCATCACCAATCCGCAAGCGAATGTGAGTGCTATTACTACCCGTAGTGGAGTTACCATAGTAGGACCACCTATCCTGCCCCCATCATCTACACCTCCTCCACCACCATTTATCCATACTCCTCCTACACCTAGTATTAGTACACCATTACCGTCTCCGCCTCGTCGTGATGAAGCACCCACCAAGAAACCTCCAGCAACCCCACCTTCAACATCTCAACCTTTACCTACACCTACATCGTCACCACACAACCCCAATATTCCTTATCCATCTCGCTTAGGCAAGACCAAAATGCACACAAAGGATGACATTCAAGTGTCGAATTATTTGAAGATGATCTCTCAAATGACTTTCGACATTAGCCTTGTTGAAGCACTTGTCCACATGCCGAAATTTGTCAAAGCATTCAAGGAATTGCTTAACAAGAAGGAGAAGCTGATTGAGCTCGCCAACACACGCTTAAATGAAAACTGTTCTGCAGTTATTCTTAAAGAACTTCCGGAAAAACTTGGAGATCCCGGTCGTTTTGTGTTGCCTTGCATTTTCAACAAAACCGAAGAATTTACTGCCCTAGCTGATCTCGGGGCCAGTATAAATCTTATGCCTTTAAGTGTTTGGAAAACACTATCATTACCCGACCTTACTCCAACGAAAATGACTCTTGAGCTTGCAAATCGCACTCTCGCTTACCCCGTTGGTATTGCCGAAGACGTGTTCATTAAAGTAGGCACATTTACTTTCCCGATCGACTTTGTGGTTGTTGATTATGAAATGGACCCTCGTATTCCTTTAATACTTGGTCGGCCATTCTTAAGAACCGGAAGAGCTTTAGTTGATGTTGCCGAAGGTGAGTTAATCTTAAGAGTCGGGGATGATGCACAAGTTATCAAAATGGGTAAGGTTACAAGTAAATCATATGGACGAGAATCTGCGAATATGATTAATGTGCTCGATGATTTTGTCATCTATAATAATCCTCTATTCGAGTCTTGCATTGATAATCCACTTTTTCAAGATGATGTGGATGATTCTCTCTCCAATTTGGAACCTTCACCCATTTATGATTCTCCACTGATCTTTGATGCTTATGATGATGATTCTAGCTCAGATTCGGATGATTATGATGACCTTACCTCCGAGTATCCCGACATGCCCATTTACGATGATTTTGATGAGGCCGATACTCTTTCGAGTGATTCTTCACATGATGAAGATCCTCCGCCATCACTTGATCCTACTTTGGACGATTACTCATTTGAGGAAGACTTCTCTACTTTTCTTAATACATACTTCCCTCATGAGAGTGATGCAGCTCCTTTAGACTTTGGAGATTATCGTCTTGATCCTACTTGGGATTTGAAGAAAATTCTTTCAAAGGAGAAGCAACCGATCGACACCAACATCCGCAGCACGTATGGTTTGACACCTCTTTGTCCACCTTCCGAGGACGAGGTTGTGCATCTTCTTCGCGGATCATCTTCACATTCTGCTGAGCCTGAGTGCTATTTTCCCCTAAAGGAAAAGGTGTTTGATCCCGGTATCGATATTCTGCAGCCATCTCAGTATCCACCTGATGAAATAAAAGGAAAGATTTTGGAACTTTTGAAGACATGCTTGCACCACTTCACCCTTGCTTCTACCGTGCTCCATCTTTGCTTAAGGGAACCTTGCCTATTCTTCTTTGGCTTGCCTTGTTCGCCTTAAGCTTGTGCTATTTGATGGACGAAAACTAGGTATTTGATCCCGGTGGATATGTTTCATGCTTCTTCCTATGGTAATCAAGGTCGAGTCAGGCTCACGACGCGGTTAACAAAAATCAAGCGCTTCTTGGGAGGCAACCCATGTGTAGAGGAGACCCATTGGTGTTTGCTATTTCCTCTCTTCTTCTATTCAGGGATTCAAGCGCTCAATGATCCACTCTTGATGATTTTTGACGACCGTGATTCCGTTGTTCCCGTCTTCCCGGTTCTATCCTAAACTCTTTTCGATTCACTATTTTATATTTCCCAATATTAAAATACAAATATCTTTAGTTGTCCTTTCCTTAGCGAGATTTAAACAAAGTGCACAATGTCCTAAGTGTAGGGGAGTTTACTACCATATGCTTAAACATTGAGGACAATGTTTATATTAAGTGTAGGGGGACTTCTATCGAAGTTAAGTGGCTCTTTTCCTTGTATTTGTCCTAATTTTAACCGGAAAATCAATTTTTCGACATTTTTCAAAATTTTTGATCTATTTTGGCCTATTAGTTTTTCCCTTTGTATAGTTATTTTCTTTCCTTGCTAGAATAAATCTTTAATAAAGTGGTTTTAATTTTCAAACGTTGTGAATCTTTTGACTCAACCCGAGTTCACTTATCTAAGTTACTCTAGCTAGTATCCTTAACGTGTTTAAGTCAAGTTTTGCTAGGCTTTTATACAGGGAGCTAAAAAACCCGAAAGTCTTAACTCTCACGGGTTAAGAACAAGAACTTTTCGCAAGTTCCTATAATTGATCCTAGAGAGTCGTTTATCAAGGGAACTTTAAAATGCGATTTCTAAACTTGAAAGAGTCTAAGAATTTGCAAGATCCTATAGGCGACTCGAAAACCCAAAACTTTGATTTAATAGGCTAAGCATCCACGAGTCTCATTCCTAGAGATTTTAAACTGTGGAGGACGAGAGATGATAGAGCCAATTATAAGGTCGGTATTCTTTCGTGAATTTATGTGAGTTAATTATAAGCCTATTCTCCCATCGCTTGCTAATAAATTTATCTACAATAAATAAGGTTGTACGATTTGAAAAGTTACTTAGCTTCTAGCCCAAGATCGTTTAAAAGTTGCTCGGTATGGATTAGAGTTCATAGCCAAGGCATAACTTATTGAAGCGGGATGCGAATATTAGCGAGTCCGAAAAGGCCCTAACAAGGCATGAGGGCTACATTTTGTTGCTAAAGATCCAAAGTGATGTGAAGAGCCATTTATCGAAAATCAATATGAAGGATCGAGACACACGACGAAAAGCAAAAACTCCCCAAAAGTCATGGAGAAGTCTATCCGAAAAGGCCCTAACAAGGTATGAGGATAAATAAAGCCAAGTCCAAAAAGGAGGCGGATCGTTGTATATCAAAGTCCAAAATAAAGATTGGAGAAAAATGAAGAAGTCGTGGTCCTAATATGAAGAATCTCTCAAAACTTCAAGTGAAGAAATTCCTATTATGAGGAGAAGGCCATTATTTCATGAACGTCTCTCAAGATTCGAAGTATGAAGTCGCTGCCAAATATCGGTCCGAGATAGGTCTCAAATCGCGAAGCGAGTTATGCCAAGATATGAACTTTATGAGGTCCCGAGAAGCAGTTTTAAAATATTTTGTCCTTTAGCTAACTATTGATTAAATCGTTCACTTTATTTTCGGCCTAAATAACTATCGAAATAATTCAAACAATGCATCCTTGTGATCATTCAAGACAAAAATAAAATATAAGAGATACACCTAGGAATAAGGGAGTCTAAGTGAATAATTGGCACACATGAGTTCGTGTTAGTTTGCTAACTTATAATAACAATGATCTCGTTTTTAAGCTTGGTTTGGAGAAAGTGAAAACTTGAGGATGATGATCATTCATGACATTTCCAAAACCCAAGGTATGTTTTTGATTTCTTTACTTTGAATGCTTATAGTTTTCTATCTCTTTAATAAAGGCCAACGTGGATTGATTTTGATGAAAAATGTAAACGTGCTTTGTAACTAATGCATTGCATGAGGACATTGCAATGGTCAAGTGTAGGGGATTTGATAGGTGCGTAAACACCCATCCTTTTTACCACTTAATTACAATATTAACCGAGCCAAAACGTGTATTTTATGTCGTAAATGTCGGAATTATGCGTGGTTTGTGTTTTTGTTGTGATTTAGGACGAAAAGGTGAAAAGCGGAGAAAACACGGGCATTCACGGGCTTTTATCGAAGAAAAAGACGAAAGACGAAGTCAAGAAGTCAAGAGTGCAAAAAAAAAACGGAAGTCCAAGACCAATTCTGAAGATTTATCAAAGAAAAGGTCAAAAGACGGAAGTTTACAAAAAAGCCGAAGAACTCAAGTCTAATTTATTGAAGAATTAAAAGACGAGTTTAAAGAAATCCCGAGACAAAGTCATCAAAGCCAAAAGATTAAGAAGATTAACAAAGATTAAAGAAGATCAAGGACTTAAGTATGCAATTAATGAAAGATGAAAGAGGGGAGGAAGCTTCCTAAGCACTCCCTAATCATCCCCTATAAACAGATTAGGATTTCATTATTTTTTCTCTTGTTAGATAGCTTGACAAACTATTTCTTCCATTTTAATTACCTTGCACATTTAATTACCTTGTCATTTAATTTCTTGTCCAATTTAAATACTTGTCTTGCACCTTAAATTCCTTTAATTTCAAGTAAGTTTCCTTTTAATTCTTGTCAATCTTTATTTTTATTGTTTGATCTCCTGTCTACCTTTCTTTAATCTTTATGTTTATGTTCATGTTCATGTTCTTATTTTATTGATTTGATTAAAGTGGGTTTTGATTATCTTGATCATTATTGTTAGTTTGATTGTTTTGGATTGTTTGTTTATGATTAATACATGTTTATTGATTAGTTTGATTTAATCTTGTGGTTGATTTTGTTTAGATTTTATTAGATCCGTATTATTTTTGTTCTTGCGTGTTCTTCGCTTCTGCTACTGTTCCCAGAAAATATTCTGGATCAAGCCAAAAGTTCCATCAGTGAAGATTGTTTGTTGATTATTCCGAATAAAGGGAGTTCATCCGGAATACCAACAACTTTGAACTCAAATCCGTTTTCATTCAAATGGTCTCTGCTCAACCATTCTTGGGGCGTACACATGATGATCCTCGCGACCATATCAAACGGTTTCTTCAACTCACTAATACGGTCAAGTATAATGGGGTTTCACAAGAGGTAATTCGCTTACAACTTTTTACTTTCTCCTTAGAGGGACAAGCCCGTCATTGGCTTGATAAGGAACCGGCACAAAGTATTCTTACGTGGACGGATTTAGAGACTAAATTCATCAACTACTTTTTCTCACCCTCACGTACTACCGCTTTGCAGAATGAAATCATTACCTTTGAACAAAAGTACGGTGAGACATTTAGTGAATCTTGGGACCGTTTTAAGGAACTTTTAAGAAAGTGTCCACAACATGGTTTTACAAAAGTACATCAAATAAATACTTTTTACAATGGTTTAAGCATGAATGACCAAGATTCACTAAATAGTGCCTCGGGGGTAACATTTTGGTTAAGTCTTCTAATGTCGCATGAGACATTATTGGGAATAAGTCTAGAGTGCAAACCAAGATTGTTCGGACTAATGTGGCTAGTGCTAGCACTAGTGAGAGCGACAAGAGAATTGATAAGCTTACTTCGCTTGTTGAAACACTTGCTCTCCAAACCGCTAACAATACCAAAGCTATCAATGCACAAGTTAATGCTATGAGTCAGTCATGTGAAATATGCGGGGGATCTCATTCATACACCGATTGTCCTTCGACTCATGACAATCTAGAAAATGTGTATGCCGCCAACGTTAACTTTTCTACGGGAGGCTATCAAGCACGTCCTCAAGGTGACCGCAATTTGCTTAGTTATCGTTCAAACAACTTTCTTTCACCACCCGGTTTTCCCCCTCAAAACCCAAACAACCTCAATCGCAACCATCAAAATCAACCACGAGCTCCAAATCAATATCAAAGCCAAAGAAACCCATATCCACCTCCAGGAAACAATCAAGTTCACCAACAACCCGCTTATCAACCACGTGCCTACCATGCTCTTCCTCCCACCCAACCCACCGCATTTAATCAAGAGGTTGACACTTACATGAGGACTAATGATGCGATAGTGCAGAATCTTCAGCGGCAAATGGCCAACTTGAAAGGAGATATGTTGAAACAAGGGAATGATCTTCGAGCCGATATGCGAAACTATTTGAGCAGTCAAACGAATGACTTAAGGGATATGATGGCTAGTTTCTTCCAAAGTAATCAAGCCTCTGTTTCGGGTTCTTTTCCGAGTAACACCGTTGCTAATCCCAGAGGGGAGATGAAAGCAATCACCACTCGCAGTGAAAAGGTTAAAAGGAACCCGAGCTTCCTACACCTACACCGGTGATTGTGACAAAGGAAAACGAGTCCCCTTCTCCTACTCCTCCACCTTCTACTTCTCCAATTCCTCCACCTTCTACTTCCACCCCTCCACCACTGATAGGTGTGTAAACACCCATCCTTTTTACCACTTAATTATAATAATAACCGAGCCAAAACGTGTATTTTATGTCATTTATGTAGGAATTATGCGTGGTTTGTGTTTTTGTTGTGATTTAGACGAAAAGGTGAAAAGTGGTGAAAACACGGGCATTCACGGGCTTTTATCAAAGAAAAAGACGAAAGACGAAGTCAAGAAGTCAAGTGTGCAAAAAGAACGGAAGTCCAAGACCAATTCTGAAGATTTATCGAAGAAAAAGTCAAAAGACGAAAGTTTACTAAAAGCCGAAGAACTCAAGTCTAATTTATTGAAGAATTACAAGACGACTTCAAAGAAATCCCGAGCCAAAGTCATTAAAGTCCAAGTATTAAGAAGATTAACAAAGGATTAAGAAGATCAAGGACTAAAGCATGCAATTAAGAACAGAAGAAAGAGGGGAGGAAGCTTCCTAAGCACCTCCCTAATCTCCCCTATAAATAGTCATTAGTGTATTCATTTTCATTTTGTTGGCTAGCTTGACAAACTAGTTCTTCCACCTTTTCATACTTGCACATTTACTTTCTTGCACTTTTAATTATTTGTCATTTAAATTCAAGTCTTTTAATTTCAAGTAAGTTTTAATTCTGTCTTGTTTAATCTTTTATCTTTAAGCTTTTTAATCATCTTGTTCATCTTTTCTTCTTTCTTATTGTTAATCTTTTTCATAATCTTGGTTTGTGTTGATTTCAAGTTTTCAATATTAATCTTTTTCATCTTTTTTTTATATAAAGTTTAAGTCTTTTTAATTTTCGTGTCTTGCTTTTGTTGATTTCATACGTTTTATCATTAATCTAGGCTTTTGAGTTAGCTTATTGGTGTTTTATTTTGCTTATTGTGCTTAAAAAGTTAAGATTTTAGTGCTTAATCTCGTACTTTTACATTTTCCTAGTTTTTAGGAAAAGCTGATTCGATTTTGCAATACTTGTGTATTGCGAATTTGAGTCCTGATTCAATTTCGCAATTCTTCCATAATTGCGAAATTGAATCCTCTACAAAGTTGTGAAATCTTGTTCCAAGTTGCGAAATCATTGTTTTTCAATATTGCGAAATCTGATTCGATTTTGCAATTATTGCGACATTGTGCACTATTGCGACATTGTGCACTATTTCGACATTGTGCACTATTGCGACATTGTGCAATTATTGCGACATTGTGCACTATTGCGACATTGTGCAATTATTGCGACATTGTGCAAATTATTGCGACATTGTGCAACATTGCGAAATCTTTCAAATTCTAGCAATTGCGAAATTGTGTCTTTTGCTAATTGCGGAATTATGTCAATTTTGACATAGTTGTGAAATCTTGGGTTTTAATTGCAAAATTATCTCATATTTTTTCTTGAATTGCGAAATTAATTAGTTTTTATTCAAATCTAATTTTTAAATTTATTTTTCCTGCTATTTTTACTTAGCTTTATTTTAATTGTTTTGTCCTATTTTTACTTAGCTTAATTTTCACTTGTCTTTCTTATTTTATTTTCAAAGTGTTTTAATTCAAGTTTTTAAACTTACGTTTTGTCTTATTTAATTTTACGTCACTTACTTTTCGTCAAGTTTTAATTTCTCGTCATTTAATTATCTTACTTTTAAAGTCTTAATTTTTCGCCATTTACTTTTTAATTAGTTTTATTTTTTAATTACCGTCATTTTCATTTACGTCTTTGCACTTTTTCATTACTCCAACGACCACAACTATTTGTTTCACCAAAGACAACTGAGTCGCATAGTTAAACCAGATCAATTCGATTAGACATACATCAACGAAACTTTTTAACTGAGTAAAATCGAGTTATAAAATGGCGCCGCTGCCGGCTCTTTTCGTAAAGATTAACGGTTTTCTGTGAAAGACGCGTTGCTTTTTGGGATCCGTTCACCCGTGAACGTTATTTTTCGTGTCAAAAATTTTCAAAAAATCCCAAAAACATTTGAAAAATCATAAAAGGCATTTCTTTTTCAAAGTTTTGCACCAAAAATATTCCTCTTTATCCTCTATTATGTTTGATTGTTTTCTTTACCCCTCTTATTTATAATTCTTCATGGATTCGTCTTGCGTACGGTGTGGGAGACCATGGCATGGTTTTCAAACATGTCAATGGTGTACTTGTGAGCGGTGTGGTTTTGATATCGACGATACACAATTTGTATTTTGTCCATTTTGCAATTCAACAAATTCATACTTCTCCTCTTACAACACTTTCCCACCCTCTTCCGTCTATGACAATCCCTATCCTCAAGATGCACCGGGTTTTTCTCCATACCTGTGGTGCTATATTTGTGGGGGCCCTCACGATGCTTCTTTTTGTGATCCGTCGAAGGTCTTTGAGAAAGTTTCGTGCTATCATCCCAGTGTGTATAACTTTGAGCCCCTACGTCACACCGTCAATCATCAACCCTTTTGTGCACTTCCTCATGAGCAAATGGCCACACTTTTTGACACTTTTCAAAAAGTTCAAGAAGCTTGCAACAAGATCATGGAGAAATGTCAAGCGGATCAGCACCACGAGCAGGTATCTAACCTTAATGCTTATACTCCTCCTCTTGTGCCTCCATATTATTATGACAATAATGACGATGAGAGTCCTACTTCTTGGAACAATGAGAATTCTATTCCCCCCCGACTTGTCGGCTCTGGAGCCTAAGGATTCAACCATCCTAAGGGATGAGGATATTAGCACAATTCCTGCAAAGGAATCCGACGAATTCATAAAGTCTAGTGCTGATAACCTTGTCCCAATTCCAAGTGAATCTGAGTTGACATCCGACAGTGACGATGAGTATAATGCACTTTCTTCTGATGATGTTCCTTCCACCAACACTTTGGGAGAGGATTCTTTGGCTTTCTCTAATCCTCTTTTTGATCAAGATGATGATTTTACTTCTAGTGATGACGAGTCACTATCTGATGAAGACGTTCTGAAGGAAACTTTCAAGATTTATTCGAACCCTTTATTTGATTTTGATGACACTTACATATCTAGTGAATTGAATCCTCTCTTTGACGAAGGGATTGAGGACATTGATAGCTCTTATTCTTCTGCTATTACTGAACATACTTTGTTAGCCATGCCCCCTTCTATTGCAGAGGTGGAGAGATTTGACTCTACTGGAAAGGTAACGCAGGTGGAAGGTAATTCTTCTCTTACTTCTCCTACTATATTTCCCCCTCATCCCACTGAATGCACGCCCAAGCGGGTGATGTATCAATTTCACTCTCTGGGAAATGAGGATGAGTGCTTTGACCCGGGAGGCGACAATGACCATTCTATGATTGATAACCTTACGGATTTGACAATTGGTTAGCATCCATTGTATTCGGAAGATGACAATGTGATTCCTATACCCACCCCACCTCCCGTGGATCATGATTTCACATACTTCTCGTATGTTGAAAGGACCTTCCTACCGTTTAAGACTTATCCTTCTGCCTCTCCTTTGTTATATTCCTCCAGGAACGAGGACAAGGTCTTTGATCCCGGTATTACATTTGAGGCTTCCCCATGGACCATTTAATTCGGGGACGAGTCACGCTCGTGACTCGGTTAACAAAAACAAGCGCTTTTTGGGAGGCAACCCAACTATCTATCTATCTTTTTCTTTGTTTGTACCATAAGTGTAGGGGGGGAGACCCGTTGGTGTTTGCTATTTCCTCTCTTCTACTAATCAGGGATTTGAGCGCTCAATGATCCACTCTTGATGATTTTTGACGACCCGTGATTCCGTGTTCACTTCTTCCCGGTTCTATCCTAAACTCTTTTCGATTCACTATTTTTTATTTCTCAATATTAAAATAGGAATCTCTTTAGTTGTCTTTTCCTTAGCAAGATTTAAACAACATGCACAATGTCCTAAGTGTAGGGGAGTTTACTCCCACGTGCTTAAACATTGAGGACAATGTTTATATTAAGTGTAGGGGGACTTCTATCGAAGTTAAGTGGTCTTTTCCTTGTATTTGTCCTCATTTTAACCGAAAAATCAATTTTTCGACATTTTTCAAAATCTTTGATCTATTTTGGCCTATTTAGTTTTTACCTTTGTATAGTTATTTTACTTCCTTATTAGAATAAATTTTAATAAAGTGTTTTTAATTTTCAAACGTTGTGAATCTTTTGACTCAACCTGAGTTTACTCTAGCTAATATCCTTAACGTGTTTAAGTCAAGTTTTGCTAGGCTTTTATATAGGGAGCTATAAAACGCGAAAGTCTTAACTCTCACGGGTTAAGAACAAGAACTTTTCGCAAGTTCCTATAATTGATCCTAGAGAGTCGTTAATCAAAGGAACTTTAAAATGCGATTTCTAAACTTGAAAAAGTCTAAGAGTTTGCAAGATCCTATAGATGACTCGAAAACCCAAAACATTGATTTAATAGGCTAAGCATCCACGAGTCTCATTCCTTGAGATTTTAAACTATGGAGAACGAGAGATGATAGAGTCAATTATAAGTTCGGTATTCTTTCGTGAATTTATGTGAGTTAATTATAAGCCTATTCTCCCATCGCTTGCTAATAAATTTATCTGCAATAAATAAGGTTGTACGGTTTGAAAAGTTACTTAGCTTCTAGCCCAAGATCGTTTAAAAGTTGCTCGGTATGGATTAGAGTTCATAGCCAAGGAATAACTTATTGAAGCGGGATGCGAAGATTGGCGAGTCCGAAAAGGCCCTAACAAGGCATGAGGGCTACATTTTGTTGCTAAAGATCCAAAAGTGATGTGAAGAATCATTTATCGAAAATCAATATGAAGGATCGAGACACACGACGAAAAGCAAGTACTCCCCAAAAGATCATGGAGAAGTCTATCCAAAAAGGCCCTAACAAGGTTGAGGATAAATAGATCCAAGTCCAAAAAGGAGGCGAGTCGTTGTATATCAAAGTCCAAAATAAAGATTGGAGAAAAATGAAGAATTCATGGTCCAAATATGAAAAATCTCTCAAAACTTTAAGTGAAGAAATTCCTATTATGAAGAGAAGACCATAATTTCATGAACGTCTCTCAAGGTTTGAAGTATGAAGTCGCTGCCAAATATCGGTCCGAGAAAGGTCTCAAATCGCGAAGCGAGTTATGCCAAGATATGAACTTTATGAGGTCCCGAGAAGCAGTTTTAAAAGATTTTGTCCTTTAGCTAACTATTGATTAAATCGTTCACTTTATTTTTGGCCTAAATAACTATAGAAATAAGTCAACAATGCATCCTCGTGATCATTCAAGACAACAATAAAATATAAGAGATACACCTAGCAATAAGGGAGTCTAAGTGAGTAATTGGCCCACATGAGTTCGTGTTAGTTTACTAACTTATAATAACAATGATCTCGTTTTTAAGCTTGGTTTGGAGAAAGTAAAAACTTGAGGATGATGATTATTCATGACATTTCCAAAACCCAAGGTATGTTTTTGATTTCTTTACTTTGAATGTTTATAATTTTCTATCTCTTTAATAAAGGCCAATGTGGATTGATTATGATGAAAAATGTAAACGTGCTTTGTAACTAATACATTGCATGAGGACATTTCAATGGTCAAGTGTAGGGGATTTGATACGTGTGTAAACACCCATCCTTTTTACCACTTAATTATAATAATAACCGAGCCAAAACGTGTATTTTATGTCATTTATGTCAGAATTATGTGTGGTTTGTGTTTTTGTTGTGATTTAGGACGAAAAGGTGAAAAGTAGTGAAAACACGGGCATTCACGGGCTTTTATCGAAGAAAAAGACGAAAGACGAAGTCAAGAAGTCAAGAGTGCAAAAAGAACGGAAGTCCAAGACCAATTCTGAAGATTTATCGAAGAAAAAGTCAAAAGACGGAAGTTTACTAAAAGCCGAAGAACTCAAGTCTAATTTATTGAAGAATTACAAGACGAGTTCAAAGAAATCCCGAGACAAAGTCATTAAAGTCCAAGTATTAAGAAGATTAACAAAGGATTAAGAAGATCGAGGACTAAAGCATGCAATTAAGAAAAGAAGAAAGAGGGGAGGAAACTTCCTAAGCACCTCCCTAATCTCCCCTATAAATAGTCATTAGTGTATTCATTTTCATTTTGTTGGCTAGCTTGACAAACTAGTTCTTCCACCTTTTCATACTTGCACATTTACTTTCTTGCACTTTTAATTATTTGTCCTTTAAATTCAAGTCTTTTAATTTCAAGTAAGTTTTAATTCTGTCTTGTTTAATCTTTTATCTTTAAGCTTTTTAATCATCTTGTTCATCTTTTCTTCTTGCTTATTGTTAATCTTTTTCATAATCTTGGTTTGTGTTGATTTCAAGTTTTCAATATTAATCTTTTTCATCTTCTTTTTATATAAAGTTTAAGTCTTTTTAATTTTCGTGTCTTGTTTTTGTTGATTTCATGCGTTTTATCATTAATCTAGGCTTTTTAGTTAGCTTATTGGTGTTTTATTTTGCTTATTGTGCTTAAAAAGTTAAGATTTTAGTGCTTAATCTCGTACTTTTACGTTTTCCTAGTTTTTAGGAAAAGCTGATTCGATTTTTCAATACTTGTGTATTACGAATTTGTGTCCTGATTCAATTTCGCAATTCTTCCATAATTGCGAAATTGAATCCTCTACAAAGTTGCGAAATCTTGTTCCAAGTTGCGAAATCATTGTTTTTCAATATTGCGAAATCTGATTCGATTTTGTAATTATTGTGACATTGTGCAATTATTGCGACATTGTGCACTATTGCGACATTGTGCACTATTGCGACATTGTGCAATTATTGCGACATTGTGCACTATTGCGACATTGTGCAATTATTGCGACATTGTGCAAATTATTGCGACATTGTGCAACATTGCGAAATCTTTCATTTTCTAGCAATTGCGAAATTGTGTCTTTTGCTAATTGCGGAATTATGTCAATTTTGACATAATTGCGAAATCTTGGGTTTTAATTGCAAAATTATTTCATATTCTTCTAGAGTTGTGAAATTAATTAGTTTTTATTCAAATTTAATTTTTAAATTTATTTTTCCCGCCATTTTTACTTAGCTTTATTTTAATTGTTTTGTCCTATTTTTACTTAGCTTAATTTTTACTTGTCTTTCTTATTTTATTTTCAAAGTGTTTTAATTGAAGTTTTTAAACTTACGTTTTGTCTTATTTAATTTTACGTCACTTACTTTTCGTCAAGTTTTAATTGCTCGTCATTTAATTATCTTACTTTTAAAGTCTTAATTTTTCGCCATTTACTTTTTAATTAGTTTTAATTTTTAATTACCGTCATTTTCATTTACGTCTTTGCACTTTTTCATTACTACACCGACCACAACTATTTGTTTCACCAAAGACAACTGAGTCGCATAGTTAAACCAGATCAATTTGATTAGACATACATCAACGAATCTTTTTACTTGGCCAAAAGCTAAGTTAACCACCCAAGGATGTGAGTGAGAATTCCATTCTAAAGCCTTCATCTAAACCCAATATACCTTATCCCTCAAGGTTGAGGAAAGAGAAGTTTAAGAACAAGGATGATATTCAGGTTTCTAACTTTCTCAAAATGTTTAAACAACTAAATTTCAATATCTCCTATGTTGAGGCTCTCGCTCACATGCCGAAATATGCTAAAATGTTTAAAGATCTTCTCAGTGATAAGGAGAAACTTCTTGATATCGCTCAGACCTAACTTAACGAGAATTGCTCCGCAGTGCTCTTAAGGAAATTACCAACCAAACTTGGTGATCCGGGTCGTTTTCTCATTCCTTGCAACTTCCCCGGGGTAAAGAGTTGTATGGCCCTAGCCGATCTAGGTGCTAGTATAAACTTAATGCCATAAAGTGTTTGGAAACAATTATCTCTACCCGAGCTAGTCCCCACACGAATGACATTGGAATTAGGTAACCGTACGGTTGCTTATCCGGTGGGGATAGCCAAAGATGTCTTCGTCGGTGTCGACAAATTCACCTTTCCGGCGGATTTTGTTTTCGTTGACTACGAGATGGATCCCCGTGTTCCATTAATCGTTGGACGTCCATTCTTGAGGACCGGTCGCACTCTCATTGATGTAGCCGCGGGCGAATTAATCATGAGAGTTGGTGACGATAAAATCGTCTTCAACATGGGTAAACTTTCTAAGCAGCCTTCTGAAAACGAGAGCGTTAATTTCATTGACGTTATTGATGAGGCTTGTGAAGAGAATTTCAAAGACTCTTGTAAAAGCGGTTCTTCTTCTATACCCATTGTTGAGACCGTTGCCTTTATTGCTCCATCACTAACTCCATTTGGAGAAAGTGATTTCAATTTCAAAGAATTTGAAGCAACTTTGGGGGATGTGGACTTACAATATGACGATTCTCCCTCCAATTGGGATGAAGACATTCGTACCATTGAGACACTTCTCAATGAGGACCATATTTCTCCACCATCTCCTAAGGATATCTCTATCGATGATCAAAATTTGACTATACCTTCCATCGGAAATCCTCCGGATTTAGAGCTCAAGGATCTTCCGTCTCATCTCGAGTACGTTTTCCCTGAAGACAATAAGAAGTCACCCGTCATCATCGCTAAGGACTTAAAAGAAGACGAAAAATCTCAACTTATCGCCGTGCTGAAGAATTATAAGAAAACGATTGCTTGGAAAATCTCCGATATTTGTGGAATTGATCCTCACCTTTGCACACATAAAATTCTCATGGAGGACGACTCTAAGCCCACCATTCAAAACCAAAGAAGGGTGAATCCCAAGATCCATGACACTATAAAAAAATAGGTTATCAAACTTCTTGATGCGGGAATGATCTACCCTATCTCGGATTCACCATGGGTTAGTCCGGTCCATTATGTGCCTAAGAAAGTCGGAATCACCGTTGTTCCCAATGAAAACAACGAGTTGATTCCTACTTGTCTCGTTACAGGGTGGAGAGTTTGTATAGACTATCGCAAACTCAATGATGCTACGAGAAAGGATCATTTTCCCCTTCCTTTTATGGACCAAATGCATGAACGTCTAGCGGGTAATGACTATTATTGCTTCTTAGACGGTTTCTCCGGGTATTTTCAAATTCCCATCGATCCTAAAGACCAAGAGAAAACCACATTCATTTGTCCTTATGGAACATTTGCTTACAAAAGAATGCCTTTCGGCTTATGCAATGCTCCTGGGACGTTCCAAAGTTGTATGATGGCTATCTTCCATGACATGGTTGAAGAAACTATAGAAGTCTTCATGGATGATTTCTCGGTCTATGGTGATTCTTTCTCTCATTGCCTTGCCAATTTGGAACGCATGCTTAAGCGGTGTGAAGACACTCGCCTTGTTCTAAATTGGGAAAAATGCCATTTCATGGTAAAAGAAGGAATTGTTCTTGGACACAAAATCTCCAAAGACGATCTTGAAGTGGATCGTGCTAACTTCGATGTTATTGCTAAATTACCTCCACCTTTAATCGTGAAGGGTGTGAGAAGTTTCCTTGGTCATGTGGGCTTCTATCGTTGATTCATTCATGATTTTTCTAAAATCGCTCGCCCGATGACCCACCTCTTGGAAAAGATACTCCCTTTCTCTTTTCTAAAGAGTGTCTTGAATCCTTCAATCTTCTTAAGGACAAGCTAACTAAGGCACCGGTCTTGGTTACCCCTAATTGGGAGCTACCTTTTGAATTGATGTGTGATGCTAGCGACTTTGCCATTGGAGCGGTTTTAGGCCAAAGAGTGAATAAACACTTCCAACCAATCTATTATGCTAGCAAGACAATGACGGGGGCTCAATTGTATTATACCACTACCGAAGAAGAGCTTTTAGCTGTAGTGTATGCTTTTGAGAAGTTCCGCCCCTATCTTGTTCTTTCCACCACCATTGTCTATACCAACCATTCCGCGTTGAAGTACTTGTTAACCAAACAAGATTCTAAGCCAAGACTTCTTCGTTGGGTTTTGCCCCTTCAAGAATTTAAAATCGAAAATCGTGACAAGAAGGGAGACGAAAACCTAGCCGCGGATCATCTAAGTAGACTTGAGGATCCTTATCAAGGGGATCATCCGAATCAAGAGATCAGTGACTCTTTTCCCCTGGAGGCCATAATGTCTATCAATTCCAATCTTGAAGACACCCCGTGGTTTGCGGACATTGCAAACTACTTAGCGAGTGAAATTCTCAAAGAAGGGTTAACGTCCCAACAAGAGAAAAAGTTCTTTACAGACATTGAACACTATTTTTGGGACGACCCTTAGCTTTTCAAACAATGTGCGGATCTTGTCATTCGTCGATGTGTTGATGGGCAGGCAGCTTTACTAAACCTTGAAGCTTGCCATAAAGGACCCACCGGTGGTCACTTTGGTCCCAATTACACCGCGAAGAAAGTATTCGACTCTGGATTTTATTGGCCTACCATTTATCATGACGCTTAATACTCGGTTTTTGGCTAAGTATAAAATATTGTTGTCCCAAGTCTTTTCGAATTGACTATTGGTTAAAAGTCCGCCTCAATCGTCTTTTGGTGAACAAGATGATTTGGTTTGGTTTGGTTATCTAATTTAAAATCAAGCGTGAAAATGTCGATGAGTAAAGTGGAAGCTTTGACAAAATTAAACTAAAAGTTAATTAGGAAAAATACTTAAAACTTAAAACTTTGTAAAAACTTTAAAACTTAAAAACTTAGTCAAACGGAATAAAACAAATCATTTCTGTCGGAATGCACCAAATCACAACCATCGGAATATCACTAGAATAAGCCATCGGAATAATCAAAGCAAAGGTCCATCGGAATGTTAAACTTACTACCCATCGGAATGTAACTACAACAAGTCTATCACAATGTTGTTCGTCGGAATGTCCTCTTATCGCAAAGATTCAGATCGGAATAATGTTTATCGCAATGTTGCTATTGAAAAATGGGCAGCACTTCGTCTTAACCAAGACCTTGATCCCGTCGGAATGTGCGATCGCAATGTGCGATCGCAATCCAGATCGGAATAAGGGGGAAATGACAACCTGATCGCAAAGTAAAACCCTAATGGGTTATTGCGATCAAAACACAAAGGCCCGTCGGAATGTGTACAAAATCCCTTGTATTGCGATGGAAAGCAATACTTAATCCGAAATTGGTGGCAAGTGTAAAACTCAATAAGCTGCCACAATAAGCTATCTAATCCGAATGTTGAACAACTCAAAAAGCTTAGATTCGACACTTCTAAATCATGAAAGATTACAAACTTTATGAAATGAATTTTGAAATTACTAAAACCTTTGAGAAATCCGAGAACCAATAAGCTAAGACTTGTATAAAGCCAATAAGCATTAAGAGCTTACAACTTATACACGTAGGAGCTTATGTAGGAACAAAGGAAATGAACCCTCTAACCATACATCCTCAAGTTTAATCACGGATCATAAAGGATTCGGATCAAAGAAAGGATTTCGGATCAAAGATTCAAATAAGCCAAGAAATGTAGAATGAGATTAAAGAACACAAAGCTTACTCTTGATTAAAATGAACTCAAATACAAAGATTAATGAAAGCTCGAAAGAAAGGAAAAATGAAAAGCTTAGTGAGAGAAAGTTTGGAACTTTCTCTCTCTAAAAACTAGAAAGAAAAACTTAGAAAAGTAAAACTAGCTAACCACCCTCCTAATGTGATTAGGAGGGTATTTATAGGGAAGTGGGAGGCATGTGTGGTGCTTTCTTCTTTCTTTTTCTTCTCGACTCGACTTTAATTCTTTGTCTTTCTCGATGTCGTCTCGGGATTAATTAAACTCATCTTAACATTTCGTCATTTATTTAGACTCGAGTTCTTCGACTTCATTAACTTCCGCCTTTAGACTTGTTCTTCGATAAATCTTTAGAATAGGTCTTGGACTTCCGTTCTTTTTGCACTCTTGATCTTTTGACTTCGTCTTTTCCCGTTTTTCTTCGATAAAAGCCCGTGAAAGCCCGTTTTTTCTTCCTTTTACATATTTTGGTCCTAAAACACAATAAAAACACAAACCACGCATAATTCCGACTTTTACGACATAAAATACACGTTTTGGTCTTGTTATTATTGGAAATAAGTAGTAAAAGGATAAGTGTTGTCACACTTATTAAATCCCCTACACTTAACCATTGCAATGCCCTCATGCAATGCATTAATTTTAAAGCACGGTTTACATTTTCCATCATAAATAATCCACCTTGGCCTTTATTAAATACTAAACATAAAAAGATAGAAACAAGTAAAGAAATCAAACACTTACATTGGTTTTGGCAGCCATGAACGTTTATCATCCTCAAGTTTCATGTTCCCCATACCAAGCTTAAAAACGAGATCATTGTTATTATAAGTTAGCAAACTATCACGAACTCATGCGGGCCAATTATTCACTTAGACTCCCTTATTCCTAGGTGTATCTCTTATATTTTATTTTTGTCTTGAATGATCACGAGGATGCATTGTTTGACTTATTTCGATAGTCATTTAGGCCGAAAATAAAGTGCACGATTTAATCAATAGTTAGCTAAAGGACCAAATCTTTTAAAACTGCTTCTCGGGACCTCATAAAGTTCATATCTTGGCATAACTTTCTTCACGATTTGAGACCTTTCTCGGACCAATTTTGGTAGCGACTTCATACTTCGAATCTTTGAGAGACGTTCTTGAAATTATGGTCTTCTCTTCATACTAGGAATTTCTTCACTTGAAGATTTGAGAGATTCTTCATCTTTGGACCACGACTTCTTCATTTTTCTCCAATCTTTATTTTGGACTTCGATATACAATGATCCGCCTCCTTTTAGGACTTGGATCTATTTATCCTCATACCTTGTTAGGGTCTTTATGGATAGACTTCTCCAATCTTTTGGGGAGTATTTGCTTTTCGTCGTGTGTCTCGATCCTTCATATTGATTTTCGATAAATGATTCTTCACATCACTTTTGGATCTTTTAGCAACAAAATGTAGCCCTCATGCCTTGTTAGGGCCTTTTTAGACTCGCCAATCTTCGCATCCCGCTTCAATAAGTTATGCCTTGGCTATGAACTCTAATCCGTACCGAGCAACTTTTAAACGATCTGGGGCTAGAAGCTAAGTAACCTTTTAAATCGTACAACCTTATTTATTGCAGAGAGATTTATTAACAAGCAGAGGGAGAATAGGTTTATAATTAACTCACATAAATTCACGAAAGAATACCTAACTTATAATTGACTCTATCATCTCTCGTTCTCCACAGTTTAAAATCTCAAGGAATGAGACTCGTGGATGCTTAGCCTATTAAATCAAAGTTTTGGGTTTTCGAGTCGCCTATAGGATCTTGCAAATTCTTATACTTTTTCAAGTTTTAGAAATCGCATTTTAAAGTTCCCTTGATAAACGACTCTCTAGGATCAATTATAGGAACTTGCGAAAAGTTCTTGTTCTTAACCCGTGAGAGTTAAGACTTTTGTGTTTTATAGCTCCCTATATAAAAGCCTAGCAAAACTTGACTTAAACACGTTAAGGATACTAGCTAGAGTAAACTTAGATAAGTAAACTCGGGTTGAGTCAAAATGTTCACGACTAAGAAAAATCTAAAACCACTTTATTGAAGAATTATTCTAGCAATGGAAAGAAAATAATCATAACAAAGGCAAATACAACTATACAACTAGGCCAAAATAGATTAAAATTTTTGAAAAATGTCGAAAAATCAAATTTTTCGGTTAAAATGAGGGAAAATTCATGGAAAAGACAACTTACTTCGATAGAAGTCCCCCTACACTTGAGATAAACATTTTCCTCAATGTTTAAGCATGTGGGAGTAAACTCCCCTACACTTATGACATTGTGCACTTTGTGTAAATCTTGCTAAGGAAACGACAATTAAAGTGAATTCAATGTGAACATATATAAAATATGAAATATTGAATCACAAGAGTTTAGGATAGAACCGGGAAGATGGGAACACGGTATCACGGTTCGTCAAAAGTCATCAAAGTGGATCTTTGAAGCTTTAATCCCTGCACATCACAAGAAACAAGACAACAAACACATACGGGGCTCCCCCTACACTTATTATGAAAGCAGTAAAGGATAGATCACGGGTTGCCTCCCGAGAAGCGCTTGTTTTTGTTCACCGAGTCACGAGCCTGACTCGACCCAATTTAGTTCATGGGGAACGTGGTGAGGGATGGGATAATCTCATGGGAGATGTCCTCACCAAAGTACAGCTTCAAACGCTGGCCATTCACCTTAAAATTTGGCCCATTTGGCTGAGAAAGCTCAATGGTCCCATATGGAAAGACTTTGGCGACGGTGAACGGACCAGACCAGCGGCTCTTCAACTTGCCAGAGAAGATATTCAACCGAGAGTTGAAGAGTAAGACTTGATTACCAACGTGAAACTCTCGGTTCTTGATCCTTGCGTCATGAATGATCTTCGTCTTCTCCTTGTAGATCAGCGAGTTCTAATAAGCTTCATTCCTCAGTTCGTTGAGCTCGTTGAGTTGAATCTTGCGATGATCACCGACTTTGTTGATGTCGAAGTTAGCCCACTTCAAGGCCCAGTGCGCCTTGTATTCCAGCTCGATGGGGAGGTGGCAGGCTTTCCCGTACACAAGACGATAAGGCGTACAGCCGATCGGGGTCTTATAAGCAGTACGGAAAGCCCACAAAGCATCATCTAACTTATCGACCCACGCGGCGCGATGCTCTCCCACAGTACGCTCCAAAATTCGCTTCAATCCACGGTTGGAAATCTCGGCTTGCCCATTGGTTTGGGGATGATAGGCGGTGGAAAGATGGTGATTGACACCATACTTAGCCATGACTCTTGCAAATTGATCGTTGCAAAAATGAGTCACGTGGTCACTGATAATAGCACGAGGAATGCCGAATCGAGCGAAAAGCTGCTTCAAAAAGTTCACAACCACCCTCGCATCGTTCGTAGGGAGAGCCTTGGCTTCAACCCATTTAGAAACATAGTCGACGGCGACGAGGATGTACTTGTTCCCTTTGGATGATGGAAATGGCCCCATAAAGTCGATGCCCCATACGTCAAAGATTTCACATTCCTGTATGAAATTTTGAGGCATCTCATCCTTATGTGTGATCTTGCCTTGGCATTGGCAAGCATCACAATGCTTAACCATTTCGTGAGCGTCACGATAAATGGTGGGCCAGTAGAATCCAGAATCAAACACTTTCTTAGCGGTGTAGTTGGGACCAAAGTGACCACCGGTGGGTCCTTTGTGGCAAGCTTGGAGAATGTCAAAAGCTGCCGATCCGTCAACACAACGACGAATGATCAAATCAGCACATTGTTTGAATAGATGTTGGGTCAAAAAGTTGATGTGGCAGAAACTCAAAATCGAAGGACATTTACTCAGGCGTTGACAAGTGTAATACAAGAGTTGACAAGAGCAAAGTAGACGTTGACAGAAGTCAACAAAAGTCAAACGCAGTCAACAAAAGTCAACGCTGATAGATTTGATGGAGAATTCTATTTAGGGAATATATTGAGTATATTATTTATGATATGCACAATATATAGTTTATCTAAATAGAATATTTAGATGTTTATTTGATTTTATCTCTTATAGATTCTGTTTCTTCCACTATAAAAGGAAAAAGGGTCTTAGGTTTTATTTATATATAATTCATTCACAATGTAAACCTAAAGCGTGTGTCGACTAGACGTGGGATTCAATGTATACACGTCTAGTGATTGTTGATTATTAATATAATTAGCAATCCAATTGTGTTTTAATTCATGTTATTCGTGCCTAAACATCTTGTTAATGTGTCGTGTTTTAATTCCGCTTTGATTGTATAATCATATGAACATGATGCATTCCTAGTAGCTTCAAAGATCCAGAAACCAAGGTTTCCACAATTGGTATAAGAGCCTCGTGGCTCGTGATGCTAGGACCAACAAGGTGTTCGTGTATGGTGAAAAGAAGAAAAATCCGTCTAGGGTTTTTCTGGACGTTTTTGTGTGCGCAGCAGTGTTCAGAAGGTCATAACTTTCGATTGAACCGTTGGATCGTCACGAAATTTTATATGTGTGTTCTTTATACATATATCTAAACATCCACCGGAGGGATTGTCGAGTTTTATCCCCAATCAAAAGTTATTAAGTGTCGAAGTTGGCTGCAGAGGTGTTTTTCACTTTTCTGATTATTACATAAAATAATGATTTAGGGTTTTTATAAACCCTAGATCATATCTATTCTAGAAAAGGAGAGTTTTGCAGCATGAGTATGGATTGATAGCAGCAAGAATAGGGTTTCATCCTAAACCCTAGATTCGTTTTATTGAAACATTGCAAGGAGCAGATTGAATTGCATTATAGGGTTTCAAAACCCTAGCTGTGATCTATGTTAGTAGCACGTAGGAATTAAGGTTTCTTTGTCACGTTGGTATCTAGCTGTTGATTTGGAGAAGTCACGAAAAGGATAAAAGATTCACGTGGGTTTGAAGTTGCTAGTTTTCAGTATTGTGATCGTGAATTACTGATGATTTATGATGGCATATATGGCAACAGATAAAGTCGTGCATGGGATGGCTAATTTTTAGGGATTTATTAAATTCCTTTTTATTCTTGGACGTGATATCTCTTGGTGGACAGTAAAACATGGGTTGCCAGTAAGGTTGCTGTTTTTCAGGGATTAAAGACGTGAAGAAAAGTTGTGTTCACATGGTACTCGCAATATGATTGGTCAGAATCTTTCACACGATCAGTTTTATTGTATGGTTATGGTAGACTTGCGTTTACACGATTATAGTCTATTATATACTAAGATGTGCATTCACATGGTTGTTGGTGGTCCCATATCGGATCTGTTGACAATACATGGTTGTATGAGAAGGGTTTAGCGTACACTGTTGTGAATAACATGGGATAAAGAATCTTTACATATGGCATTGATTTTTTTTATTTCATAGGATTATTTCATGCGCGTTTTAAGTTATAATATTCAACAAGAATGATGGGATATGATTTGTTGCCCTAGATGATGTCAAACAGAAAGGGACGCTGACAAGAAGGATATTGACGCTGAGAGGAAGAAGTTTGACGCTGACAGAATAAGTCAACGCTGACAGCGTTGACAGTGTTGTCCGATATATGGTTTTTCAAACGCTGTTAAGTATTGTCCGATATGTGACAATACACATTCCAGATATATTGGATAGAGAAGGATCTCGGATAACACAAGGAAGGCTGCTGTTTGAGAAAATTGGTATGTTTTGAGCACACAAAAAGGAGGATTATACACACGAAGGTACATGGAATCTCCGTTTTAATTTAGAATATCATGATGATATTTATGGCTCGGATATTTTGAAAGGGATTAATGATTTTTAAGTAAGTTAGCAACAATTCATGAAGAATTTTATTGGATTATGTAATCGGGATAGCCTTGTGAAAGAGTTATCCGTTAACAACTTTTACATATGAAGATATTGACTTGTCATGAAGAGGTGTTAGCTTAAGGGGAAGAATTCTTATGGTAAGTTTGATGATTAAAGAAGATTTTCGCGAGTTTGTGTTCTATCATATCTTAAAGTCGTGCACTCCCAGTCATAGACTTTAAAGGTAACTTGTTCGTGCTTTACATGGTTGGTGATGAAGATTTGTCATAACACTTGAAGGAGTTACATTATCGTGCTCAGTGTCTCACATAGGATGAGAATATTGACAAGAGATCGAGGTCTGCTTATAATGCTAAAGGTATAAGTTCTTTATCACGTGGATAGTACAAGACATGGAACACAAGGTTTGGTTATTCTACTTCTACATCAAAAATATTATATTAATTGTTCTTCAAGATCATTATACAGAGCCTACATATGGAGAATCTTCAACATTGCATACATTGTTTACTTTCCTGTTGATGTGACAAAAAGGGGAAGAAATACATGCTACACTTGAGGGGAAGCAATTTGAAGATCATGTACAACTTACAAGAGATACACATAGAGTTTTGCCACTATAAACTAGGGGAAGATTGTTGGGTCAAAAAGTTGATGTGGCAGAAACTCAAAATCGAAGGACATTTACTCAGGAGTTGACAAGTGTAATACAAGAGTTGACAAGAGCAAAGTAGACGTTGACAGAAGTCAACAAAAGTCAAACGCAGTCAACAAAAGTCAACGCTGATAGATTTGATGGAGAATCTATTTAGGGAATATATTGAGTATATTATTTATGATATACACAATATATAGTTCATCTAAATAGAATATTTAGATGTTTATTTGATTTTATCTCTTGTAGGTTCTGTTCCTTCCACTATAAAAGGAACAAGGGTCTTAGGTTTTATTTATATATAATTCATTCACAATGTAAACCTAAAGCGTGTGTCGACTAGACGTGGGATTCAATGTATACACGTCTAGTGATTGTTGATTATTAATATAATTAGCAATCCAATTGTGTTTTAATTCATGTTATTCGTGCCTAAACATCTTGTTAATGTGTCGTGTTCTAATTCCGCTTTGATTGTATAATCATATGAACATGATGCATTCCTAGTAGCTTCAAAGATCCGGAAACCAAGGTTTCCACAATAGATAAGGGTCATCCCAAAAGTAAGTCTTAACATCATTCAAGAACTTCTTCTTTTGTTGGGATGTTAACCCTTTGATGAGAATTCCACCCGCTAAGTAGTTTGCAATGTCGGCAAACCACGGGGTGTCATCAAGATTGAGATTTATAGACATTAAGGTCTCTAGGGAGAAAGAGTCATTGATCTCTTTGTTCGGATGATCCCCTTGATATGGATTCTCAAGTCTGCTCAGATGATCCGCAACCAGGTTTTCAGCACCCTTCTTGTCGTGAATTTCAATGTTGAATTCTTGAAGGAGTAAAACCCAGCGAAGAAGTCTTGGCTTAGAATCATGCTTAGTCATCAAGTACTTCAACGCGGAATGGTCCGTGTATACGATGGTGGGGGATAAAACAAGATAGGGGCGAAATTTCTCAAAAGCATAGACAACAGCTAAAAGCTCTTTTTCGGTTGTCGTATAATGCAATTGAGCCCCCGTCATTGTTTTGCTAGCATAGTGGATTGGTTGGAAGTGTTTATTCACTCGTTGGCCCAAAACCGCACCAATAGCAAAGTCGCTAGCATCGCACATCAATTCAAAAGGCAGCTCCCAATTAGGGGTAACCAAGACCGGTGCCTTAGTTAGCTTATCCTTAAGAAGATTGAAGGCTTCGAGACACTCTTTAGAAAAGATAAAAGGAGTATCTTTTTCCAAGAGGTGGGTCATCGGGCGAGCGATTTTAGAGAAATCCTGAATGAATCGACGATAGAAGCCCGCATGACCCAGAAAACCTCTCACACCCTTCACGGTTGAAGGTGGAGGTAATTTGGCTATGACATCTACTTTAGCACGGTCGACTTCAAGACCGGCTTTAGAGATTTTGTGTCCTAGCACAATGCCTTCTTTTACCATAAAATGGCATTTTTCCCAATTCAGAACAAGGTGAGTGTCTTCGCACCGCTTAAGCATACGTTCCAAACTGGCAAGGCAAGAAGAGAAGGAATCCCCGAAGACCGAGAAATCATCCATGAAGACTTCCATGGTTTGCTCAACCATGTCATGGAAGATAGCCAACATGCACCTTTGGAAAGTCCCGGGGGCATTGCATAAGCCAAAAGGCATTCTTTTGTAAGCAAATGTGCCATAGGGACAAGTGAATGTTGTCTTCTCTTGATCTTGGGGATCGATGGGTATTTGGAAATAACCCGAGAAACCATCAAGAAAGCAGTAATATTCATTACCCGCTAGACGTTCAAGCATTTGTTCCATAAAAGGTAGAGGGAAATGATCCTTTCTCGTGGCATCATTGAGTTTGCGGTAGTCTATACACACTCTTCATCCAGTAACGAGACGGGTAGGAATCAACTCGTTGTTGGCATTGGGCACAATGGTGATACCGCCTTTCTTAGGCACACAATGGACTGGACTAACCCATGGTGAATCCGAAATAGGGTAAATCATACCCACATAAAGAAGTTTGATAACCTCTTTTTTGATGACTTCATGGATTTTAGGATTCACCCTTCGTTGGCTTTGAATTGTGGGCTTAAAGTCGTCCTCCATGAGAATTTTATGTGTGCAAAAGTGAGGATCAATTTCGTGGATGTCGGAGATTTTCCAAGCGATAGCTCTTTTATGCTTCTTCAACACGAAGATGAGTCGGGCTTTTTCTTCTTCTTGCAGGTCCTTCGCGATGATGACCGGTAACTTCTCGTTGTCTTCTAGGAAAACGTACTCAAGATGAGGAGGTAGGTCCTTAAGCTCAAGAGTGGGAGGATCCTCAATAGATGGTGAAACTAACGATGGATCATCATTAGTCACCTCTTTAGGAGAAGGAGGAGAAAACGGGTCTTCATTGAGAAGTCTCTCAATAGTACGAATGTCTTCATCCCAATCGGTGGACGAATTATCATACTTAATATCGAGAGGACCCAAGCTAGCTTCGAAATCATCCAAGTCACTTTCTCCAAAAGGAGTCGATGCCGGAGCAATTGAGGCAACGGTCTCAACATTAGGTAGAGGAGAGATAGTACTTTTGCAAGCATCATGAAAATGTTCTTCACAAGCCTCATCGAGAACATCAATAGCATTAACACTCTCATATGAATAAGGTTGCTTAGAAATCTTACCCATGTTAAAGACAATTTTATCGTCACCAACTCTCATGATTATTTCGCCCGCGGGTACATCAATGAGAGTGCGACCGGTCCTCAGGAATGGACGTCCAACGATTAATGGAACACGAGGATCCATCTCGTAGTCAACGACAACAAAATCCGCCAGGAAGGTGAATTTGTCAACGCCAACGAAGACATCTTCGGCTATCCCCACTGGATAAGCAACCGTACGGTTGGCTAATTCCAAAGTCATTTTGGTGGGGACAAGCTCGCGAAGAGATAATTGCTTCCAAACACTTAAAGGCATTAAGTTTATACTGGCACCTAGATCGGCTAGGGCCATGCAATTCTCTACTCCCGAGAAGTTGCAAGGAATCAAGAAGCGTCCCGGATCACCAAGTTTGGTAGGTAATTTCCTTAAGAGCACTGCGGAGAAGTTCTCATTAAGTTGGGTCTGAGCAATGTCAAGAAGCTTTTCCTTATCACTTAGAAGATCTTTAAACATCTTAGCGTATTTAGGCATGTGAGCGAGAGCCTCGGCAAAGGAGATGTTAAAATTCAATTGTTTAAACATTTTTAGAAAGTTTGAAACCTGAATATCATCCTTGCTCTTTTGCTTCTCTTTCCTCAACCTTGAAGGATAAGGTATATTGGATGAAGAAGAAGGCTTTAGGGGAATGGGATCACTCACAACCACGGGTGGTGGGTAAATGGGGATAGAAGGTGAAGGAGGTGTGGAAAGTTGCTCGTTTTCCTTGTTCACAATCACGGGTGGAGGTGTAGGAAGCTCGGGTTCCATATAACCTTTTCCACTACGAGTGGTGATTGCTTTCATCTCCCCTCTTGGATTCGCAACGGTGTTACTCGGAAGAGTACCCGAAGAAGAGGGTTGATTACCTTGGATGAGCGAACCAATCATATCACGAAGGTTAACCGCTTGAGTATTGAAAGAGTCTCTCATGTTTGCATGAATTTCATTGCTGTGTTTTGCCATGTCATTCTTGTGGAAACCTTGGTTTCCGGATCTTTGAAGCTACTAGGAATGATCATTGTTCATATGATTAAACAATCAAAGCGGAATTAGAACAACAACCATTAACAAGGTGTTTAGGCACAAAACATGAATTAAAACACGATCGGATTGCCCATTATATTAATAACGAACAACCACTAGGTGTGTGTACATTGAATCCCACACCTAGTCGACACACGCTTTAGGTTTACATTGTGAATGAAAGTTATGAAAAACCTAATAACCCTTGGTTCCTTTTATAGTGTAAGGATTAGGTTTTTACAAGAGATAAGAATAAATAAACATGTGAATCTTCTATTTAAATAACTATATACAGAATATATCCTGCATATATATCCAAATAGAATCTTCTAAAAGCTTCTTTGTCTATGTTTTGTCAATGCTTGAATTGCATGTGACAATGCTTGGATTGCTCTTGACAATGCTTGATTCCATCAACGCCTAAATTCTTCTTGTCAACGCCTGGAATACACATGTCAACGCTTAGACAAATACCTTCATGTTTTCTTCATTTTTGAGTTTCTGCCACATCAACTTTTTGACCCAACAATCTTCCCCTAGTTGATGGTGGCAAAACTCTATGTTTATCTCTTGTAAGTTGTACATGATCTTCAAATTGCTTCCCCTCAAGTGTAGCATGTATTTCTTCCTCTTTTTGTCACATCAACAGGAAAGTAAATAATGTATGCAATCTTTGAAGATTCTCCATATGTAGGCTCTGTGTAATGATCTTGAAGAACAATTAATATAATATTTTTTATGTAGAAGTAGAATAATCCAACCTTGTGTTCCATGTCTTGTATTATCCACGTGATGAAGAACTTATAGAGGAAATATAAGTAGACCTCGATCCCTTGTCAATATTCTCATCCTTTGTGAGACACTGAGCACGATAATGTAACTCCTTCAAGTGTTATGACAAGTCTTCGTCACCAAACATTTAAAGCATGAACAAGTTATCTTTAAAGTCTATGACTAGGAGTGCATGACTTTAAGATATGATAAAACATAAACTTGCGAAAATCTTCTTCAATCATCAAACTTATCATAAGAATTCTTCCCCTTAAGCTAACTCCTCTTCATGACAAGTCAATATCTTCATACGTAAAAGCTGTCAACGAATAACTCTTTCACAAGGCTATCCTGATTACATAATCCAATAAAATTCTTCATGAATTGTTGCTAACTTACTTAAAAATCATTAATCCCTTTCAAAATATCCGAGCCATAAATATCATCATGATATTCTAAATTAAAACGGAGATTCCATGTACCTTCGTGTGTATAATCCTCCTTTTTGTGTGCTCAAAACTTACCAATTTTCTCAAACAGCAGCCTTCCTTGTGTTGTCCAACATCATCTTTATCCAAGATCTTTATCATATGTATTGTCTGATATCGGACAATACATGTCAGCGTTTGAACTCATATATCAGACAACATTGTCAACCTATCAGCGTTGACTTATTCTGTCAGCGTCAAAATCCTTCCTATCAGCGTCTACTCCACTCTTGTCAGCGTCTTCTTTCTGCTGACGTCATCTAGGGCAACAATTCATATGGCAGAGAGAGCAGTTATGATAGATAAATAAATACAACAGGATAAAGATATGTTTATCCATGTGATTTTCTTTTCAATCATCCCCACGTCCAAATTAGATCAGTTCCAAGAATTTCGTGAGACATCACAACTGCTTCCATATATACATTGCGAAATTCATGCAACCCATAGGAACGTTCTTCACGATACAATTCATTACAGAATCACATCCAAAGAAATAAATATAGTCCCATAAAATCCGCACATATCTCATTAGCTGCTTTCAGAATAGAAGATCCATATCTGCCTCATATCCAGAATTAACTCCTAAAAGTTAGCTAACCAACTTCCAGAATATTCGTTCATGAGGAGATCTCTTCCAAAAATATTTATGAAGTTATTCGACTGAATTAAATACACTCCCTAAAGATTTGCAAACTAAAAATCTGTTTACCCATAAATCACGCAGCTATAATCAAAACATATATCACGTCCAATACTCATCATACCTGTATTCATCACGTGATGACAACAAATTCACCAATACCTTGTCTTGGCAGCTTTACACAAGACAATAACCACTGACCAATTCTACCAAGCAACATGCTTTGGGACCACGTTTGTACCAGTTCTTTTGAGGCAGTAACATAAAACGAATCAAAGCACCATATCAAAATAGTACTAATATTCAGAATCTTTCTTTGGACCAATGAGTTTTTGTACCAACAGTAGATACACAAACAAATTCGCTCACATCTGCCTTGGGCCACGTTCTTGTCTGCTGCAAATCCAAGCTCAAAACCAGACTTGCTTGACTCCTGAGTTAGTTGCAGCTTTCATCAAATCAAACTACATGAACTCTAAAACTGGCTGCTTCTACAACTGATCTAAGGTGTAAGAAACCCTAATGTTCTGCTGCAAATCATCCTTGAATAATGGAACTAGGTTTGAGAAAACCCTAAGAATGAACAGTATAAGGGCAGCTATGATTAAATCATACATGGTTCATCACATAAACTCCATTCTTTTCTGTGTTAAACTCAATCTAGGGTTTGTAATATTGTCCATCGAAACCCTAATTTAGGATTTTGTAAACAAACCGTAGCTTGAATCATGTATCATTATGCATTCTAACAGCCACGAACTACAATTCTTCCTGCTTTTAAGTCGATCTAGGGTTTGAGGAACCCTAGTTCATGATTTTATGTAAATGTAGAAAACTGAAAATCACCTCATCAGCCAACTTTGACGCTTAATAACTTTTGCTTGGGGATAAAACAGGACAATCCCTCTGGTGGATGTTTAGATATATGTATGTAGAACACACATATAAAATTTCGTGACGATCCAACGGTTCAATCCAAAGTTATGACCTTCTAAATACTGCTGCGCACACAAAATCGCCCAGAAAAACCCTAGACGGATTTTTCTTCTTTTCACCATAAACGAACACCTCGTTGGTCCTAGCATCACGAGCCACGAGGCTCTGATACCAATTGTGGAAACCTTGGTTTCCGGATCTTTGAAGCTACTAGGAATGATCATTGTTCATATGATTAAACAATCAAAGCGGAATTAGAACAACAAACATTAACAAGGTGTTTAGGCACAAAACATGAATTAAAACACGATTGGATTGCCCATTATATTAATAACGAACAACCACTAGGTGTGTGTACATTGAATCCCACACCTAGTCGACACACGCTTTAGGTTTACATTGTGAATGAAAGTTATGAAAAACCTAATAACCCTTAGTTCCTTTTATAGTGTAAGGATTAGGGTTTTACAAGAGATAAGAATAAATAAACATGTGAATCTTCTATTTAAATAACTATATACATAATATATCCTACATATATATCCAAATAGAATCTTCTAAAAGCTTCTTTGTCTACGTTTTGTCAATGCTTGAATTGCATGTGACAATGCTTGGATTGTTCTTGACAATGCTTGATTCCATCAACGTCTAAATTCTTCTTGTCAACGCCTGGAATACACATGTCAACGCTTAGACAAATACCTTCATGTTTTCTTCGTTTTTGAGTTTCTGCCACATCAACTTTTTGACCCAACAATTCCTTAGCTCGGCTCGAATATCGTTCCCTTGTTTCGCCATTTCTCCCTTCAAGTTGTGGACTTGACTCTGAAGATTCGTCACCATCTCCCGATTAGTCTTCATGAATGTCTCGACGTCTGGACTCACTGCCATCGGTTGATTGAGAGGTGGAGCTTGGTAGGCTTGAGAATGTCCTTGAGGTAGGTATGGGTTTCGTTAGGATTGATATTGATTGTTAGCACGAGGTTGGGATTGGTTGTTTTGATTATAGCTTTGTTGTTGGTTTTGGTTTGCAGGAGGGAAACCGGGTGGAGCAAGATAGTTATTGGAATGATAACTTAGCGAGCTACGGTCTCCTTGCGGGCGAGCTTGATAGCCTCCCGTGGGATAAGTACCGTAAGCTGCGTTAACGTTTTCAGAAAAATTGCCTTGAGTAGAAGGACAATCAGTGTAAGAATGAGGACCACCACATGTGTCACAAGAAATAGCAACGGCTTTAGCTTGTTGAAAGTGGTTTGTGGATATGGCCATGAAATTCTTGTTCATCTCAGCTAGTTGTCAAGAAATTTCAGTCATCTCATGATTGGAATTAGTAGAAGAAACATTGACTCTCGAGTTAGATCTTGAGGATGCGGATGAATCCCAATTCTTGTGGTGAGTAGTCATGTTTTCAATCAACTCTCGACACTCCTCCAGTCTCCTTATTATAAAAGTACCACCGGCAGCGGCATTGATTGTGTCACGATCACGAAAAGTGAGACCATTGTAGAAGGTGTCAATCAGAGTGACGGGGAGCATATTGTGATTTGGACAGCGGTCGATCAAATCATTGTATCGTTCCCAAGAATCGAAGAGCGATTCATCATTGTCTTGCATGAATCCACTGATTTGGTTACGAAGGCTTGTGACCATGGATGGGGGGAAGTAGCGCGACAAAAAGCGTTGAGTCATGTCATTCCACGTATGAATAGAATTCTTAGGAAGACGGTCAAACCATTTTTCGGCATGGTGAGAAAGCGAGTGGGGAAAAAGTTGAAGGCGAAGGTCATCCATAGAAACACTGGGGCACTTCATGCTTTGGGTAACGATAATGAATTTGTCGAGGTGTTTGTTGGCATCATCATCCGGAATTCCGCGAAACGGGTTAGTTTGCACTTGCTGGATCATGTGATGCTTCAACGAAAACTCCTGAGCCGTGACGTGCATTGGCGCAATCGGGCCTCCGCGTCCGTTCATGGTGGGTTGACACAATTCCTCCATTGTCCGTAAATCAGGTAGGTTGACATTGTTGTTGTTATTGTTGTTATTGAGATTGGGTAGAGGTGGGTTATTATTGTTGTTATTAACACCAGCCATATCTAAATCTTCACGAGTCTCGGGCTCAGAATAGTTTAAAGATCTAGTACGCATACACCTGCAGAAGAAAAATATACAGAGAGAATATCTATATAATCTTTTTGGTGCAAAACCTTTTGGAAAAGAATTGCTTTTTGATTTTTAAATGTTTTTGTATTTTTGAAGAGTTTTATATTTTTTAGGAGTTTTGAAAATTTTTAAAGCAATGGAAATAACGTTCAAAGAACGGATCCCAAAATTCAATGCGTCTCTCACTAGAAACCTTTAATCGTAACGAAAAGAGCCGGCAGCGGCGCCATTTAATACTCGGTTTTTGGCTAAGTATAAAATATTGTTGTCCCAAGTCTTTTCGAATTGACTATTGGTTCAAAGTGCGCCTCAATCCTCTTTTGGTGAACAAGATGATTTGCTTTGGTTTGGTTATCTAATTTAAAAGCAAGCGTGAAAATGTCTATGAGTAAAGTGGAAGCTTTGACAAAATTAAACTAAAAGTTAATTAGGAAAAATACTTAAAACTTAAAACTTTGTAAAAACTTTAAAACTTTAAAACTTAGTCAAACGGAATAAAACAAATCATTTCTGTCGGAATGCACCAAATCACAACCATCGGAATATCACTAGAATAAGCCATCGGAATAATCAAAGCAAAGGTCCATCGGAATGTTAAACTTACTACCCATCAGAATGTAACTACAACAAGTCTATCGCAATATTGTTCGTCGGAATGTCCTCTTATCGCAAAGATTCAGATCGGAATAATGTCTATCGCAATGTTGCTATCGAAAAATGGACAGCACTTCGTCTTAACCAAGACCTTGATCCTGTCGGAATGTGCGATCGCAATGTGCGATCGCAATCCAGATCGGAATAAGGGGGAAATGAAAACCTGATCGCAAAGTAAAACTCTACTGGGTTATTGCGATCAAAACACAAAGGCCCGTCGGAATGTGTACAAAATCCCTTGTATCGCGATGGAAAGCAATACTTAATCCGAAATTGGTGGCAAGTGTAAAACTCAATAAGCTGCCACAATAAGCTATCTAATCCGAATGTTGAACAACTCAAAAAGCTTAGATTCGACACTTCTAAATCATGAAAGATTACAAACTTTATGAAATGAATTTTGAAATTACTAAAACCTTTGAGAAATCCGAGAACCAATAAGCTAAGACTTGTAAAAAGCCAATAAGCATTAAGAGCTTACAACTTATACACGTAGGAGCTTATATAGGAACAAAGGAAATGAACCCTCTAACCATACATCCTCAAGTTTAATCACGGATCATAAAGGATTCGGATCAAAGAAAGGATTTCGGATCAAAAATTTAAATAAGCCAAGAAATGTAGAATGAGATTAAAGAACACAAAGCTTACTCTTGATTAAAATGAACTCAAATACAAAGATTAATGAAAGCTTGAAAGAAAGGAAAAATGAAAAGCTTAGTGAGAGAAAGTTTGGAACTTTCTCTCTCTAAAAACTAGAAAGAAAAACTTAGAAAAGTAAAACTAGCTAACCACCCTCCTAATGTGATTAGGAGGGTATTTATAGGGAAGTGGGAGGCGTGTGTGGTGCTTTCTTCTTTCTTTTTCTTCTCGACTCGACTTTAATTCTTTGTCTTTCTCGATGTCGTCTCGGGATTAATTAAACTCGTCTTAACATTTCTTCATTTATTTAGACTCGAGTTCTTCGACTTCATTAACTTCCGTCTTTAGACTTGTTCTTCGATAAATCTTTAGAATAGGTCTTGGACTTCCGTTCTTTTTGCACTCTTGATCTTTTGACTTCGTCTTTTGCCGTTTTTTCGATAAAAGCCCGTGAAAGCCCGTGTTTTCTTCCTTTTACATATTTTGGTCCTAAAACACAATAAAAACACAAACCACGCATAATTCCGACTTTTATGGCATAAAATACACGTTTTGGTCTTGTTATTATTGGAAATAAGTAGTAAAAGGATAAGTGTTCTCACACTTATTAACACTCATGAAATGGTTAAACATTGTGATGCTTGTCAACACCAAGGCAAGATCACACATAAAGATGAGATGCCTCAAAATTTCATACAAGAATGTGAAATCTTTGATGTATGGGGCATCGAATTTATGGGGCCATTTCCATCATCTAAAGGGAACAAGTACATCCTCGTAGCCGTTGACTACGTAACAAAATGGGTTGAAGCTAAGGCTCTTCCTACGAACGATGTGAGGGTGGTTATGAACTTTCTGAAGCAACTTTTTGCTCGATTCGGTGTTCCTCGTGCTATAATCAGTGACCGCTAAACTCATTTTTGCAATGATCAATTTGCTCGAGTCATGGCTAAGTACGGTGTCAATCACCGTCTTTCCACCGCTTATCATCCTCAAACAAATGGTCAAGCCGAGATATCTAACCATAGATTGAAGCGAATTCTTGAGCGTACTGTGGGAGAGCATCGTGCCTCGTGGGCCGATAAGTTAGACGATGCTTTGTGGGCTTTCTGTACCGCATATAAGACGCCGATTGGTTGCACTCCATATCGTCTTGTGTACGGGAAAGCATTCCACCTCCCTATCGAACTAGAACATAAGGCATATTGGGCCTTGAAGTGGGCGAATTTTGACATCAACAAAGTCGGCGATCTTCGGAAGATTCAACTCAATGAGCTAAATGAACTAAGGAATGAAGCTTATGAGGAGTCATTGATCTACAAGGAGAAGACCAAGATCATCCATGATGCAAGGATTAAGAACCGAGAGTTCCACGTTGGTGACCAAGTCTTACTCTTTAACTCTCGGTTGAAGATCTTATCGGGAAAGCTGAAGAGCCACTGGTCTGGTCTATTCACCGTCGCCAAAGTCTTCCCCTATGGCACCATTGAGCTTTCTCAGCCAAATGGGCCCAATTTTAAAGTGAAAGGCCAGCGCGTGAAGTTGTACTTTGGTGAGGAAATCTCTCATGAGATGATTCCATCCATCACCACATTTCCCTTGAATTAGTTCTGGGTCGAGTCAGGCTCGTGACGCGGTTAACAAAAATAAGCACTTCTCGGGAGGCAACCCGTGATCTATCCTTTACCGTTTTCATAATAAGTGTAGGGGGAGCCCCGTATGTGTTTATTTTCTTGTTTCTTATAATGTGCAGGGATTAAAGCTTCAAAGATCCATTCTCGATGACTTTTGACGAACCGTGATCCCGTGTACCCGTTTTCCCGGTTCTATCCTAAACTGTCGTGATTCAATATTTCATATCTTATATGTTCACATTGAAATCACTATAGTTGTCCTTCCCTTAGCAAGATTTAACAAACGTGCACAATATCATAAGTGTAGGGGAGTTTACACCCACATGCTTAAACATTGAGGACAATGTTTATATCAAGTGTAGGGGGGACTTCTATTGAAGTAAGTGGGCTTTTCCATTAATTTGTCCTCATTTTAAGCGGAAAACTTGATTTTTCGACATTTTTCAAAATTTTTATTCTATTTTGGCCTTGTGGTTTTCCTTTGTTATCGTTATTTACTTTCTTTGCTAAGAATTAAGTTTAATAAAGTGGTTTTCGTTTTTCAATGTTGTGAATCTTTTGACTCAACCCGAGTTTACTTATCTAATTTTACTCTAGCTAGTATCCTTAACGTGTTTAAGTCAAGTTTTGCTAGGCTTTTATATAAGGAGCTTTAAAATGCGTAACTCTTAACTCTCACGGGTTAAGAACAAGAACTTTTCGCAAGTTCCTATCATTGATCCTAGAAAGTCGTTTATCAAGGGAACTTTAAAATGTGAATTCTAAACTTGAAATAGTCTAAGAATTTGCAAGATCCTATAGATGACTTGAAAACCCAAAACTTTGATTTAATTGGCTAAGCATCCACGAGTCTCATTCCTTGAGATTTTAAAGTGTGGAGAACGAGAGATGATAGAGTCAATTATAAGTTTCGTATTCTTTCATGAATTTATGTGAGTTGATTATAAGCTTTTTCTCCCATCGCTTGCTAATAAATTTATTTGCAATAAATAAGGTTGTATGATTTGAAAAGTTACTTAGCTTCTAGCACAAGATCGTTTAAAAGTTTCTCGGTATTAATTAGAGTTCATAGCCAAGGCATAACTTATTGAAGCGGGATGCCAAGATTGGCGAGTCCGAAAAGGTCCTAACAAGACATGAGGGCTACATTTTGTTGCTAAAGATCCAAAAGTGATGTCAAGAATCATTTATCAAAAATCAATATGAAGGATCGAGACACACGACGAAAAGCAAATACTCCCCTAAAGATCATGGAGAAGTCTATCCAAAAAAGGCCGTAACAAGGTATGAGGATAAATAGATCCAAGTACTAAAAGGAGGCGGATCGTTGTATATCAAATTCTAAAATAAAGGTTTGAGAAAAATGAAGAAGTCGTGGTCCATATATGAAGAATCTCTCAAAAAGTTCAAGCGAAGAAATTCCTAATATGAACAGAAGACCATAATTTCAAGAACGTCTCTCAAGATTCGAAGTATGAAGTCGCTGCCAAATATCAGTTCGAGAAAGGTCTCAAATCGGGAAGCGAGTTATGCCAAGATATGAACTTTAAGAGGTCCCGAGAAGCAGTTTTAAAAGATTTTGTCCTTTAGCTATGTAAAACCCGCATGCTTTTACCATGCATATTACCTTAAGTTCGTACGTACTAGTTAAAAACATTCCTAATATAGCATAATTAAGATTACGTATTAGGAGTTTATGTATTACGTACGTGTTAGAACACGATAAGTATTTTATTTGCACGATCACGTAATAATTATTTAGCAATAATTAATCACGAACATACGATCACGAGCGTAATAAAACACGAGATATTATTAATTACGTATATATATTTAATACGAGCGTAATTAAATATATAAGTGTAGGATATTTACGTAACGAGAACTTTTGAAACACGAACTAAATTAAACGTAAACGTGTATAAAATTTCAAAACACGAAACGAGGTACGGGACCCCCACAAGGGAGTCCCTACCCGCGGCCAAACAAGAAACAATGGGCCAAGCCCATTGTTAATTTTACTAAAAGGAAGGGATTAGAGTTTTACTACTTAGATTTACTTTATAGAAGATTTTCAAGAAAACCTAGAAACTCCTTCTCCTTCTTCCTTGTGTGCCGCCACCTACAAATCACCATAAGGGGGTGATTTTGATCTTGGATCTTGGTGAATTAGTAATTGTTCGTGTTTGTTCTTCACCCTTTTGATCCACGAATACGGTAAAACCTTTTTACTTGTTTTCTTTTTAATTAATCTTTTATTAATTAAGAACACATGATGTTATGGTCATTAATTAATCAATGGGATCGATCTAAGGGGTGTTTGTTTTGGGCCGCAGGAACAACCGACCCCAAAGGGGTTCGGTTTGTTCTAACCGACCACCACCAAGACCTTGTTGGGTCTTGGTTGGTGCGTGTGGGTCCCACGGCAGCAAGGGGGTACCCCGAATTGGTTCGGGGTACGGTGTTTGTTAAGATCCGGTGCATGTTTTTAAGCCTAGATCCGGATCATGATTATGTTAAATGTTTATGTTATAAACTTAGGTTAAGAATTAAATTAATAAGATGTAAATAATTTAATAACATGAACTTAGGTTAACTAATTATTATAAACATGAATTATTTTAACCTAAGTATTTTATTATTAAGACTTATAATTAATTAATTATTTTAAAACCATGGATATAATTAATTAATTAAACATGACTTAGGTTATATTATTAGTATTTAATAATACATATTTTAACCTAAGTATTTAATATATTTAATTAAAAACATGTCATACTTTAATTAAATATTATAACCTATAGTTTAATCAAATTACATGAAATAATTATTAAACTATATAATATATCACATGACTTAGAAAATAATCATGAAAATGCGTAGGCTTATTTACTTAGCTTATTTAACCAGCTTATTTCTAATTATGGAAACTTTCTATTTTTAGAAACTTAAATAAATAAGGCAGCTATTTTATTTATGGAAACCAGCTATTTTTAGAAACTTATTTATTTAAGGCAGCTAAGCTATTTATGGAAACTTATTTAATTAAGGCAGCTAATTTATTTATTGAAACTTTCTATTTTTAGAAATTTATCAATTTTAAGCAGTAAATCTATTTTTGGAAACTTTCTATTTTTGGAAACTTTCTATTTTTGGAAACTTTCTATTTTTGGTAACTTTCTATTTTTGGAAACTTTCTATTTAAGGAAACCTGCTATTTTTGGAAAGTTACTTAATATTACACAGTAAGTATAATAACACATGAAATATCAGAAATACTTAATCAGAATGAACAGAATATAGGATTTAGCACAGTTTAAGGTTTTAAACAGTGTAAATAGTAAGAACACATAAAATAAGTTAAGACATGATATAAAACCAGCTATGTATGTAGTAAACAGATACTCATTTCATGTACGTATCTATGTAGCGTTAGTGATTCATAAGTAGGATTCTCACAGTTCATCGTTCTCGTTCACTGGACATAAGGTACGGATTTCCGTCCTTTCAGTATGGACATTCTTTCCTTATTTAGGATTTCCCCGTATGCAGCCAACTGTTTTCCCGTAGTATAAGTATGAGTTTGATTGCTTATGTTTTAAATATGATTACCTATAGCCATATACATGCATGACCAGTTTCACCTAGTTATGGAGGTACCATAACCATAACATTAGAGGCACTGATGTTATGACTTCACCACGGCGGAGTGATTGCTCGTGGCGTCCCTTCATCTTTTGGCCATTTATTTATATTTATCATGTGGGGCGTATGGGTGCATCCTAGTTACACGTTTTTATTCAGGATTACATGGTGAATGTGGTGTGTGCCTTGCATCCTTCACAAGGAGCTGATCCCTCCTACCCATAAAACCAGTATATTAAATTAGAGGCAGCCCCTCTAATATTTGCATGATGAGGTCACCCCTCCAATTATTCATGCACGGTGGATATTCATGACATATATTGACTAAATGGTAAAATATGACAAACAGTTTTTATAAGATAAACATAAGACTTTCAAACTATAAAACCAGTTTTATTAAGACTTAACCAGGTTACTCGGGACTTAGTTTCTTCCGCTGTTGTTATGTTATATGCTTATCCTATTCATGCTTTATTGTACATCCGTGCACTGAGCATTTTGCTCAGCCGTTTTCCTTTTCTATGTTCCCAAAACGGCAGGTACTCAGGGACGCTCGTAGACAATAAGAGTACGTGCATATGGACTGGAAGCTGTCTAGCCTTCTTTACATTATGCATTTCCTTTCTTTATGATACTTATGCTTTGGACATTGTTTAGTCCTTTTCCTTTACTATACTATGTTTGTGTATGATGAGCTTTACTTTTGGACTACCGATGTTTGATTCCGGTATTTTCCTTTATATGGTCAAGTAATGTTTTAGACATTTTACCTTGTATGCTATGATAACACGCCATAATTACTGTGATATTTCCATTTCCAAAATGGGGTGTTACAATTATGGAATCAGAGCCAAGGCTTCGACCTGTAGGCTCTCAAATACGACCTGTGATTAGTGGGTAGTCACTACGGTCTTCCTAGAACTGACAGTTGTTTTCATGCATTCATCATTTTTAAGCATACATATATATGTCATTGTTACAGGGTTTTTGACTAAGTAATGGTTGGTACAGGACTGGCCCTATTTAGTCGCATGTGTTTTATCGAAACTTTTAGATTTGGGACCGACCCATAGGCGTCCCCTCGATATGTCTTTTGTTTTGGGTGAACTGACCAGAGGCGTTCACTCTCGAGCATCAAAAGTTTTCATAAAACTGCATCATGCATTCATACAAAGATTTTCTTGCATAAAATTTTTCTCGTGAAATTTTTAGTATAAATTTTTTTTTATGTATATATTTTATATTTTATGTTTTGAACTGTTAATCATATGTTTTATGTCATACTGTCAGATGGCAAATGCAAACGATATCTGGGCAATATTTGCAGCTGCTGATGTAGAAATGCAACATGCTCTTCTTCATAACGACGGTTATCCTCCTCCGCCTAACATCTTCCCCATGGAAGGAAGGAATCGGCTCATGAGGGAATACTATAGCATTAGACAGCGACCCGACGAAGACAGCAATGACTTCATGCAGCGTTTCCTTCGCTATACTGGTGTCCTGAGAGCAGCTGCGGGCACCACTGAAGAACAAGCAATACATTTTCGCTGGGCTCTAAATCCAAGGATTGCGAATAACTTGTCAGGTGCTCCGTTGGATACGGTAGCACAAGTAGCAGATGCAGCACGTAGACTGGAGATGCTGCAGGAGAGGGATGAGTTCGGGGAAGCTGAAAGACCCGACAAGAGGTAAACCTTCGTATTCGAGCGGTGATCAATCCGTATATCTTTCATATGTCAATTATTCATCTCTTTAAATGTATCTTCCAGGTAGAAAACTGGGGACCGGTCTCAGCCGGCTACTCAACAGCAGCCTCATCAGCCCAAGGGAAATGGTCAGACTAATGACCAATCTGCTACGGATAGGCGTGGCGGTAATGACAATTACCGTAACAACGCTGGGCAATCCAGCAACAGCAGGTCCTAATACTTACGAAATTTCCTATGTTTATGTTTTAACTCATATTCTGACACTTTAAGCAAACTTCTACTAGGAACCATGGAAACGGTAGGGACCAGAACCAGAGAGGTTCGCAGCCTAGCCGTCCAGCTATCACTGGTATTCAATCTTACGGTTATCCGCTTTGTCCTTGTACCCAACTATTATGTCTCATGTAAAATGTTTTATCAGGTCCTCAGCCAGCCAGAGCACCTGCTGGAGGATACACTCATCCTCTTTGCTCTACTTGCCACCGTAGGCACCCAGGACCATGTCGCCGTAATACTGATGCGTGCTTCAAGTGTGGTCTTCCTGGCCATATTATGAAGGATTGCCGTAAGGGTGAGATGGAGGGTACATCGGGACATGCTGATACCAAGCCGCCTCCTACTGCCGGGCGTGTCTACACGACATCTCGAGACCAGGCCAACAAGTATACAGGTACCATCACTGGAATCTTGTATATGTATGGTCGTGCTGCATGTGTTCTTTTCGATACGGGTGCTACTCACTCGGTTATTTCTACTGCTTATGCTAAGAACATTAGGATGCCTCCCTTGCCACTAGAAAATAGGCTTACTATTTCCACGCCTTTGAGGGACTCTGTATTAATCACCCATGTATACAAGAGTCTTCCCCTAGAATTTGATGATAAGGTTCGACCTGTCGACGCACTTCCGCTGGACATGAATGACTTCGACATGATTTTGGGCATGGATTGGCTATCCAAGTATCATGCTACCATAGACTGCCATTCATATCGAGTTATCTTCGGTGATGTCAATGCACCAGAGTACATTCATAACGGGTTCATACCCGGACGGTCTGTACAAATCATATCCACCCTGCAAGCGCGTGCATTACTGTCACATGGCTGCGAGGGTTATCTAGCTACGGTTCACGACATAGATGCTGAATCTCCATCGATTCAGGATCAACCTATAGTGTCGGAATTCCAAGACGTGTTTCCAGCAGAACTTCCGGGCATACCACCTGCACGAGAAGTGGAATTTAGTATCGAGCTGGTTCCAGGAGCTGAACCAATCTCCAAGGCTCCTTATCGCATGGCTCCCATAGAGCTGAAGGAGCTGAAGGATCAACTACAAGAACTTCTTGAACGAGGTTTCATTCGACCGAGCGCATCTCCATGGGGCGCACTGGTTTTGTTTGTTAAGAAGTAGGACGACAGTATGCGTCTTTGCATAGACTATCGCGAGCTAAACAAGATTACCATTCGAAATAGATATCCACTGCCACGCATTGACGACCTGTTTGACCAACTCCAAGGGGCCAAACACTTCTCCAAGATCGATCTTAGGTCAGGCTATCATCAGTTACGAGTCAAGGAGCAGGATATTGCTAAGACTGTTTTTCGTACTCGTTATGGCCACTACGAGTTTGTAGTTATGCCATTTGGCCTGACAAATGCTCCAGCAGTGTTCATGGATCTGATGAACAGAATCTTCCATGAATTTCTGGACAAATTCGTCATTGTTTTCATCGATGACATCCTGATTTTCTCTAAGTCCAAGGAGGAACACGAAGACCATCTTCGTACAGTACTACAGATTCTTCGCCAGAAGCAGCTCTATGCTAAATTCTCCAAGTGTGAGTTCTGGTTAGACAAGGTGGCATTCTTAGGTCACATTGTATCAGCAGAAGGAATCACTATGGATCCAACGAAGGTTGAGGCCATCACTAAGTGGCTGAGGCCGACATCAGCGACGGAAGTCCGCAGTTTCTTAGGCTTAGCTGGCTATTACCGTAGGTTCGTGGAGAACTTTTCCCGCTTAGCACTACCATTGACCAAACTGATGCGGAAAGGGGAGAAATTCGTCTGGACTGAAGATCGAGAGAAGAGCTTTGAAGACCAGAAGCAAAAGCTAGTATCTGCACCTATTCTTACTCTACCATCTGGTATGGGTGGATTTCAAATCTACAGCGATGCATCGGGGAAGGGACTTGGCTGTGTTCTCATGCAACATGGGAAAGTGATCGCGTACGCTTCACGACAGCTTAAGCCTTATGAAGATAATTACCCCACACGTGATCTGGAACTTGCTGCAGTCGTGTTTGCATTGAAGATATGGAGACACTACTTATATGGAGAATCATGTGACATTTTCACGGACCACAAGAGCTTGAAGTATATCTTCACTCAACGTGAATTGAACATGAGGCAGAGGAGATGGTTAGAGCTGTTGAAGGATTATGACATTAATCTTCAGTATCATCCTGGAAAGGCAAATATAGTAGCAGATGCCCTTAGCAGGAAGTCTGGAATGATCAACAACATTCGAATCGAAGAGGAAATCATAAGAGACTTGGAGCGACTAGACATCAAGATCATGGTACGTGGACAGCACGGTTATTGGGCTAATCTTAGAGTAGAACCCGAGTTACTATCTAAGATCAAGGAAGCTCAAAAGGATGACGGAGAAATATGGGCGATAATACAGAATTTAGAGAAGCAGACAGAATTCATAGTAGATACAGATGGTATCGTATGGAAGGGCACTAGAGTTTGTGTTCCTGATGACCAAGAACTCCGGGAAGCTTTGCTAGCAGAAGCTCATAGCTCCCCATTCTCGATACATCCTGGTTCAACTAAAATGTACCATGACATCAAGCAGTACTTTTGGTGGAGTGGTATGAAGCAGGATGTAGCCACTTACGTCTCCAAATGTCTTACCTGCCAGCAGGTTAAGATCGAGCATCAGCGATCGGGCGGTCTCCTTCAACCGTTGGACATTCCAGAGTGGAAGTGGGATAAAATCACCATGGATTTTGTGACCGGTCTTCCGCCTACCAAAAGGAAGCACGATGCAATTTGGGTTATCGTTGATCGACTTACCAAATCAGCTCATTTCTTACCGATCCGCAAACAGACGAGAGATCATGAGATTACACGGTGCACCATCCAGCATCGTCTCAGACAGAGATCCTCGATTCACTTCGCGCTTTTGGAAAAGTCTGCAGAAAGCTTGGGGTACACAACTTAAGCTTAGCACGACCTTTCATCCTCAAACAGACGGACAGTCGGAGCGAACCATTCAGACATTGGAAGATATGTTGCGGTCTTGTGCGTTGGAATGGACGGGTGATTGGGACGAATACATCTGTTTGGTGGAGTTTGCGTACAACAACAGCTGGCACGCGAGCATCAAGTGTGCTCCATTTGAGATGTTGTATGGCAGAAAGTGTCGCGCCCCAATCTGCTGGGATCAGGTTGGCGACCGAACACTCGAAGGACCAGAAATCATAGAAATGACAAACGAGAAGATCGCAGTAGCTAGGCAGAAGATTCAGGAGGCACGGTCACGTCAAAAGAGTTACACCGACAAGCATCGTAGGGATTTACACTTTAACGTAGGAGATCACGTCTTCCTTAAGGTTTCGCCGGCACGTGGTGTTAGATGCTTCGGGATTAAAGGGAAGCTCAGTCCTCGTTTCATCGGACCGTTTGATATCATTGAACGAGTCGGTGAAGTATCTTACCGATTGGCGTTACCTCTGCAGTTTTCGCATGTGCACAATGTGTTTCATGTGTCCTTACTCAGAGGGTACCAATATCATCCCCTTCACATGGTTCAGTATCCACTGGAACAGATACGTGAAGATCTCACTTTTATAGAAGAACTCGAACGAGTTCTTGACAGGCAAGAACGAGTCATGAGAAAGAAGACGATTCCATTCGTCAAAATTCTATGGAGGGATCATATCGAGCGGGAAGCCACTTGGGAAACAGAGGAGTCTATCCGGACTTCTTACCCTCATTTCATATTTTGAATTCGGGTATGTCCTTCTATTCCAGTTTACTTTATCTATAATTCGGGGACGAATTATTCTTTTTAGGGGGGAAGAGTTGTAAAACCCACATGCTTTTACCATGCATATTACCTTAAGTTCGTACGTACTAGTTAAAAACTTTCCTAATATAGTATGATTAAGATTACGTATTAGGAGTTTATGTATTACGTACGTGTTAGAACACGATAAGTATTTTATTTGCACGATCACGTAATAATTATTTAGCAATAATTAATCACGAACATACGATCACGAGATCACGAGCGTAATTAAAACACGAGATATTATTAATTACGTATATATATTTAATACGAGCGTAATTAAATATATAAGTGTAGGATATTTACGTAAGAGAACTTTTGAAACACGAACTAAATTAAACCTAAACGTGTATAAAATTTCAAAACACGAAACGAGGTACGGGACCCCCACAAAGGAGTCCCTACCCGCGGCTAAACAAGAAACAATGGGCCAAGCCCATTGTTAATTTTACTAAAAGGAAGGGATTAGAGTTTTACTACTTAGGTTTACTTTACAGAAGATTTTCAAGAAAACCTAGAAACTCCTTCTCCTTCTTCTTTGTGTGCCGCCACCTACAAATCACCATAAGGGGGTGATTTTGATATTGGATCTTGGTGAATTAGTAATTGTTCGTGTTTGTTCTTCACCCTTTTGATCCACGAATACGGTAAAACCTTTTTACTTGTTTTCTTTTTAATTAATCTTTTATTAATTAAGAACACATGATGTTTTTCATAAAAACATATTAATTAAACCTAGATCTAACATGTTATGGTCATTAATTAATCAATGGGATCGATCTAAGGGGTGTTTGTTTTGGGCCGCAGGAACAACCGACCCCAAAGGGGTTTCGGTTTGTTCTAACCGACCACCACCAAGACCTTGTTGGGTCTTGGTTGGTGCGTGTGGGTCCCACGGCAGCAAGGGGGTACCCGAATTGGTTCGGGGTACGGTGTTTGTTAAGATCCGGTGCATGTTTTTAAGCCTAGATCCGGATCATGATTATGTTAAATGTTTATGTTATAAACTTAGGTTAAGAATTAAATTAATAAGATGTAATTAATTTAATAACATGAACTTAGGTTAACTAATTATTATAAACATGAATTATTTTAACCTAAGTATTTTATTATTAAGACTTATAATTAATTAATTATTTTAAAACGATGGATATAATTAATTAATTAAACATGACTTAGGTTATATTATTAGTATTTAATAATACATATTTTAACCTAAGTATTTAATATATTTAATTAAAAACATGTCATACTTTAATTAAATATTATAACCAATAGTTTAATCAAATTACATGAAATAATTATTTAACTATATAATATATCATATGACTTAGAAAATAATCATGAAAATGCGTAGGCTTATTTAATTAGCTTATTTAACCAGCTTATTTCTAATTATGGAAACTTTCTATTTTTAGAAACTTAATTAAATAAGGCAGCTATTTTATTTATGGAAACCAGCTATTTTTAGAAACTTATTTATTTAAGGCAGCTAAGCTATTTATGGAAACTTATTTAATTAAGGCAGCTAATCTATTTATGGAAACTTTCTATTTTTAGAAACTTATCTATTTTAAGCAGTAAATATATTTTTGGAAACTTTCTATTTTTGGAAACTTTCTATTTTTGGAAACTTTCTATTTTTGGTAACTTTCTATTTTTGGAAACTTTCTATTTAAGGAAACCTGCTATTTTTGGAAAGTTACTTAATATTACACAGTAAGTATAATAACACATGAAATATCAGAAATATTTAATCAGAATGAACAGAATATAGGATTTAACACAGCTTAAGGTTTTAAACAGTGTAAATAGTAAGAACACATAAAATAAGTTAAGACATGATATAAAACCAGCTATGTATGTAGTAAACAGATACTCATTTCATGTACGTATCTATGTAGCGTTAGTGATTCAGAAGTAGGATTCTCGCAGTTCATCGTTATCGTTCACTGGACATAAGGTACGGATTCCCGTCCTTTCAATATGGACATTCTTTCCTTATTTAGGATTTCCCCGTATGCAGCCAACTGTTTTCCCGTAGTATAAGTATGAGTTTTATTGCTTATGTTTTAAATATGATTACCTATAGCCATATACATGCATGACCAGTTTCACCTAGTTATGGAGGTACCATAACCATAACATTAGAGGCACTGATGTTATGACTTCACCACGGCGGAGTGATTGCTCGTGGCGTCCCTTCAGCTTTTGGCCATTTATTTATATTTATCATGTGGGGCGTATGGGTGCATCCTAGTTACACGTTTTTATTCAGGATTACATGGTGAATGTGGTGTGTGCCTTGCATCCTTCACAAGGAGCGGAACCCTCCTACCCATAAAACCAGTATATTAAATTAGAGGCAGCCCCTCTAATATTTGCATGATGAGGTCACCCCTCCAATTATTCATGCACGATGGATATTCATGACCTATATTGGCTAAATGGTAAAATATGACAAACAGTTTTTATAAGATAAACATAAGACTTTCAAACTATAAAACCAGTTTTATTAAGACTTAACCAGGTTACTCGGGACTTAGTTTCTTCCGCTGTTGTTATGTTATATGCTTATCCTATTCATGCTTTATAGTACATCCGTGCACTGAGCGTTTTTCTCAGCCGTTTTCCTTTTCTATGTTCCCAAAACGGCAGGTACTCAGGGACGCTCGTAGACAATAAGAGTACGTGCATATGGACTGGAAGCTGTCTAGCCTTCTTTACATTATGCATTTCCTTTCTTTATGATTCTTATGCTTTGGACATTGTTTCGTCCTTTTCCTTTACTATACTATGTTTGTGTGTGATGAGCTTTACTTTTGGACTACCGATGTTTGATTTCGGTATTTTTCTTTATATGGTCAAGTAATGTTTTAGACATTTTACCTTGTATGCTTTGATGACACGCCATAATTACTGTGATATTTCCATTTCCAAAATGGGGTGTTACAAGCTAACTATTGATTAAATCATCCCACTTTATTTTCGGCCTTAATAAACTATCAAAATAAGTAAAAAATGCATCCTCGTGATCATTCAAGACATCAATAAAATATAAGAGATACACCTAGGAATAAAGGAGTCTAAGTAAATAATTGGGCCACATGAGTTCGTGTTAGTTTGCTAACTTATATTAACAATGATCTCGTTTTTAAGCTTGGTATGGGGAATGTGAACCTTTGAGGATGATAAACATTCATGACAACCAAAACCCTAATGTAAGTCTTTGATTTCTTACTTGTTTTGTTCTTTTAGTATTCCTTAGTGTTTAGTATTTAATAAAGGCCAAGGTGGGTTATCTATGATGAAAAATTTAAATCGTGCTTTGAAATTAATACATTGCATGAGGGCATTGCAATGGTCAAGTGTAGGGGATTTAATAAGTGTGAAAACACTTATCCTTTTACCACTTATTTCCAATAATAACAAGACCAAAACATGTATTTTATGTCGTAAAATTCGGAATTATGCGTGGTTTGTGTTTTTATTGTGTTTCAGGATAAAAATATGAAAAAGGAAGAAAACACGGGCTATCACGGGCTTTTATCGAAGAAAAAGACAAAAGACGAAGTCAAAAGATCGAGAGTGCATAAAGAACAGAAGTACAATGCCTATTCTAAAGATTTATCGAAGAAAAAGTCTAAAGACGGAAGTTTAATAAAGTCGAAGAACTCAAGTCTAATTATAGATGAAAATTATAAGACGAGTTCAATTTATGTCAACAAATCCTGAGACGACGTCGAGAAAGACAAAGAAATTAAATCGAGTCGAGACGAGAAGAAAGAAAGAAGGAAGCATAAAGACTTAACCTCCCCACCTCCTATAAATACCCTCCTAATATGTCATTAGGAGGGTGTTAGTTGTAGTTAGTTTTTAGTTAATTTTTAGTTTTTATTTTAAGTGTGTTTTTAATTTCCTTCTCTCTAGATTTTTAAGCTTATCAAACATTAATTCTGTAATCTTTTGATCTTAATCTTTAATCAAATGAAACTTATTTTCTTAATTCTCATTCTACCTTTCTTAATCTTTTTAATCTTGTTTAATTTTGATAATCATGTAGTTTATTTATTTTTGTTGATGATATGATTGTTTAGTTTATTTGATTGTGCTTATTGAGTTGGTGATCTTAAAAGTTTTTAGAGTAAAGTGCTTATTTTCTTAATTTTTATGATTAATAGTTCTTAAAATAAGTTGATTTTGATAAGTTTAATATTTTGATAAAAAGTTGATTTTCAATATTTAGATTATTTAGTGTTTTAATAGTTTTTAAATTGTGGCTTATTTGTTTTTCTTAAAAATCTTTTTGGTTTAAGTCTTGGTAAGTGCTTATTTTAGATTTGCTTATTTGCTTAATTCAGTCCTTATGCGGGTTTCTTAAACCCTGTTTTCTTGTATAAGCTCAAAAGTTAGGATTCCAGTTAAGCCCAAGTACCAGAGATTCCGGATATAGACCAAGTCCCATTCCCGGATAAGTTTCATAAGTTTAATGTTCCGGATAAGAGTCTAAGTACCTAGAATTCCGGTTAAGCTCCCTTTTATTTATTCCGGATAAAGGTTCGAAGTACAAGATTCCGGATAGTGTGTTTAATGTAAATTCCGGATAAGCCCCTTCATCAGAATTCCGGATAAGTGGTCAAATAGTGGATTCCGGATAAGCATTTGTTGCGGATTCCGGATAAGCCTTAGGAGACGTATTGCGGATAAGCTTGTGTAGCACAGATTCCGGATAAGCCTTCGGATATCACATTCCGGATAAAGAAAAGGAAATCATTTCCGGATAAGCCTAAGGAGAACATATTGTGGATAGTCACCTTAAGAAGAATTCCGGATAAGAAGTTTTATTGATTCCGGATAGTCTGCACCATTCAGATTCCGGATAAGCTCTCAGTCACACATTCCGGATAAGGACCACAAGCAAGGATTCGGGATAGTCATCAGAAGAAATATTCCGGATAGTAGCTATAATTCGGATTCCGGATAAGTGAAATATTTTGGATTTTGACTTATATTTTGTTACTTCCTTTCTTTTAATTTCAAGCTTTAATTTTTCCTGCCTTTTTACTTAGCATTATTTTAACTTGTCTTTATTTTTAGTTTAAATTTTCAAGCTTTCATTTTTATTTATTTACTCAACGACATTTTCACTTTTAGCTTAAAACAGATAATCAAACCTTTTTATTTTCCACCAAGAACGACTGAGTCACACTTTTAACTAGTAATCAATTCGAAAAGATCGGATTCAATGAACTTTCATAATTAAGTTAAAATCTAGTTATTAGAAAACATATTCACAGCCTTTGTTCATGAAGGCCATGCCTTTCTCTGATTCCATCTATGCTTGTTCGTCAACTGGCTTGGTGATTTCTTTAGGAAGTACCGAGTTTCTGTGCATACCATCAACTACCACATCCTAAGTGACCAATTTTTCAATAAGTGGCCCTATTGGGATTTTCCTTTTCTTTGAGATCTGAGGTTGTTCTTGTGATAGTTGAGAGGATAGAGGAAGCTTGAGCTTGCGGGCAGTCTCTGTCGCCCAGTTGACCTTGGCTTTAGTGTTCTTCATTAGCTGGACTGCACCAGGCCCAGATTTCTTTTGAGCGAGAGACAAGAGTTCCAGCCATTCGGAGAGTCCTAGACTTTTCAACTTGAAGTCACAAATGACTTTGTAGTTTGTGATCTGGTTTCCTCTATATAGAGTCATCATCATCTTTTTGTCCTTGTTAGTATAGCAAGTGTACTTGGTGATTTGCTCTGGATCTACCCTCTCACTTACAATCTTCGGGTATTCATTTTTAAGATTGTTTCTCTTTGCTTGTAGTTCTTTGAGTTTTTTCTCCTAAGCTTCCCTTATGGCAGGAGAGAGTTGGTTGAGAGTCTCTCTGCTTTTCAGTTCAGCGGTCTTAAGATCAGCAAGCCTTTTTTGTTCAAACATTTGAGCTTTTGCTTGCTCAGGGGTCATTGGCAGTTCATCAGCGCTTCTGAACTTATTAAGCTTTGGGAGCCTAACAGTGGATCCTCCTTCATCTTGCAACGAGCTCAAAGACATCATTTGATCATCCATACTTGTAATTCCTTTCCCCTTGTCTATTGAAACATCTGGGATGGGAGATGGTGAAAAAGTTGTTTCATAGCCTTGGTGTAGTTAAGCAGCAAATTTCTCAAAGTCCTTGGTAGAGATAGATCGTAGAAGAATGGGTGTAGGGATTGTCTTTTTGGATGGCTGCTTTGTTGGTTGCTTCCCCTTAGATCCAGCATTTGGTTCATCATTTGATGTGGAGGTAGAAAATTTATCCCCCTCAGATGCAACACCAGAAAAGGCTGTACCGGATCCTGCCTTATGGTACCTCTCAAATTCCTGAATGACAAATATGTTGATCCCAAACTCAGATCTTAAACCTTAGCTTGTTTAAGGGTTGTAATAGAAAGAATGAATTCAAACTACTACTAGAGAAACTTTGCACTACACAAAGTAACTAAACAAGATGCAGAAAGTAATGTTTAGCACAAGAAAAAGTATTGAATCAAACGTTAAACTTTAATATATCAATGATATACAAATAACTAAAGATGGTATTAGGGTTCTACAACCTTAAAGTGTGAAATGAAATGATAGAATGATATATATCAAAAGCAAAACCTAATGTGTCCTTTTATAGTACAAGGACTCATGTACAAGATAGCTACTAACAAACTAGGAAAGTATTATGGAGTGGTAACAGAATCGCGCCAATATCTCTCCAAGTTTATTTTTGTAACAGAGTCTTTGACTTGTAGCACGGGGACCAATCCCCCTGACTTCACTAATCAGCAGGGGAACTTACTCTAGCAGGGGGAACTCTGACCAACCAGCTGGGGGAACTAACACTCATGCATTTATTCCCAACAATCCTCCCCTAAACTTGTGCTTTCATCTACAAGACAAGTTTCTGAATAAATGCTGGTTGATGAGGATGCTTACAAACTTCATGGCCAAATTTAACTGTGAATAAACCTAACCAGATCATAAGCAACTGGCTCCTTAGCATCCGCTATCAAATCAGTATGTGTCATCTTCTTCAAGGTCTCTTGGGAGAGAGGATAATAACAATTATTGAGTAGATAGACACTTACACCTTCCATGGTCAGCTCGTAAAACCCTGAATTTATGAACATCTTCCAATATAACATCTTGGCTCCAATCTGTGCATCAAAAAGAGGGTCATTCAACTCGTGCTCATACATCCTATGCATATTGTCCCAAATCAACCAATCCTTCTCAACACAATCCATATCAGGAGGATTTGCAGCAAACATCCCTTTCACATTCTTCCATAAATCATCTAAGTCTTCTCTATCCAAAATTTGAAAGAGAAGATCTAACCTTTAGAATGTTTGTGCTGTGTTATCAGCCCTAGTAAGTTTCCACCAAGACATACCTTTATACTCAGATTCCTCCAAGATTAAATGCTGACCAATTTCTTCATTGGAGGGATGTTGATCTTCCCTAGTGACTGTTCCAATCTTATCCATCCTCTTCATTCTCTTTGATGATCTTTGTATGTTAAGAGCAGATCTTTCACCTGCTAATGAAGATCCACCTGCTTGGGATGTTGCACTTTCTTGTGTAGTTTCCACTACTTTAGGAGTTTCACTTTCTTCTCCTGTTGCCTTTCTTTTCTTAGCCTCCCTTGCCTTCTTTACCATTTCATCTTTCCTCTTAATGTACTAAGCTTCTTCAGGAGTGCCTACACCAATAAAATTCTAAACACTAATGGCCCTCATCACTGGAATGGCTGCTTTCTCTATCTCATCAATGGTCATATTTCTGAAATGAGCATCAGTGTACTTTCTGAACCTTTTAAGGATAACCTTGTAATGTGCCAACCTCCCCTTTTCAGACTTCAAATACTTTTCCTTTTGAATATGCATTGCTCTTCTTTCTAAGTATTCTTTTTGAAAGTTAAAGATCAGAAGAGTCAATTCATACCTTTCCTCCAGAGAAGCTTTCACCAATTCCTTCTCCTATTGCTCTAGAAATTCTTTAACATTAGGTACCCTTTCATCCAGCTCTTTATGCATAATCTCAATTTGTTTGAGCATCTGCCTTGGCTTCATTCATACCATTTCCTGTACTAAGAGGTCCAATTTGGAGACATCCAGTTGTGCCTCCTTTCTCCTCTTTTGCATTCTCTCCTGTTCCATATGTAGCTCTTCTTCTTGCAAGCTTTGAGCTACAAATTCATCATGTTCAGTCTAAGCCCTTATCTCTTCAGGTGTTCTACGCTTGTATTTCTTGGGTTGTTCAACCATTTTCCCCTTTCCTTTGTCTTTTGGATCCACTGCTGGTGTTGCTTTGGGAGCAGTCTTGCCAATTTGTATTCCCTTCTAAGCTGGTTGTATCCTCTTTTTAGCAAATGTTTGAGAAATATATGGTCTTGTAGGTGTAATAGCTACAGTAGGGGGAATACTTACAGCAATAGGATTAATGCTAGCAGGGGAAACTTTTTTTATGGCAGGGGCTTCTTCTTGATGACCCATATTCAACAATGCTTGAGCCACATCTTTTGTAGCACTTCCCTTGTCACTACCTTTCTCATCACTAGCCACCTTTTCTTTGCCCAATTCCTGTCCACTATGAAACACATACCATTCTACTGATTCATCTGTTCTGGGTACTTCCTCCCCTTTGGAAGCATCCTCATCTGTGGTTAGAACCAAATGTGGTCTTTTCCTCCCCTCAAGTTTAGTAATCCTAGATTCCAATATGGTGATCACCAGGCCTTGCTGTTTGACTGTATGTACCAGTTGTGCATTTTTCTCTTTCAAGCTAATGCACATATTCTTCAATTCCATAATGGATAGTGGTTTTAGTCTGCTCTCAACCCTAGTAGGATATTTCTCTCCTCTTTGGGTATCACTGAGTGAGGAAGTGGACTTACTTATGGTGTCACTGTCCTGCTTACCCCTTGAGGGTGAGGGCAGCCAAATCCTAAGATTGCTCCATACAAACAGAGTCTCTCCTCTCTGCTTTTGATGAGGGTTCACTAGACAAGGGAGACCCAAAAAACCGGGATTTTGATCTTCTTTCTTGTTTTGGATTGCCAGTGGGTAGAGAACTAGCAAGGGAATCATCTGAAGCAGCAGGGGAATCAGAAAGTGTGGGTTGGGATACTTTGGGTTTAGTTGCTTCAATCTTATTTGGTTCAATATAGTTTGAGTAAGTGGTACTGCCCTGCCAGAAAATTGTGGGGTGTTTGTAGCAAGAGTGGTGAATAGCTTAGTTGTGTGGGGGTTGGCTGTGAAATGATGTTTATGTCGAATGGGACCATGTTGACTCATATCCAGCAAAATTTCTATAAACCTTGGATACATACAAAATTTTGAACTGCTTTTAACATTTTTAACCATTCCTTCAAAAATCATTTGAGAAAAACAATATGTTTGCCCTATTGCTAAACACACCGGGGCAGAAGAAACTTGACTCCCAAATTCATTAAAAGCAGTAGTTTTTTATGACAAACACTGCAAAATTGTATAAATTAAATACTTCCAACGGGGTGCAAACTGACCTTTAGAAAACTTACATTTTTTATTATCAGAAAAATGTACCCCAAGTTTGTTAGACCCTTAAAAATTTCATCCTCAGCCAGGGTAACCACCCAATCCACATCATCTAAGACTAACTTGTATCGAATGGAGGCAAGTGTAATCACCTTGGGAAGGCCATCAACCAGGATTTTAAGTGTAATGTCCCCATCCACTGTTTCAATCGTGGCATTAGACCAAAACTGTTGGATGGTGTAAATCCTTGGACTGATCACAAGAGCTAACCTGAAATAACCAGACTTTAGGTAAGCCACTGCATCAGTGAATTCATCTGTTTCACCAGAAAGAATTGTAATCTGGTTATGGTTAGGAGAGGTTTTAAGAGACATTGAAAACGTTTGAAGAATATAAAGGTTTATATTTTGCAAAAAGAAGTGGGATATGATCGACTGAATGAGTTAGGCCTTTTGTTTAAGGGAATTGAGTTTATATAGATGAATTGGAGGCTTGTGATTGGACCAAATTAGCAATTTGTATAAAAATCAGGAATAAATCTTGCTAAGAAAGATATATATTTGAAATAATGAGAATGAGGTTACCAATCCGAGAAGAAAACGCCTGAAATATCTTTTGAAAATAATAAAATATTCCCTAACCAAAAATTTAACAAGCAGGCCCAACGGCTATAAGCAGGGTAACGGTATTGTCGGTCAATGGTCAAACAGGAGAACTTTTGCAAAGTAGGGGAAAGTTATGAAAGCAGTAAGAGGTATTAAGATTAAAAGCAAGGAAAACTTTCCTAAGGGTATTAGAGTATCCTGACTAAGCCAATGCTAACTAGCATTGTCCTAATACATAGACCTGCATGAGCAAGCTAGATACATAGGACTCTAGAGTCCTCTAGTCAACAAAGTCCCAAATAGAATAACCAATACTTAAGCAAACCCTGCACCAAGTCAACCCAAATAGATATACGTAGGTCTCCAACCCAACCAATGCCATCCTATGGTCAATTAGTTTTGGAAACATGCAACCAAAAGCTCCATTATGTGCAGCAAGCTGCCTAATCAAGAGTTTTGAATGTATATTACAGTGCCTCAACGTCTAAGACTTCAACTTGCCTTGCAACATGCCTTCATTGTCATAAAGCCCCCACTCACCTATAGGTATGATCTAGAATCATGCATGAGTATCATATGGATACCCTGAACCCTAAAGGTGTGACCTAACCTCCCTTGGAACATAGAGTATATACTTGATGCGCCCATAAAACATAATATACTCCATTATGATCCTTGCATTGTTAGTCTAAAACCACATATAACCACTTATAAAAAGAACAAACCTAAACAAGGGAAAACACCCTAGCAGGGGAAACTTCCTTAGCAGGGGAATTAAACCTAGCAGGTGAAACTTTGTTCAAAAGCAGTGGACGTAAGAATGATGGAAAAAGTGACTAACAAATGTACAAAAACAACAATAATACAATCCTGAATACACACAAGAAGTTACAGACATCTGTTTTAGGGATTGACCATCCAAATACTTGCAACCAAGTACTGAAATCTCCCTATGTCAAAAGGTTTTGTCAAAAGATCAGCAACATTAAGTTGTATATCAATTGTCTCGGGGACAATTAACCCTTTTTCAAAACAGTCTCTAATAAAAGGATGTTTGATTTCAATATGTTTTGTTTTAGTGTGGAAAACATGATTCTTAATTATGCAAATTAAGATGTTATTATCTATAAACATCTTGGTTTTAAGAAAATTACACCCTTAATTAAGCAACTGATTTTGAATCCAAAGGACTTGTCCACAGCATGCAGCAGCCGCCATATATTCAGCTTCAGTAGTGGAAGTTTCCAGAATAGTTTGCTTTTTACACTGTTAAGATATAAGCATGTTCCCCAAAAACTGACAACCACCTGTTGTAGAGTTTCTATCATTGTTGTCACCACCATAGGTACTGTCTGAATAGGCTACTAGCTCAAATGGTGACTCCTTGGGATACCAAAGTCCTAGAGTTGGGTGACACTTTAGATACCTAAATATTATCTTCACATCAAACATATGACACTCTGTTGATGTCACTTTATATCTTGCACACAGGCACACAGCAAACATGATGTCAGGTTTTGATGCTGTAAGGTACATGAGAGATCCAATCATGGATATGTAAGTTTTGACATCAATGGGCTTTCCTGGAACATCTTTTCCCAAAGAATGATCTTTATCCATGGGAGTGGAGACTTTCTTTCCTTCACACATTCCAAACATTTTCATAATTTCAGCAACATATTTATCTTGAGAAATGAAGATCCCATCTTTCATCTACTGAACTTGTAGCCCGAAGAAAAAGTTGAGTTCACCCATTGCACTCATTTGGCACTTATCTTGCATCAACTTGGAAAACTCTTTGCTAAGCAAAGAGTTTGGGATCCAAACATGATGTCATCCACATATACTTGCACCAAAAGAAAGTCAACTTTGTGTTTCTTGATAAACACGGTGTGATCAATCTTCCTCTTTTTGAAGCCATTGTCCAAGAGATACTTGGATAGAGTCCCATACCAGGCCCTAGGGGCTTGATGAAGCCAATACATAGCCTTTTTCACCTTGTAAACCTTGTCTGGATGTTCAAGATCTTCAAAACCTAGAGGTTGCATAACATACACCTCCTCATAAATGGTGCCATATAAGAAGGCACTCTTAACATCCATCTGGTACACTACAAAGTCCATGAAAGAAGCATATGCTAAAAATAATCTGATGGCTTCAATTCTGGCAACTGGAGCAAATACCTCATCATAATCAATGCCTTCCTCCTGAGTGTATCCCTGTGCTACCAGTCTGGCTTTTTTTCTGACAATAATACCTCTCTCATCCTTCTTGTTTCTGAGTACCCACTTTGTCCCAATAGGTCTTGCCCATTTTAGACAGTCTACCAAAACCCAAACTTCTTGAATGTTAAACTACAATAACTCTTCCTGCATAGCCTCTACCTAGCTTGGATCATTTAAAGCTTGAAAAATCTTCTTAGGCTCTTCTTTTGACAAAAAGGCAGCAAAGAGGCAGCATTGCATATTTTCATGATTGAACTTCATTGTGATGTTGGCAATAAAGCTGTGCTCTTTTGCTTGATACCTTGTTTGTCTAGAGTCTCAAGATCTACTATGATTTGAGATTGGGGATGATCTTTGTTGATTCTGTAGGTGGAGTGCTTGTCAATAATGACCTCAGATTCCAAATTGCTCAAATCAGCTTCTATTGGGCTATCCTGGTTTGGGAAGAGTTCTTCAAAATATCTCCCCAAGGAGACAACATTGGTCAGTGAAGGAGCTGTATGAAAATCTGAGAAACCTGGGCCTCCATGTCTGAGTATTCTGTTTCCACTGTTGGTCATGGAGGAAGGATTAGATGTAGATTGAAGAGGGGTGCCTTCTCCTACATCATGGTCATCATTGATCATAGTTTCTTCAACAGCAGGTGGAATGCTTGAACCAGCAGGGGAATCCCTGATTCCATTGTTTTCATACATGCTCCTGCTTTAAGGCATTCCACTGCTTTCAGGGATTCCACTACTTTCAGGAATCTGCTTGGCAGTATTATTGATAGACTGATCATCCTTTTGAAAGAGATCTTCCTCCACTACATTTCTTCCTGAAACTTCATCAGTAGGGAAAAGTGAAGGTACAATCATGTACCTTAGAGGTGAGCTCTCTAGAACAGTTAATTCTTTGGTACCTGAAAAGTTAGTATTTTCCAAAGCAACAGGCACATAATTCATTGATTTAGAAAGTACTTCAATATCAAAGAACCATGCAAGACCTGTTTGAATGTCTTCAGGCTTATCCTCCAAAAAGTCCACATGAAGGTTTTCTGTCACCTTGCTTGTATTTTTGTTGAAGACCCTATATCCTTTGCTATTCAATGAGTACCTCATAAAGTATCCATCATCACCCTTTTCATTGAATTTGCCTAAATGATCAATTGTGTTGAGGATGACCACATGACACCCAAATGGTCTGAAAAAGTCAATTAGAGGGGGTCTTCCATTGAATAACTGATAAGTGGTCTTGTTGTGAGCCTTTACTACCAAGGCCCTGTTTTGAACATAGCAAGATGTGGCAACAGCTTCAGCCCAAAAGATAACTGGAAGCTTGGAATCAAATAGCATGGTTCTCACAGCTTCAATGAGTGTTCTGTTTGTCCTTTCTACAACTCCATTTTCTTAAGGTGTCCTGGCTATGCTGTATTCCCTTTTTATCCCTTTGCTGGTACAAAAAGTGTCCAACTCCTTGTTTCTAAACTCACCACCATTGTCAGACCTAATTGTCACCACCTTCATGCTTTTGAAAAGTTCTATTTGAGTAATGAAGTCTTTAAGTACACCTGCTTTGTCACTCTTCTCAAACAGAAATAATGTCCATGTGAACCTTGAAAAATCATCAGTGAACACTAGACAGTACCATTTCTTGTTCATACTTGCCACAGAAGTGGGACCAAAAAGATCCATGTGCAGCAAATCTAATGGTTTAATGGTAGACTGAACAGCTTTAGATTTGTAAGAGGCTTTATTTTGGTTTCCCTTCAAGCAAGCAACACATGTATGATCGTTAGCAAAGGGCTTTGAAGGAAGACCATAAACAAGATTGAACTTAACCAATTTGTTCATATTTTTACAGTTAAGATGACCAAGTCTTCTGTGCCATTTCTTGCATTCATCAACTGAGGCTTTGGCAATAAAACAGTTCTCATTGTCTTGAAGAGAAATATCCTTTAAGTTAATGGTGTACATGTTCTTCTGTCTGGGAGTTCTTAGTACAATATGAGTATTGGAAGGTAGAACAAACTCCTTTCCTAACACCAGGCATTAAGTATCAGTGAAAAGAACAAAGTTTTTGTTGTCAGTCATTTATGACACTCTGAAAAGATTGTACTTTAGTTCTTTCACCAAATAGACATTATCAAATGTCATTCCATTACTAGCAATGGTCCCTTTCCCTGTGATTGTCCCATGCCCATCTCCGAATGAGACACCATCATTATCATGCAGGGGAACAAAGTTTGAAAAATAAGCTTTGTAACCAGTCATGCTTCTTGAACATCCACTATCCCAATAAGCCTTGTCATTTTTAGTCTGCTTTGTACCCTGCAAAACAAAAAATAATGTAGTTTCTCTTGGGGACTCAAGCTATTACTGACTTGGATCTACCTCGTGTATCAATGTAGGATAATTTTTCAAAGGTTAAAGATACTCCATTGGGTTAAGTACCCCTTTTGGGTACCCAAACCTAACGAGCTGAGGCTTTCACAGCTTTTCCCCATTTCCCCATGTTGTTAGAAGGCAAAACTTTGTCAGCATGGGAATCCCTATGCTTATCAGATGGAACCCATCTCTTGTTTTGGCCTCTATAGGTACGTTGGTAAGGTCTATGACCAGATGTATATGCATTATGAGATGTTGGTTTGGTCACATTATATCTAGATTTGGGGTATGCCTCACTTACCTTTCTTAATACAGGAACAACATACTTGTCAGATACCTTATTTCTCAAAGCAGGGGAAATATATTTAGCAGGGGAAAAAGGTTTTGCCCCTACATTCAATAGAATATCTTGTGGTTGGATTTCCTTTAAAGTATTTGTAGCCACCATTCCCATGGGTGCTTGACTGTCTTGGTAAATGTGATCAAAACTGCCACAAATTAAACAAGGTTTGGTATTTTTCACAAAGTCCTTTCCTAGTTGAAGGGACTTTTGATTATTCCAGTTCCTGTGATTACCTCTAACCATATTTATTTTAATAGGTCTATACATACCTGCATTTTTAGTAGTGGTTTTAAAATATTTTGGACTAGATGGTGCTGAATCAGTACTGCTAGAGGTTCTAGACAAACATCTTTTAGAGATGGGGTCACTTCCAAATAGTCCTTCTTTAGAAAACATAATAGGGTTATCTATTTTCCACTGTTTTAATGCAATTTGTTCCTTTTCAAAGTCCCTAACAACACTGGTTTTTACTAAAGGTTCTTGTGTTTCCTGATTGTTTGGCATGTAGGCATTTAAGTCAAACTCAGTGTCCTCCTACTTGGCAAAACAAGAGAGTCCAGTCCAAGAAAATCTTTCCTAGGAATGGCTGCATGTATGTTAGCAGGTGGTGGTGGAATAGTAGCATGTTCATTTTTGACACTAAAGCCTGTTTTATCTCTTGGAGATTGTCCAATTTCAACTGCCTTAGTAAGATCCTTAGAAGCTTTTCCAATTTTTTCAACTGTGTTGGAAATACGTTTTTAACATATATTAGAAGTATCGGTCACTCCAACAATATTATTAAACGTTGTAGGCTTGTAGTTAGAAAGTTACTTAGTTATATTATCAACCTAGCCCATGGGCCTGTCCATGGGTTGGAAGGCCCAAGTCCACTAGAGACTTGGGTATAAAAGCCCTCTCCTTTGATGGAGAGGGTGTTGGTTGTTTCACATTTCATATAATAAACATAGTTTTCTCTCTCTTTCTCTCTCTAGTTTCTCTTTCTAGAAAACATCAACTCTCTTGATAAATCATAGATTACCAAGATTCTACAATTGGTATCAGAGCCATGGGATGAAATAAAGATTGGTTTTGTGTTGTTCATGCTTATTTAAGTGTGTTCATGTGTTTTTGATTGATTTTACCAAAGTTACAAATTTTGTTCTTTTTAAAAAATATAAAATAAATAAGACCCAAAAATATATTTTCTTTTTAAAACGGGCATGTCTTTTAATACGGTAATATTTACGGCCTTAAAAATATCGATTAAAATTGACACGACTCCATAAATAGAGTCCGTATAAAAGTTGTATGTATTTTAAAACATGCGCACATGACTTGTAGTTATTTTTTACTGCAACCCGCTTTTCGCATTAAAGTCACGTATTTCTTTTGAAAACGTTGGCTCACAACGGAAATTAATTTTCTCGGGCAAGGTTTACTTTAAAACCTTGTAAGGGATCAAGATTACTCTATAACTTGGTCTAACACAAATTTGTGTACGTGTAAGTGGACTTATTTTGTTAAAATAATAGAAATCTTATTGCCACCAGAATCGTTTCAATAAAATCACTAAACGAAAAAAGTCTTCATGGGTATTTGTCTCTTTAAAAACTATGACTACAACTCTTTAAATAGAAAACGGGTCAGTGTTTAAGGGGGAGCAAATATCAAATCATTTTGGAATTGAATTGGTCATCAAAATGTATTTTCAAAAAAATGCAAAACGATAATCATCTTCTTTTTGTGCTATGTGTGCCTGATGAGGAAATTGAATTGGCCTTAGGTTAAATCTAAAATTCCCAACTTCTTTAAGATAAGAACGTTAGTTGTGTGTGATCGTGTTAGTGTGCAACTTAAGATTTTACGGGGTAGTGCGTTTGTACATTAACTTGGTTATAGAAGTATTAATGCACAAACTAACAACAAGGGGGCCAAAATTGCAATGTCTTGCAACAAGGGGCACCAAAATGAAATTTTTTGCAAAATGGTTTGAGGATTGACCAAATTCAATACCCCCTTGATCCGTTTCTTCTCATCGCAAAACACACACATCTTTTATAAAACTATTGCCGCCATTGTTATAGCTTCCAATATGCTTTTGATTGATAAACCTGCTGCTATCTCCTAGGTATAAGTTTGCTTATATGATTCTTCCTAATACTTGTGCTTTCTATATCCACTAAACCCCACAGATCAATATCAAATCGGATTGGGGTTTGAAAAATTCATGTGTGATAAAAGTGTTAATTGGGTGAGGGGTTTCGTTTATCTGCCTCATATACACATAGTATTTGAATGGTTTTGCTTAAAACATATCCTAAGACCCGTAATCCAGACTCACAGCGTTGCATCATAATCTCCGTCTCAGATTACGATCCAGATTCCGATCGTCACATTGCGATGGCTATACATTGTGATGGGTCATTTCGATGGCTCATTGCGATGGGTTATTATGATGGGTCATTCTGATGGCTCATTGTGATGGCTCATTGTGATGGCTCATTGCGATGGGTACATTGCGATGGCTTACATTGCGATGGCATACATTGCGATGGCATACATTGCGATGGCACATGGCGATCCCACATTGTGATGGCTGCATTGCGATGGCACACATTGCGATGGCCTACATTGCGATGGCACTTTGCGATCCCACATTGCGATGGGTACATTGCAATGACATACATTGCGATGGCATACATTGCGATGCCATATTGTGATGGCATTGCGATGGCGCATTGTGATCGCACATTAGGATGACATTCCGATGGTACTTTCCGATGACATTCCAATGGCATGTCACTAGTGGCATTCTGATGGGTCATATATTGCGATGGAAACATAGGACAACAATGCGATACATAGACTTATACACATTGTGACTTGTGGAACTAAAATGAACATTGCTAGATTAAGAGTTTTAAAACATGAAAAAAGCTAAGTGTAGTTTCTTCTCAGTATTATTTAATACTATGTAGTGCCATTTGTTGTGTTACATTTATCATGCTACGAAATTTACATGGATTATGTGATATGTATGTGATTATATATCAAGTGTATATGTGTTATCTAAGCAGGAAAATGTCGATCACCAAAGAACAACAAAAACAACTTGATCTTGCACTTGTTCCACTCAGTGCCAGGCTGCCACCTGCAGAGAAAAATTCTCGTTTAAAAGACGATTTTGATCCAACTTTGGCATCTTTTAAAGTCGCAATAGATTTCCTGTACATCACACCGATAAAGGATGCTTTACGAGCTACCGCATTAGTTCCTGAAATCTATATGCGCGAATTTTGGACAACAGCAACAATTTCACAGGGTAAACAATTATCAAAGAAGATTATTATCTTCATGCTCAACAAGATAAACATGACGCTTGACTTGAGTCATTTTAGGAAATTGTTCAAGTTCCTTAGGTTAACAAAAGGAGAACACTATGTGCCTAACCCAGATACATATGAAATGCTTAGAGTAATTCGAGCTCTAAACTATGAAGGTGAAATTCTTAATATATCTCAGTTTTCCACTTCACACATCGGGCAACCATGGAAAGTAATTTTCACTATCCTCATCAAGTGTCTCACTTCTAAGGCTCGTGGATCAAACACAATGAGACCCCCTCAAGCTCATGTATATTGGGGACTCTACACTGCATCTAAAGTGGATTACGTACTATTACTTTGGGACAAATTTTTCCATCAATTCACTAGCACCAAGAAGAAGTCTTTTCCTCTTCCATTTCCTCGGTTCACAAAGCTCATAATCAATCACTTCATAAAGAGTGATTCAGCCATTGATACTCGTGGGAAGTTCTTCTACCATACCCAAGATAGAGACAGTGTGATGGAACAAATGTCTGTTGATAATCAATTTACAAAGTACTCACTACGTCCATCTCTTGTGCCCGATGAAATGATCAATGCAGGAATCAAGGAGAGTGAACCATACAAACAGATGCTCATAGACATTGAAGCACAGATTAAAATAGCAAATGAAACTCCTTCTGATAAGCAAACAGGAAAACGGAAGAAAAGGACAGCCAAGCACCAAAAGACTTCTTCATCCAAGGATAAAGACATAGGAAAAGAGCAACTCTATGATAAAGATGAAGAAGGCGTAGATGGGATGATTAGAACTAATGATGAAGAGCAGGAGCTTACACAAAGGGCAAAGAAGTCAAAGAAAGGCAAAGGTTAAGAAAAATGTGTTGATGAGGCTGAACCAGTGCAAGAAACCCTCTCTCAAGCCAAACAGCTGTGTCTCGCCCTTCAGCATAGCAGAGAGGAGACTTTCGCCAAATCCAAGGGTTCAGGCTCCACATCAGATGATGACTTATTTGAATTTGGCAACCCTAATGATGACACTCATCTTTATGAACATCTTTATGAAGACCCTAATGATGAACACGTTGACACATTCAACTTTGAAACCCTTAAGCATAATGAGGAGAGTGGTGGCAGTGACAACACAGAGATGGAAACACTATACCACGATGCCAGTATCACCACATCATTACTGGAAGCAACTTGCACTTTGATCATAGAGGATGCTCATACGACTCTCACTACAGCAACTCTAACCTAAAGTAAGTCTACTTCTGGTTCTGATGATGTAATGCGATATCTTAATCCTGAAGGTGAAGGTGTTGAAGTAAAAAATACCGATCCCTCGACGAATGAGAATATGGTGGACGTTCCTATCACTTCAATGACAACAAGTACCATTCCACCATTCATTCCCCCGGTAATCAGCACTGTCATCACACCTACTCCCAACATCCAACAAACACCTCTTCTACCACCAATCCTCAGCACTGTTGTGACTACCGTTCCCCCGGTTGAACCCGCAATTGAACAACCAGTATCAACCACCGCCCCACAACCTGTATCATCCACACTCCCTCTAACACTCGTGGTTACTCCTCCACCTTCTATAGAACAACCAGTATCATCCACCTCCCAAACAATCATTTCAATACCTCCACCAACATCCGAACAACCTGTACCATCTACTTCCTATCTTACTATCAATGACGAAGTCATTCAGAACCTTCAAAAGCATTTGGAGGATCAAGCAAAACAGATTGAAAAGCTGAATGGATGTATCACTAAGCCTGATACAAAAGCATTCAGAGAACAGAAACGTGAAGAGTCTAAACTCCAGAAGATATACGGCAGCGTCAAAGACCTTAAAAGACAACATAAAGAATTTCGTGAAGAAAAGGAAGAACGTGACAAAGAATTTGCTGCCTTTATTGGGTCCATTAATGATACTATGACCAACATCATTCAACGTGAAGTGAAGTCATATGTCGATCAGGCGCTACCAACTCTTTTCTGCACAAGTTTATCTGATCTTCAATTGATGCAATTGTTGCAAACCCGACAAAACAATCTCGGGGCTGATAAATCGAAGACAAAAAAACTTCTACAATATCACAACAAGGATATCATTAAAGACACACCTGAAGATGAATCTGATGACTTTGAACAGCCTGAATATGAGAATGATAAAGTCAATGATGAATATAAGGAAGTGAATGATGAGGAGGATGAGGAAGAAGATGATAAAATGAGGATAAGGAAGAGGATGAGGATGAAGAAGAGAAAGAGGAAGAGGATGACGGGGAGGACGAGGATGAGGATACTGATGGGGATGAGGATGATGATGATGATGATGATAATGACGGGAATGGAATTGGAAAGAGTAATAAGGACGAAAATACGGGTAAAAGTGGCGAAGAGTCAACTAAGGGTGACGCTAATAAGGAAAACGAGAAAGGTGATGAGGAAGAAGACGAAAGTGTTGCTGTAACTAAAGAAAAGACTGTGGATGTTGAACATACGGAGACTGAAAACACCTTCATCTCCAGAGAATCTCATAATAAAGACACAGGTATGTCTACTGAACCGGTTCCTACTACTATTACTCATATAGCACATGTAGAACATCTGCATGAAGACGAATACCAAGTGTCTATGCATGAAAATGAAATTCTGGTGTCAGACGAACAACAATCCACACCTCCTGCAGATCAACATCATTCTGACATGGAAGTCGAAGACCTAAATATACCAGAACCGACCTTTGCTGAATCTCTTATGATAGACGAGAGTGTACAGGAGAAACTCTGGCTTACCGATGTAGCACCACAACATCCTTTCACTACAGCATCAGAGATCGAGCTTACTCAATTTCTCAACAATCCAATCGACTGCTCGGCTTTCCTAAGGTATACTCACAGGAAACCCACTATGACTCCAGATATTCTCACAATGACAGTCGCAAATGTAAATTTCTTTGGCACAATGAAGATCAGCAATAATGAGGCTGAATATCACATCAATGAGCTTGTGAAGGCCATGAAAGCGACACATCCGGGATTCAGACTCAGTACTACAGCCTCTCACACCCACAGTCATTTCTAGTTCTACGACTATTCTAATGGAATATTTCATCTGTCATGATCTCGAGTATCTAGAAAACGGCGCCAAAAAATACGCCACATCACTTACCATGGTCAAGGCAATAAATCTGGAGAATGTAGCTTGGATTGAAGACAAATTACCTGCTGCTATATGGCAAAGAAAGTTGCTCAAATTTTACGACCCCTTCGCAACTCTTGGAATTTCTCATTGGAATTCAAAGAAGAGATTAGCTTACAACCACTTCAATCGTGAAAGACCCAGTTCTCTTATCATCTCAGATCATGGAATCATAAGCATACAAGGAGCCACAACTATGACGATATTCGGTTATGATTACTTGAGTCTAATCCGGATCAAATGCGATGACAAGAAAGAATACATAATCGATGAAACTGACCTTCAGTACCTTCGCCTTGAAGACATTGAAGACCTTCTTCTAATACTGGTTCAAGAAAAGGACGCTCACTTAGATACTGACATCGTCATTGCATTAAGTTCAAACATTCGTTAATTTACTCGAAAGATCATCATCAAAAGTCGGGTTGAAGACTTCCAACTGGGTGTGGAGAATTACCAACAGAAACTAAACTTGCAACGTCCTCACACAACTCCGCTCATTCAATTCCACAAGAACAAGTTGCCTTACATGGGGACTATCAAACCGGAAGCAGGAATATTTTATCAGAATGAAACAGGAGTCATGCAGTTCATGAATTTTTCTGAATTGCATAAATTCAGTGATGGCACCCTCAAACACGTTCGTGATGACCTGCTTGTTCTCAATGCAAATCAACGACTTCCAGCAGTAACGTATACATGGACAGATCAATGCAAGATAAGTTTTAAGTACGCGATAAAGAAGATCAAGGAAATGTTACGGAAGCGCCGGTTGATAAGAAGTTTGGAACGATTCGTAGGTGGAAGAACATATGGAGCTCACCACAGGTTAACAGAACTATCTATTTAGTTATGGATCATCTTCTATCAGGTCAACTCCATATGACTGTTATTGTGAATATGTTAATATATGTATAATAGGCTTTTGTGGCATAGTTGTAGTATAAAAGTATGATATTTTTCAAGAATTTCTCACGAGATTCTAAATCTTTCAAAACATATCGTACTCAAGCACTACAACTAACCCTCATTGATTTGAGGGGGAGCATTATTATGTTCTATGGCCAGCATACGATTTCATTTTTAACCCAAAGACCGGTTAATCTATAAATATCCAAAATATTAATGGTTAACATTTTGAATAAGGGGAGAAAATGGGATTAAGGAGACTTGGTAACATATCTGGCTAAGGATCAAAAATTACTTAATGGTTTTCCAACTTAATATGTGTACTACACATGTTAAGGGGGAGCATTTTGTTGACTAAAACACTAAGGTACAAAAACATTTGATATTCATATCACAAGTACCTTAGTGAATTTTTCTCAAAGGAATTTTCATGGTGACGTGTACTTACCGAAAACACTATTGATTCACGACGATTGTGGTGACAAAAGGGTGGTAGGATTAGGTACAAGTCCAATGATTCTTCCAGAACCGGAGGAATCTTCCCAAGGACAATCACATAGCTAGAAATAATAGTCCTTAGGAAAGATGGTGAATAGATTGTGAACGTAGCAGAATGCGGACCAAGTACTTAAGCTAGCACTGGAACAATCACAAAAAGTTACTAGTTATGACGTATTGGTAAGCATTGAAGGGGTTTTAGAATGTAAAAGAATTGTAAAGATAACGGGTGTAAAGAAAGAAGCCCTCCTTACAACTTAGGCAGAAACTGGGTCAACACATCTTGAAGACGTTAAAGTATCATGGACCGAGTGATGCGATGCACAACCCCTCCTAGATAACTCAAATATCTCTCAAAAGATATTTGTTTTAATGTCACGGAGTTCAACGCATTATCTATCGGTTTATTCAGTCTGAATGAATTGATATTGAAAGGTGGCAATCCTCTCTAGCCTCCGCTCAGCAAAACAAAACGCACTATCGAGTCTAGAGCCACGAGATCATCAAAAGTCTCATTAGGACACTTGTCATTTATTCATTGCTTCTTCTCACTCTGTGAAAAGTAAGAAAGATCTTATGAGTCCTACGCAATAGTCTTGTATTATTGCCAGAACATCTGAGTGATACAAAAGTATTACAATGAAGATGGAAATCCTGCTTGAGTCAACATTAAACAAGCTCATGGTAGGTGACACGTGCGGTTCTTTAAGAACCAATCTTATGATAACTGGAAAGAAACGATGGTTTGATTCTTAATTGAACTCAAACTTGTTCCAGGGCCTCTACGCATTATCCAAGGGATCTTGCCAGAACACTCAAAGTGGCACTTTTTAGTGTCCACAGTGACGAGTGGAAATCCTTCCAGTGTCAACATTAAACAGGACTGCGGTAGGTGACTAGCAAGATTCTATCAGAATCTAGCTCGTGACAACTAGAAAGCAACGATGGTGAAAATCTTAATTGAAGTTCACTTGTTCCAGGTTCATGAATTTACGGATTCAATCATGTGGATTTTATAATACAAATGATTCACTCTTTATGTTCGCAGTCAACTTTGGATGGTCGAATAAAGAGAAAGGGTTTACCCGCGAAATCTTGTCAAGGAGATCTTTAATTAGACCTCCCTGTCACAAGTACGATATTTATTATCGTCCAACGGTTTTCCCCGATCGAAGGTAAAATGCTACCGAATTAGAATAAAATGTCAAAGCCATTTTACTCGTGTATTATTATGTTTCTGTATTTGAAGACGGTGGCGTTGCGGTGTACCAGATGAAGTCGTCCTCACATGGTTATTCCTTCTGCATCAAATATTTCAGCAAATTCAAGAAAGTTTGACCTAAAAGTCTTCCGTTGTATCAACTCCAAAACTTTCAAGAATTCAACAAAGGATAGGTATGTGGGACATGATGTCACGAAGTGGCGAACATCACAAGAAGGCAAAGACTGCACGTGAAAGTCCAAAAGAACATGCTCAAGCCAAAGCCCGATGGTTATCAAACATATTCCCAAAAAGAAAAGAAAAGAAGAAAAGAGAAACAACTACGAGCTCAAGACGAAGACTTTGTATAGTATTCTAGGTTTAGGACTTTGTAATTTGGAGTGACCTCCCTTAGGGGGATATTGTTAGAAATACGTTTTAACGTATATTAGAAGTATCAGTCACTCCAACAATATTATTAAACGTTGTAGGCTCGTAAATAGAAAGTTACTTAGTTATATTATCAACCTAGCCTATGGGCTTGTCCATGGGTTGGAAGGCCCAAGTCCACTAGAGACATGGGTATAAAATCCCTCTCCTTTGATGGAGAGGGGTGTTGGTTGCTTCACATTTTCATATAATAAACATAGTTTTCTCTTTCTTTCTTTCTCTAGTTTCTCTCTCTAGAAAACATCAACCCTCTTGATAAATCATAGATTACCAAGATTTGACAAACTGTTTGTTCATCTATCATTTTATTGGATCTAAAGATTTCTACTTCAGCAGTTAATTCCTTAATGGAATCATCTTTTACTCTAGCATCTCTTTCTAAGATTCTAATGTGATCTCTATATTCATTTTCTCTTTGCTTATATTCTCTAATGGTAGCCTCTAATTGTTCTAAAGCACGTTTATAGTTGTCTAGATCATTCTCAAAGTTTATGCATTTAACATATAGCTTTCTAGTTTGATCAATTAATGATTCATTATTTTTCCTACACGCTTTGGTACAATAAGAGTCATCATATACCTCATTATCTGAGCTAGATGTAGACATGGCCATAAGAGCAAATTCTTCCTCTTTCTCCTTAGCAACTAGACCTTGATTCCTTTCAACACTTTCTGTCATAGAGCTCTAGTCCCATCTATTCCTAGCACAACTACCATAGCCTTAGCTTCAGAATCATCATTCATGCTTTCCCTCCTATAGCTGCTACCTTTCTTTGGACTCCTACACTCCCTTTCAAAGTGACCTTTCTTTCCACATTTGTAGCATTCCACCTATTATTTGTTAAATCCAGCTACATCAGAAAGGTTAATGGAAATCTTTTTCCCATATTTCTTGTAGAATCTGTTGGCTCTCATGCTGAGTAGAGCCATATTCCATTTAATTTCCATTTCCTCCAATCCTTTCTTACTGATTTGAGTCAGATCTTCATGTAACACAGTGGAACCATGAGATCCTTGTGATGCAATGAAAGCACAAGCAGTGTCAAGGCTGAATGTTGCATGCCTCTCTTCTCCATTTGATGGTCCTGAATTTGAAACATTGGAATGTGTAGCAGGGGAAACTTCAATTCCACTGCCTTTAGAGTTTCCACTTTGTGGGAAATAAAGGCCATGTTAGCAGGTTAATCATTAGTTCCACTTGAATTTTTGGGAATGGTCCCTGAAGCCTTCATTTCATTGATAACAGGCTCATAAACCTTCAGGTTGTTGTAGATATCATCAATGTTTTTGTCATCAATGTCATCTCTGTTTTGCCAAATGGAATTGTAAACAAACCATTCTTTCTGAAGGCTATTGAGTAATCTTGCATTGACCTGTTCTCTAGGCACTTCTATGTCAAATAACTCCAGTTGTGCCACCAGATCTTGAAGCCTATTATAGATGGATCCAATTGATTCATCACCTTTTGATTTAAAAGAAGAAAATTAGTATATCATCTGATTTTTCTTTTTCTTCTTGGTAGCTTCATTTCCTCCAAATGTTTTCCCAATGGATTCCCAAAGTTCCTTAGCCGTCTTATGCTTCCTAAACCTCAACTGATGTCTATCAGGTAGAGCTAACAGCAAAGAACTGTGAGCTCTGACATCATGCCTTATTACTTGGATCTCTTTGTTTGAAACAGCAACAGACTTGGTTTTCTTAGCACCACTTTTGGAGCTTTCACCACCTTTATTTTCTTTGTTCTTAGGATCATCTTCCACTTCAAGTGTTTTGGTAAATTGATCACCAAGCTCAATGACTTCTCATAAGGCATAGTTTCCTATTTTGAGGAACTGTTGAATCATGAATTCCCATATTTCAAAGTTTTCAGGATCCAAAATGGGATGTTTGAGAGCATTGTTGTTTGAGGATGAATGAGAATCTGAAGATATGGTTAGTACAGGGTGTAAGGAATGTTTTGTTCTTGGTTTAATCAAAGTTTCTGAACAAGCTCTGATACCACTTGATGATCTGAAACTCATATCTTAAACCATGACTTGTTTAAGGGTTGAAATAAAAAGAATGAATTCAAACTACTACTAGAGAAACTTTGCACTACACAAAGTAACTAAACAAGATGCGTAAAGTAATGTTTAGCACAAGAACAAGTATTGAATGAAACGTTAAACTTTAATATATCAATGATATACGAATACCCAAAGATAGTATTAGGGTTCTACAACCTTAAAGTGTGAAATGAAATGACAGAAAGATATATATCAAAAGCAAAACCTAATGAGTCCTTTTATAGTACAAGGACTCATGTATAATATAGGTACTAACAAACTAGAAAAGTATTCTGGAGTAGTAACAGAAACGCATCAATATCTCTTAAAAGTTTATCTTTGTAGAAGGTTCTTTGACTTATAGCAGGGGGACCAATCCCCCTGACTTCACTAATCAGCAGGGGGGAACTTACTCTAGCAGGGGGAACTCTAACCAACCAGCAGGGGAACTACGACTCATGCATTTATTCCCAAAAAAATAAGAAACGTTTCGTAAGTTCTTCCTGAAATTTTTTTTGAAGGAGAGTTCTGGAGGGTTTAGATGCCTTGGAAATCTCAGTCACATTGTCTTGTACAGCTGCTTTTAAGGCAGAGGGCATGTGTTGGTCAAGACTTTGATTTACCACAAGGGGGAGGTGTGTTCGTAGAGCATCACCCAGAAGATGAGGTAGCAGGGACCTGAGTGTGGACTCCATTGACTTGGTCATAGAGCTTTCTAAGTTATTTGCTAATTCCTCTACAGCATTGGTGAGGCTCTTGAGTTCTGAGAAGATTGCCTCTTTGGTGACCTTTGGTTTGGTGATGTTGATGTCACCTCTTTTAACCCAGACCTCTTCAGCTCTCAAAGCCTGAACATTTGTCATTTTGGAGAAGGGAATGGGTTTAAGCTTCTGCAAGTTCTCCCAGTGCTATTTTGCACCCAGTTCCATAACATGCAGCATAGTTGGAAATGAAACTGCCCTTGGTGTGATTTTTCTCTGGGTCCATAATTGCTTTGCAGCAAGTTCTTGTATACTGACCATTAGGGAGAATGGAATGGGCTTAAGCTCATCAGAAGACACTTGATCATCAATATCTTCCATGTCCTCAAATCCAGAGATTGTGACATCGTCCTCGATAAAGTATACTTCATCATCAGGCATGGAGTCTAGATCGAAGACAGTGGATACATCAGGAGTGGAAGCTCCAACGATGTCATCCTCTTCATATGTGAATGGATCCTCATTCATCTCTTCATTGTGCAAGTTCAATCTCTGTATAAGATGTATTAATAACATGTGATGAGTTTGTAATAAGGGAATGATCCCCATTCGCTGCCCCTAGGAAAGCTGGGTGTGATTATCTACCCCCCTAAGGATTTCTCCTTGGGACTCTTTTATGGTGAACAAGGATAAGGTGAAGGATCGTCATTCGCTACCCCTAGGAGAGCTAGGTGTGATTATCCAACCACCCCATAAGGATTTTTCCTTGGGACTCATTAAATGGTGAAACATGATATGGTGAATGGTCGCCGTTCACTGCCCCTAGGATAGCTGGGTGTGATTATCCAGCTCCCCGATAAGGATTCTCCTTAGGACACTTTTATTTGTGAAACATGATATGGTGTATGGTCGCCGTTATCTACCCCTTAGATATCTGGGTGTGATTATCCAGCTCCCCTTGAAGGATTTCTCCTTGGGACTCTTTTAAGTATGAATTATCTGAGGGTAATGGTTGCCATTTATACCATTGCCCCTAGGAAGCCTGAGGGTGATTATTCAGCCTCCCCAAAAGAATAAATCCTTTGGGACTCTTTTAATCATTAGGGGATCCAGAGACTGAGTGAAGTTCAGAGAATCTTGGTCGGGAGTTATAAGTACTCTGGTTGTTATTTTCCAGAGTACAGTCCAGAGGGTGCAGGATAATCTGGGTGCGTTATGAGCATAAATGAATCATTTCCTGGTGTAGAGATAGAGTGTACAGAGGTCTTAGAGGGGCTAGGTGTAGACACAAACACTCTAATGGTTGAGGTAAACCCTAAACTTCATCACTCTCTCCTACAGACGTTTGAGAGTGATTGCTTGTGAACCTCCAAAAACAATTAAGGACATACTAATACTTGATAAATATCAGCGTCAAGAGGGTTCCATATAGTCTCTGAAGATTTGGAGACACTAGAATCTGGTTGTTTATCAACATTGAGCTCTATTTCCTCATCTACCAGAGTATGAGATGGGATCTTCTTATACTTTCAGAGGAGAGGGGGGTTTTCCTTCCTCTTTTTATTCTTATCCTTTGGAGCCTTGGGCTGAGAGGAAGACTGCACAGAGGTCTTGTACAAATACTTGTTAGTAGATCCTTCAGCATTCACCTCATTTTGAGAGATCAAAGACTCCTCTAATGTCGGCATGCCAGCTACCTTCATCATTTTTCTAGATAGTGGAACTTCATCCTCTGAAAGGGTTTTCAACGATGCTGGTGTGATATGGAATGGAGAGAAGGAGTGTATATCCTGGTTGTGGTAGGATTCTCCTAGGAGATCCTCAAAGATAAGAGAAAGATATCTAATGTAGCAGATGGTGGTGAGTCTGCTCTTCTTCCCTTTGTTTAACAACTTGGCAATCAAATCGGTGTAGAGCATGTTAGCAATGCCAATGTCAAGTCCCCAAATTAGGCTGTAAGCATTTGCTAGCTGAGACCCATTTAGCTGGTCATGAGACCCCTGGTTTCTTCCTCAGCACTTCACGATATAAAGCATTAAAGTCTTCCAGATAGGAGAAAAGTAGTTGATCTTAAACAAGGATTTGTTTTGGAAGGCACTGGTGGTGAAGGGTTTATCCTCATCATCGTGAGGTTTCAGATTCATGAGTGCCTTCTTCACTGTATCACTGTTTGGCACGGAGAACATGTTGGCATTCACACGCATCCTAATGACTCTAGCAAAGTCTGTTTGATCAAAGGTGAGGGGATGTGTATAGGTAGAAAGATTGAAGGTGATACTCATGGTGGATTGATCGAATTTGGCAGAGAATCAGAACTCCTTAAGGTATTGTGAATAGCAGTAAGAAGGAGCTCTCATGATGGCTTTAGCAATGGGACTGTTCTTTAGGAATTTTAGCATAGCCGAGTAAAGAGGTTTAGAGTGCTCGAGAAGTGCGATGCAGTTCTTCAGGGCGATCTGTCCATCACCAAGGCTAAAGTTAACGTTTGATGCAGCCAAGACAGGGAACTTTTGGGTTTGTGTTGAAGATTTCATTGTTAAAGGTTTGAAGGTTTTGAGGACTAGAGAGAGAAATAGTGTGTGCGAGAAGTGAGATAGTCATAGACATAAAAAATGAGTCAAGGGGTAATGAAAAGATTTTAGCCATTTTTCTTTTTATGAGCATTTAATGCAAAGATCACTTTTCATAAAAAAATGTGGACCCCTTGACTCTCTGGTTAATCTCTGTCCCCTTGGAAAGCGGGAAAATTGTTGACATTAAAAGGAAATCATTTGAAATAAATGTTGAGAATATATAAATTCCACTTGAGATGTAGCTACCTAGTTACATTCAATTCCCTTAAACGCCCAGAGACAGAGGTCACTTATCAGACTTTTATTTTCCAATATTGAGCATATCCAACTCAGCAACAAGCCTAGTAAAACTTGGATCACCCAGAGGCTTGGTGAAAATGTCAACGAGATGGTATTCAGCGGGTATAAAGTTAAGATCAATATCACCTTTTAAAATGTGGTCTCTCATAAAGTGATACCTGATGTCAATATGTTTGGTTTTGGAATGAAGTATTGGATTATTGCAAATGGTTATGGCACTTGTGTTGTCACAGAATATGGGGAACCTTTTCATAATTGATCCCATAGTCAGCCAATTGACTCTTCATCCAGAGAACATGTGCATAGCAGCCAGCGGCAGCGAAATACTCAGCTTCAGTTGATGACATGGCCACAGAGTTTTAATTCTTTGCACTCCAACATACTAACTTTCCTCCAAGGATTTGACAACTTCTATAGGTGCTCTTTCTGTTAAGGAAACATCCAACATAGTATGAGTCTGAGTAGGATTTAAGGTCAAATCTTGATCCATTTGGATACCAGAGACCTAATGAGGGAGATCCTTTGAGATATTTAAAAATTCTTTTGACAGCTAGAAGGTGTTATTCCTTGGGGTTAGTGTGGTACCTAGCATAGAGACATGTGGAGAATTGGATATCTGGTCTGCTCGCTGTGAGATACATCACTGACCCAATCATGCCTCTATATAAGGTCTCATTAATAGAGACACATGAGTCATCAGCTCCCAAATTGTTGGGAAGAAGCATGGGGCATTTCACTGATGCATAATCACACATATCATATTTCTTGAGCAAGTATCTAACATATTTTTCTCGACAAATGGAAACTTCTTTTGAATTTTGTTTAATTTGAAAACCTGAGAAAAAGGTTAGTTCCCCCATGATGCTCATTTCATACTTTTTTGTCATTAATTTGGAAAGTTGTTTGCTCAAGGTTATGTTGGTTGAACCAAAAATTATATCATCCACATAAATATGTATTATGATGACATCACCCTTGGACCTATAAGTGAACAAGGTTTGTGTCAAACCCTACCATGGCGGAATATGGGACGCGACACATGGATATCATCACAATAATAGCGTGTCCATAGAGAGAACTATATGAATTATAAATGTCATAAAAGGTGACACAAATGTCATGACAATATCTCATCAATGCAGGAGTCTAGGTAATTAGGTAACAGTCCTACCTCTTACCCAAGACAAACAAATAACACAAACAAATCAACATATAGGTTCATAGTATCACTTATTGAAACAAACAGAAAAATAAACTAAGAAGGAACGGGGATCTCCTTCTAAATGCATTCCTATGAGACTCCAATCCTAGCCACATATGTTCTCACGCTTAACCACATTATCACCTGAAAGAGACACTAAAACACGTCAATATAATGTTGGTGAGAGTCATAGGTTTAGACTCCAACCGAAAATAGATTATAATAAGCTGTGAACAACCATAAACCACTAAAAATATGGACAATGTGCTACAAGTATGCATTAACAACTAACATTCAAGATCAATCATTCCAAACCAAATCCAAGGCTCCCAGCCTTACCAAACACCATGGTACCATAGGCGCCCATACACCTATGTACCAATCCCAAGGCCCCGCCTTGTCACTATCCATTGGTCCCATAGATGCTCACACATCTATGTACCTCCCCAAGGCCCCGCCTTGTCAACATCCCCTTGGTACCAAGTTAAACCACAATAACTGAGATGGTACGTGTCCCCCGATCCAAATCATAAACACAATCAAGAATCACATAGCAGTTAATCACATAAGTGCACACACAAGTCCATCACAAACCATAAAAATATTTACAACATTAGTTACAAAACCATACAGTGTCTCTTCCATTCCATCTGGAAGTGAAAATCATTAAAAGATACGGGACTATGAAACTCACCTGATTGAGCTTCTCCAAAAATCCGCGCACTAGCAAAAAGCTAACAAACAAAAGCACACAATCAAAACATGAACCAAACACTAAGATGGCTCATCAACCCATGATGGACATCTAACCTTATCCCATATATATACCTCATTTATATGCTCTAAGCATCTCATTACACCCCTCTATAAAGCCCTTAACTTAGTTTACTTCATAACCCGTCTCGTTAACATTTTACCCAAAACAGTCCCAATTTTTAGGTCTCCAAACTATAAGCCAAACGCCCACCTAACCATACCCATGATCTCTGTAAAGGAAACCCTATGCCCTTAAATATGTAAGCTAACTCCTCCTTTTTGCCCAAACCTTGAAGCTATTGTTAAGGCCCCGATATATATATATATATATATATATATATATATATATATATATATATATATATATATATATATATATATATATATATATATATATATATATATATATATATATATATATATATATATATATATATATATATATATATATATATATATATATATATATATATATATATATATATATATATATATATATATATATATATATATATATATATATATATATATATACTTCTGCCTATCCGCATATTACTGATTTTGAACATACAAAAAGTTTGTTTTGATTAGGGGGTCTTACCCTAACCCATTTGCTTAGCTAGCCTTCAGGTCTCTTATTTAATATATAAACCAACTACCATGCTCATTAGAGGGCTCAAGTGTACTCCTAAGTACCCCAATCACCTTAAAACATTAAATTAAACCCGACTAATTTCAAAACTGTTTTGACCTCTGACTGTTTAACCTGTATTTTACCCACCTCCCGACCTCCAATTTAGTTCTAGTTTCTTGCATTTGGAATCCACTTCAAATACCTATTCAGGGATGCTTGGATCGCAAAATAATGGTTTGTAGAACTCTAGATATGATTAAAACAAGTGACATAAAGTTTTGCCCAATTTTTAAAAACGAATTTAACACAATTAGCTTAATTAATTACCATCACAATGTATAATTATTATCTCTAATTAATCTAATCATGTTTATACTATTATAATACAGAATTCATAATTAACTTAACCCTAGATCCATCATGTATTGATTGTAAGAGAATTAAAAACAATTTAATTAAAAAGTGTATTGAAGATTTTACCTTAGAATTTTTGAAATAAGAAAATTAATGAAGAACCCTAAATAGACTCCATTGATTTCGACTTAATCTTGATCTCCAGGGGATTATGATGTGTTTTTAGTTAATAAAAAGTCTTTATATTCCTAAAAAGTCCTTGGCCCATTACAAAAGCCCGGTTCCCTTTTTTCCTTTTTTCCATTTTCTTTCTTTTTAATTGGCCTAAACCGACTTTAACATATATTTTTTTATTTTTTTTATTTTTATTACTTATTATTATGTTATTAAACCATAATTTACTTTAATTTATTTTAGATCCTAAAGCCTCCGAAACCTTAAAACCGTAAAACTAATCAATTTTTCGCGTATACCGAAAAACGTAAAATATACAGTTTTAAAAAAATCTTAAATTTTGAAATAAACTTTATAACTAAGTCCTAAATGACTTAAAACCATCGCGAAAAATACTCACATGACTAAACACCTTACCCGAGACCTCTAAATGCTAAACCCCAAATCGTAAAAAAAAATACGATTTACTATAATACTTATACGTATACGTAAAACACCAAAATAACACCATTTCATTTCATAGTCACTAATTTGTGAGCTCATGAACATGAAATAACCATTCCTCTATTTACTTATGAATACTTTATACCCATAAACGATATCCACACCAACCTCGTTCACGTAAAATAACATGTAAACACGCAAATCACATAGTCACACATAAATTAACCTTACAATAAGACCAAGTGACGAACCTCAAAACCACGGTTGTCACATCACTCCCTCCTAATAGAAATCTCGTCCCGAGATTTACTTCTTAGGATCGTCATTATCAATTAGCTGAGGATACTTGCTCCTCATAAATCCTTCCCGTTCCCACGTGAACTCTAGTCCACGTTCCAAATTCCATCTACCCATAACTACGGTATATTACCCTTTTTATCCAACGTCCTAGCTTCACGACCCAAAATCTCTATCGGCTCTTCGATAAAACGAAGACTCGTATCCATACTAATATCATCTAACGGTACTTTCAAGTAAGTTCTTGCTAAGCATTTCCTCAGGTTTGATACATGAAATACGTCATGCACACTACTCAATTCCTCCGGTAATCTCAACCTATACGCCACTAGCCCAATCCTTTCAAGGATTTCAAATGGACCCACAAATCTAGGTGCTAACTTCCCTTTTATTTCCAAACCGCATCACCCATTTCCATGGTGAAATCTTTAGCATAACTTTATCTCAAATCTCAACGGCTTACGCCTCTTGTCCGTATAGCTCTCTTGTCGGTTCTTTGCTATTTTCAACCTCTACTTAGTCACTGCCACCACCTCCATAGTTTTACGATCCACCTCTGGTCCAATACGTTGGCCGCTTCTAACTTCATTCCACTGTAACTGTGATCCACCTCATCTCCTATGAATTAACTCCAGCAGTTTCTACTACAATTCCTATCACCATACCTAACGGCTTCTATATTCTACGGATTTTCCATCATTCGGGAGTTCTCCCAACCTTAAACACATCCAATGGTATATGCAGGATTGCATAACCAAAAGCTTCCCATAATATTCACAAGAAACATGTCATAACCACCACCTCATCCTTGCTTTCCCATGCTCGGCACCAAGTAACTAACCATCCTTCATACTAACATGTGTTACACCTTTTCTCTAGGTGGACGTTCCAATGTTCGGGACTACTAACCTCTTGCTCTAACGGTTTCTCTTCATTATCACCCCACTATCTTCACAACCTCTTGTTCCCTCGAATCATTCTTCCTCCATACTACTTTTCGCTTGTCTCTCCACAATCTTAATTTCCATACCATATTATATCCCGTCTTCAGCCTATATTTTAGTTGTTTCCTCCTTTATTCCTTACATCCTCATCAATGGGGAATATGCCCCTCTCACCGGTGACTCTCTCTTTGTAGGAGAATTCTTCCTAATATAATGCGTTCTCCAACCATTTCCAAATCTCACGCCAATGCTCTAGGCGTCTTTCTCAATTACCCCTATAGTATGCTCATACCAAACATTAGTCTATCAATGGTATACTACGCTTGCTTCCCATCGTTTCTTCCCTTGCCATAATCCTTCTAAAGGCATTCCATACATATTAGGCTAACTTTTACGCAAAACCCTCTATTCCATCACATCCGTACGCAATCCTTTCAACTTCTCAACTACGTGACTTCTCATTCCTCTTGAAATGTGAGATGAATTAGTCAGTCTATCGACTATCACCCAACTCTCATCGTACTTATTCCTCCACCCTATTATGTATCCCTTTCACCAACTGCGTTCTTACATCGCCCTTTCTAAGCTACTCCTATCTATGTAGGAAGTATAGTCTACGTCCCTTTTCTCTATATGATTGTCCAAGCCACGCAACATACATGTTGACGCGTTCTCTGCTTTAGATAACTCAACTCGTGCAACCTACATCCTTCATCCAAACCACCCTAATACGTCATCCATATAGTTCAAGTTCTTCTCAGCTTCACTTCATTCTTCTTATTCCATGTCTCATCAACCATGCTTGCCTTTCCCAGATGGTACTTGGCCTTGCAATTTTCTTTCATCACTTAACTCCAACCATCACCTTTTCCAAATGTTCAATCAAGATGATTAAATGTGTGTTGGAGACGTTCATGATCTGCATAGATCATTCTCTACGTCTCGTACCCCAAATGCCTCTAGCATTCTAGGCAGATATAACAATCTAGCTCCACTAACTAAGTCTATCTAGTTCTTCCAAATCTTTAGTTCCCACAACGTATAAACAACCGCCTTTCTTTGTCGTTCTCGTATACATCCAAGTCCTTGCTCCACGTATCGTCATGCTTCGCGAATTCATCCAGTCCTTCCGATAATTCTAAGATCTGCTCATTATCCAATCCACCTCTTCAGCCTCCAAAACGCTTCCTCACCCTTCTTCACTTTGCCCCTTGCTGGTTCCACGATATGTCATCATCTCTGACTACTCGTCCTGGCCAACTTAATCCTAAAACTCACACTTGAAAATCTCACGTATAATTCCCTTTCCTAACAACTCCAAAACCAACTCATAATTCGCCTCGCTCTCCTTCTTAGATTTGAGTAGATCAAGATGTCGTTGATGCTCCTGATGACAACTCGTTTATATACTGTCATGCACCCCCGGTTCATTGACTCCATGAAAACTGCTAGCGCCTCGGCGAAGCCAAAATCATAACCGTAAACCCAAAGCGTTCATACAACATCCTTAGCAGTTTCAACTACGTCCTCCTTGCACCCTCTCTTAGAAGCAATACGAATAAATTTCTACCTCGTTCTACTCGCGAAAATCTACATGTATTCTAAAAAACCAATACTTCCTCTTATCAGACCACTCAACCGCTTTTCACAGCCAATCTACTACTAAGCAACTCAAATTTTACCTTGCATCCGTTGAAATTTCTAACAACTCTTGCTCTTAAAATCATTCCATCAACAATTTCCTTGGACAGGCACTAACTAAGTCTCCTCTCACTTCTCCTACTTGCTCTATTTATGGTTCTACCTCACAGTAATAGGAAAACCTACTAAATCTCAGGAAATTTTCGGAAAACTTACATGCCTTACGAACAATCATAAATACCTTTGAGGTATTATATCCCCTTCCAACACTCTCAATGGCGCGTTACTTGTGCCAATATCCATACATTATACAAATCTCTATTCATCTCCCTTGGCACTCCTAAGAGATCTCATGACCACATTAGTTGTCTACGAACTATTAACTATTGGCATTCCGACCATTCTCTCAGGGCACCTACTTAATCGTGTAGGCGCGACCAAGTCTTTCATATGTCTACCTCAATGCTCCCAATCAATACGAACCCAAAACTACATCCCGAATCCACTAGATACGATCAACGAATCAAACCCACGGATAACTAACGACATTTCACGTGCACGAGTTAAAATAGACCAAAACCACAAAAACTCAAAAGGAAAACTCAAACATGTACCAATTCAAATGACTCATGACAATGAAAAATGATCCAAGAAACACTTAATGGCAACCAAAACATCTTATGCCGTGCGACATATTATTTAAACCGTGCACAAGATCGACTTTTCCAAAAGAATATTTTTTTCTTTCCTCACCACATCTATGTGACTCAAACAATCTACATACAACCTTCTAGACGTTCTCAAAACTCAACTCAAAGACTAGGTATCCCGTACATCCCAAATCATAAAAAAACTACTATTCAAAACTCAACCTTGAACCCGTCACTTGTACCAAAATTTCGATAAAGCTACTGACACCCCATGACTATACATACCAAATATTTGAAAAGTATATTTCGAGTACATAATTTTAGACTTTTGAATCACCCAAAAAGATTTAAAAACGAACAAGTTATGACCAAAACAGTTTTATACTAGTTGTTTTAAAAAAAACTAAAGAATCCTCTTAGTAATTAACGTAATCCTTTTTAAATGAAAAGAAACAAATGTACGTGAAATTTTCATGAACTTTGTTTAGTCTTGCATAAATAATTATAAATGACGTATAGTGATTAAGCTCACTTATATAAACTATTTAAGTAGAAAGAAATTTTATTTCGCTTTATTTTAAAGAAAGTATTTTAGAATTTGAAATAAATAAGTGTTGATTAAAAAAAATCTTATGTTACATCTTGTTTCAAACACGACTCCAACACCTTACCCTTATTTTACCGAATACAACCAACTATCTAACTCTATAGTAGATTTCCAAGTCCCTTTTTTTTCAATATATACCGACCAAAAGAAATGTAAGACCCAACAAAAAAGATTTCATTATCTCAAAAGAAATCCCAAGTTATTTCAGTAGACTTAAAACCAAGAACACCATTTTAAAACGTACACGTGAAATACGAAAATCAAAGAATACGCTACAACAGAGGTTTAATATAAAAAAAAGCGAGCTAGCCACCCTCCTAAGGATACAATCGATAATTGTAGGGGATCATACATATATAGGCATATCGGGATACATATACTTAAATCCGTCTAACATCTACTATACAAGCATGTACTAACCCTCTTTCATGCAATCATACATCGGAATCCATTGAAGTTGTGGTACTTGTATAACTATGTTGGCCACCATACTTATACAATTACCCTTCCCCAATGCACTCCTTCCTATGATGACACTTAAAAGAATTAATACAACACATAACACATATATCCATCTACTCACATAAGCTCATAACCACGTAACCAAAAAAAGTCCAAAACTCCATCCATTAATATAACATAGTCAAACTCTTGAAATACATAAATCCATAGTCTAGCTAAAACAGCATAGACTAAATCCAAAACGAAAACATAATTAGTTATAAGTCATGTCGCCCATAAGAGTAAAAATAGCTTAAAATCCTTCATATCCACCTACTCCTTATAACTCGAACCACCACATGATTCTTAGGGAACATGACTTAAACATCAAAAGAAAAATACTATACCTCAGGTACATAAAATAACCCAACAAAAGATAGAAACTACCATGTACCAAATTATGTACTATAATGTACAATTTAAGCAAAATACGACAATGACTAGCGTGGATGATTATGGTTCAACCAACACTAGTCACACCCCGAAAAGAAAATAACACGTGGCTAAGTATGAACTACTATGGTTCAACCCATACTAGTCAAAACTTAATAAACATCGCAAGTAAAAACCAATAACATCCAGAAAACTTTAATTAATATAAAATGCACACATACTCCTATGATGCCTATATGCAGGGACCCTTAAGCTATAGACTAGGTTACTAGACTAAGCAACCTAATTCTCTATAACCATTGGCTCTTGATACCATTCTGTCACACCCCACCATGGCGGAATATGGGACGCGACGCATGGATATCATCACAACAATAGCGTGTCCATAGAGAGAACTATATGAATTAGAAATGTCATAAAAGGTGACACAAATGTCATGACAATATCTTATCAATGCTGGAGTCTAGGTAAGTAGGTAACAGTCCTACCTCGTACCCAAGACAAACAAATAACACAAACAAATCAACATATAGTTTCATAGTATCACTTATTGAAACAAACAGAAAAATAAACTAAGAAGGAACGGGGATCTCCTTCAAAATGCATTCCTACGCGAATCCAATCCTAGCCACATATGTTCTCACGCTTAACCACTTTATCACGTGAAAGAGACACTAAAACACGTCAACATAATGTTGGTGAGAGTCATAGGTTTAGACTCCAACCGAAAATAGATTATAATAAGCTGTGAACAACCATAAACCACTAAACATATGGACAATGTGCTACAAGTATGCATTAACAACTAACATTCAAGATCAATCATTCTAAACCAAATCTAAGGCTCCCAGCCTTACGAAACACCATGGTACCATAGGCGCCCATACACCTATGTACCAATCCCAAGGCCCCGCCTTGTCACTATCCATTGGTCCCATAGATGCTCACACATCTATGTACCTCCCCAAGGCCCCGCCTTGTCAACATCCCCTTGGTACCAGGTCAAACCACAATAACTGAGACGGTACGTATCCCCTGATCCAAATCATAAACACAATCAAGAATCACATAGTAGTTAATCACATAAGTGCACACACAAGTCCATCACAAACCATAAAAACAATCACAGCATTAGTTACAAAACCATACAATGTCTCTTCCATCCCATCTGGAAGTGAAAATCATTAAAAGATATGGGACTATGAAACTCACCTGATTGAGCTTCTCCAAAAATCCGCGCACTAGCAAAAAGCTAACAAACAAAAGCACACAATCAAAATATGAACCAAACATTAAGATGGCTTATCAACCCATGATGGACATCTAACCTTCTCGCATATATATACCTCATTTATATGCTCTAAGCATCTCATTACACCCCTCTATAAAGCCCTTAACTTGGTTTACTTCATAACCCGTATCGTTAACATTTTACCCAAAACAGTCCCGGTTTTTAGGTCTCCAAACTATAAGCCAAACGCCCACCTGACCATACCCGTGATCTCTGTAAAGGAAACCCTATGCCCTTAAATATGTCAGCTAACTCTTCCCTTTTTCCCAAACCTTAAAGCTACTGTTAAGGCCCCGATATATAGATATATATATATATATACTTCTGCCTATCCGCATATTACCGATTTTGAACATACAAAAAGTTTGTTATGATTAGGGGGTCTTACCCTAACCCATTTTCTTAGCCACCCTTCAGGTCTCTTATTTAATATACAAACCAACTACCATGCTCATTAGAGGGCTCAAGTGTACTCCTAAGTACCCCAATCACCTTAAAACATTAAATTAAACCCGACTGATTTCAAAACTGTTTTGACCTCCGACTGTTTAACCTGTATTTGACTCATCTCCCGACCTCCAATTTAGTGCTCGTTTCTTGCATTTGAAAGCCACTTCAAATACCTATTTAAGGATGCTTGGATCGCAAAATAAGGGTTTGTATAACTCTAGATATGATCAAAATAAGTGACATAAAATTTTGTCCAGTTTTTAAAAATGAATTTAACACAATTAGCTTAATTAATTACCATTACCATGTATAATTATTATCTCTAATTAATCTAATCATGTTTATACCATTATAATACAGAATTCATAATTAACTTAACCCTATATCCATCATGTATTGATTGTAAGAAAATTAAAAACAATTCAATTAAAAAGTGCATTGAAGATTTTACCTTAGAATTTTTGAAAGAAGAAAAATTAATGAAGAACCCTAAATAGACACCATTGATTTCGACTTAAGCTTGATATCCAGGGGTTTTTGATGTGTTTTTAGTTAATAAAAAGTCTTTATATAATTTCCTAACAAGTCCTTGGCCAATTACAAAAGCCCGGTTCCCTTTTTTCCTTTTTTCCCTTTTCTTTCTTTTTAATCGGCCTAAACTGACATTAACATATATTTTTTTTATTTTTTTCTTTTTATTACTTATTATTATGTTATTATTAATACCTTAATTTACCTTAATTTATTTCAGCTCCTAAAGCCTCCGAAACCTTAAAACCGTAAAATTAGTCAATTTTACGCGTATACCGAAAAACGTAAAATATACAGTTTTAAAAAAAATCTTAAATTTTGAAATAAACTTTATAACTAAGTCCTAAATGACTTAAAACCATCGCGAAAAATACTCACATGACTAAACACCTTACCCGAGACCTCTAAATGCTAAACCCCAAATCGTAAAAAAAATACGATTTACTTATGAGTACTTTATACCCATAACACCATTTCATTTCATAGTCACTAATTTGTGAGCTCATGAACATGAAATAACCATTCCTCGATTTACTTATGAGTACTTTATACCCATAAACGATATCCACACCAACCTCGTTCACACAAAATAACATGTAAACACGCAAATCACATAGTCACACATAAATTAACCTTAAAATAAGACCAAGTGACGAACCTCAAAACCACGATTGTTACAATTTGGTCAATAGTACCTCTGACAAATTTATTTTCAAGTAGGAATTTTGACAATGTTTCATACCAGGCTTTAGGTGCTCGTTTCAGCCCATAGAGTGCTTTGTGAAGTCTGCAAACGGGGTCAAGGTAGTCACTGTTTTCAAACCCCGAAGGCTTTTTAACATAAACTTCCTCAAAAAGCTTCCCATTGATAAATGC